>BSAI01000148.1:520455-585890 GCA_036245035.1 Adrianichthys oophorus
CCAAGTGTCATCCAACAGGTGTCATCCACTGCCAAATGTCATCCACCGCCACCAAGTGTCATCCATTGCCAAGTGTTAGTAACCCTAATCGTAGGTGTGGATATGAGTGTGTGTGATTGTGGCCCCTGCGACAGACTGGCAACCAGTCCAGGGGTGTCCCCTGCCTTCGCCCATGAGTAGCCGGGTTAGGCTCCGGCAACCCCATGACCCTGAAAGAGAAAAAGCAGTTTGGAAAATGAATGAATAAAAAATGCATTATTTCTTTTTCAGGTCACTTTTTGTCTAGATATTTGATAAAGAGTTTTTTAATTGCCTCAGTACCTTCCTTGTTATCTATATTTGTGTAGTGGCTGTAGATGTCCATTGTAAATAAAAATGACTGAGTCGGAATGTTTAATTGTTTGATTTTGTCAATAAAATCATACGTGTCTTTCAGATAGCTGGTATGTTTAACTGATAATGGATTCAGAAAGGAATCTAGATATGCAGCTGTGAAATATGTTTTGCTCCCACAGTCTGAAACAATTGGTCTTCCAGGAGGAATCTGAAAAGGAACTGTCCATTTCTGCAGTTCTTTGTGTATCTTGGGTAAAATATAGAAACGTCTGGACCGTGGTTTAGGGTTCCCTTGGAGGTATAATTTCTGTTTGTTATTAATGAATTTCTTTTTTACTAAATTATACAAAATTTTGTCTATAAGTGGGATTGTATATAAATAAATTGGTTTATCGAGTTTACAATAATATGTCGAATCATTTAATTGTCTGTATCCTTCCATTAGATATTGTTCCCTGTCCATGATTACTCTAGCGCTTCCTTTTCTGCAGGTTTAATTATGATTTTGTTGTTTTTCATCAGTTCTTTAAGAGCTTTAAATTCATTTCGGTTCAAATTAGGCTTTTTGTGAATTTAGTCTAAATCCTTTTGAAAATAAGTCAGGTCCTCCTTAATTAATGAATCAATTTGTGCTGAAAGACTGGAGAGCGAAGGTGTCCATTCTGATTTAGGTGTAAACTGTTGATTTTGATATGTTTCTTTATCTAAATAAAATGCTGTTAGTTTAATACTTCTATGGTATTCTTGTAAGTCATGTCTCGAACAAGGTACTAATTCTTTATTATTATTTTGGGTCAGAATGAAGCTTAAGCCTCGTTTTAATTAAGATAATTGTGTTTTGGATAGAATGAAATTTTTGCACAAGTTAATTATCCCCATCCTTCCCCTCACTCTGAGATAGGTTAAGGGGAAGTTTCAGTTTAAATATGAACTCCAGTGTTCCAGTATATTTTTGGCTATCTCTAATGAACATAATCTAATTCTGTGCAAAAGAGGTCTGGGAGTAATAGAATGTGATCTTCTAGTTCCTGAATATGTTAATTTAGAAATGATAAGGTAAGTTGTTCTTCCGGGGTAAGTAGGTAGGTAAGGTAAGTAGAAAAGTTTATCATTGGAATCAGAAAGGTGGTACCCGGAAATTTCTGTTGTGCCGTGGTTAGTTTGCATCATTTCTGTAACAGGAGCTTTTTTGTTTTTTTTGGGATCTGTTAGTCAAACCAAAAGACATTAAAATGATTTCTGGTTCAACACTGAAAGTTGCTGTTTTTAACAAATGACACCATCTGGCTCCAGGAAAGCTGTCTGCCTGGATATAATCAGTTTTGAACTGTGGTATTCTGCTAATTTTCGAGTCACCCAAAATCACCGTCTTCTGTTTAATATGCAAATGCCAGTCTAATAATTTACGAGGTGTATTAGGATGACGGTTTGGAACACAGACCTTTTGTGGCATTGGTTCCTGAAATTGCTCTCTCTGCTGGTGGAATGATGAGCTTGGTTTGGACACTGGACTGCAGTTTATGAAGTTTTGTTGGGGTGAGCATATCCAGGCCTCTGCTCTCCGCTCCGCTCATGCCGGGCTGGTCCTCCGGATGCAGTGTCGCTCCTCCGGATGCAGTGCCGCTCCAGGGATTGATGCCGTTCATGCTGGATCTTCCGTTGCTTCTTTTATCAGTTCCTCTGGGAATTGTCGAATATCTCTTTGTCGTGGTGAAGATCTGAAAATTCGGGAAAGATGTCCTCCTCAATGACCTGTGCCGCTGTTGATCCCATTTTTTGCTGCCGACGTTGAGAGAGAGGGGTTGTTGGAACAAAAGGAGGGGGAGTGTCGGGGGGTGAGAATTATATCTCACATATGTCTGAAGAGTCATATAAGGGAGACCATGGCCAGTCATTTGCTTCTGTCATGGTTTCCACTGAGATTTGGGGGGGGCTGTTGGTGTTAGAGGTGGTGGATGAATTTATACCACTGTTGTCAACAGGTGTTCATTCTCATGGTGAAGGGGAGGCTCTTCCGTTCCTTCGAGGTCCTGGGTTCTGTTGGTATGATGTCCAGACCGTCGGGGGAGGAGGGGGGAGAGTATGAAGTGTGCCTCCGTCTTTGTTGTTTGGAAGCAGGTTGGACCCTCTGGTTTTGTATTCTATTATTAATAATTGTCCAGCTCTGATCCAATGTATATTTTTTCAGTCTTCTGCCCAAATTCCGTTTGGCCCAAGATGTGGCTATTTCCCGTGGGCCTTCCCAGTCTGCATTAGTAAGTTGTGTCAACTTTGTGAGTTCTGCTTCAAAGTTCTTCTCATAATGGTCTCTGAGGATAGTCACTGTATTAAAGACCCAGTTTTTGGCGTTAGACCCTCTATTAGGTCTTGAGTATGAATGTTGGGGGAAGAATGTTTAATGATGTTAGCTAGGTTATAGCCAATTTTGTCTAAGGAGTGAGTGCATTCATCTTTGGAGATGTTATTGAGATGGTGCACCGCTTTAATCTGTCTATTTATTATGCACACCTTGTTTGTGAAGTCTGGGTCGTCTGTGTGTGTGTGGGGGGGTGGGTGGGGGGGGGGGGTGTCCTGTGTCCTCCTGGAAAATCCTGCTGCTGTCCCCTAATTCTGAAAAGCGTCTTTCCGGAGCTCCGTAGTGAAGTCGGGGTCCTATTCCACGTTGTGGGCCCCGATGATTGCGTGGCCACCCTGCAGGTTGTGGTGCTGCACGTAGCTGTGGCCAATATTCTTCTTGGTTCTGTGGTTCAAAGCGTTGGAGGCCTCTTTTTGTTACCTCAGCATACGTGTAGCGTCCCTCATTTGGTGGGTAGCCAGGGAGATATGTTGACCACTGTTGGGGATTTCGTCCCCTCTGGTCCTGCTGGTGATTCCTCTGTTATCTTCTTTTTGGTTGGACTAAAGTCCACTCTTCTTATTCCTGCCAATATGGCATGGCTGCAGGGGTCTTGTAATCCAGGAAAAAAATGGTCTTTTTATTTTCCTGATACTGTTTGTCCTTTGTTTTTGGACAGTGGTAGGAAGCCAGAGTACCCAGAGAAAACCCACGCATGCATGGGAGAGCATGCAAACTCCACACAGAAAGGTGCCCCATTGGTGACACTGTTTCAAGTCCCCAGCAAGGACTTGAACCGGGAACCTTCTTGCTGTGAGGCAAGAGCACTAACCACTGCGCCAATGCTCTGGAGCTGTGCTGTGGCGGTCCTAAAGTGGGCCTCAGACAGTTTGGGGGTCATAAGTCCCAATCCATTGGTTTTGTGGGTGCTGCTGCTGCAGTGCTGTGCTGGGAGGGGGCCAGGAATACCTTATTTGGAGCATAATTGGTTGAGAGAAGTCAAAGATCACAGCTTCCAGATTGTTTTTTTCTGCCTAATTTTCCTGCATTACGGGCCCCGTAGCGCCCGAAGGGAGCATTGCAGATGCACAGTTTTAACATTTTCAGATTCAGGGAGACCAGACCTTTCCAACAAGCCATCCAGGACCATCCGTTTTTGTGTTAGGGCATAAGAAATATCAATCAAGAATATCCATAATCATTTATGATTAATTTTGAAAAGTGCCTGTTTTAACCTGTTGTTTGTTGTAGACTGGCTGATAAATTGTACACGGGAAAATTGTTGTCTTTTACTATTTTTCTTCACTTATATTGATTTCATTAAACATTAATACATTTACCTTTTTATTTCTATAAACTTGAATTCAATTGTAAGACTATTTGGAGTTTTATTTTGTAAATTCGCGCTCTGCCCCCCCCCCCCGTCCCGGTAGTTGTCGTCAGTCATTTTGCAGCAGGAGCACCGGGATACAATTTGAAGGTGTAATATCTCTTCGTTGAAACCACCCATACAGTAATATTTAGTGCTTTAATTGGCTCGGTACTCTCTGGTACTCAGTACCGGGACTTCTAAAAATAGCTCTTTAGAGTACCATCACTTCTCCACGACACAAGGTACAGCCGGTACTCTCAGTACACTAGAGATGTGACGTTCTTTTTTCCTCCCTCTCCTGAGTTTTACACGTTCCCATAAATGCTCAAAGACGTTCTTCCCTTTAACTTAGGGTTTATCAGAGAGAGTCACTGCACACGCATCGAGCAGTGCTGAGGGGAGGGGGATGGGACCTGAGAAACTTTTCAAGAAGTCAGGGCTCAATAGCCAAGTGATGTGCTGTGATTGCGTTGCCAGAAGGTACCTTGTCCCAGGATCAGCCGGATTTTGACTTGTGCTCACAAAATGCCACTGATTGGTAACTGTGGCTTTTCTGTTCTGGGCTACTTTATTTGCCACATGCACATAGAATCAGCAAGAGACATCACTTGTGAATGTACCCTAAGACAACTCTACTGTCTGTGTAGAATGTAATGGAATGCTGTTCAATGTCACTCTCCCGTGTAACCACCTCAGCACTTAAACTGCTAGCACAGCTGTACATAGTTCCAATAATGGCAATGTTTGAACTCAGGATGGTGCCAACTATGCTTTCCACGATGAACCCGATGTGACACTGACCTCCAGTGTCCACAATCTTGAGGTATGCAACAGATGCTATAGCCGTTGGTGACGCATCTGAGAATATACAGATCTCTCTTTTCTGGGCATAGGATGAAGACACTGGAATGAAAGGCCTGTGGATTTATACATTTTTCAGTTTGCTAAGTGAGTCCATCCATTTTCTCCACTGTGCCTCCTTATTTGGCTGCAGTGGTTCTGCTGCTCCTTTATACGACGCCTTTCCTTGGATTGTAATCGGGGCAACAAATCAAAAGGGGTCATACAGACTGCTTATCACAGAAACAACTCCTCTCCTGGTAAAGGGCTTGGTTTTCTGTGCTACCTAAAATGTGAAACTGTCTGTATGTAAGACCCAAATCAAGCCTATGCTTATTTGCAGAGGCAGTGGGTCAACACTGAAGACCAAGTCTTTGAGATCATTTGTTCTCACCTCTGGGGGGAATGCATCCATTACTTGGTGTCTATTGAAAGCTATTTTGTGAAGCCTGACATTTGATTCCACCAATGAATTTCCTGTGCACTTCAAGAGGCTGAGAGCTTCTCCTTCACTGGGCACAGAAATAAGTATATAATCAAAATAGAAGTTATGAAACACTTAACGCTTTACCTGGGAGCCACGTTCATTTTCACCAAGCTCAGCCGCACACCTCAAACAATAGATTGCAACAACTGGGGAAGGGCTGTTGCAGAAGACCTGTACCTCCATCCTGTACTCTGTGGCTGCCTTGCTCATGTCATTGCCCTGGAACCACAAGAATCCTAGATCATTCCTATGATCCTCTCTAACTCTGAAACAATAAAACATCTGCGCAATATCTACAGTGACTGCTACTTGCTCTCTACGAAACCACAGTAGAACACCTTTGTGTTATTTAAGTATGGACCACTGAGGAGAGTGTCATTGAGGGACATACCGTTATACAGAGTGCTTGAGTTGAAGACGACTCAAATCTTGCCCAGTTTATGTGAGTGATGCACTCCAAAAATAGGAAGGTACCAAGATTCCTCTCCATGCTTCAGAGATGGTGCTACTTCTGCCTGACCATTTTCAAAGATTTTCTGCATAAAATCCACAAACTGTCCTCGCATTTCTGTTTTTTTTTTTGTCTGTAGTAGGCACTGTAGACCAGCATGACGCATGAAAGCTTGGCGTCTATCATTTGAGAGAGTACAGTGAGCCAGACGAAATGGAAGAGGTGCCACCCAGTGATTTTCCTCACCAATATAGACGTCTCTGTCCATTATTTCAAGGAAAATGCCATCTTTGACTGACAGAGTGGCATTGTCATCATGTAGACTTTGGAAAACTGTGCTTCCCAGGTTGTCTGTGACAAAAGCTCGAACTCCTTATTGAGGAACATCTGGTAGACTTTCCTGGTGTTGGTGAAGTGGAGCACTGCATTTCTCTTTCACATTGATCATGCTAGGGCACGGCTTACGAAAGGAGGCCCGTCCATTTTGAAGAACATTTGTTCTGAATACATTCACTTTCGTTGGTTGGTGAGCACCTCCCAGACACATCTCACCCACAATCACCCAGCCTAAGTCCAGTCGCTGTGCATCTAGTATGTTATTTGAGCCATGAACACTGAGGATGTCCCGCCCCAAGAGCAGAAAGATAGGCGCACTGGAGTCAGTTGGTGAGATTTTAATTGCAACCGATGCAAGGTGTGGGCAGTAATGTGGAATCTCGGGAGTAGGAATTTCAGAACGATCATCTAGGGTCCTGTTGCACTCAAGAAGAGGAGGAAGTGCTACCTGAATTTTCCTATTAAGTAATGCAACAATAAAACTGCTAGCTTTCCTTCCCTCCACTTTTGTTATGCCTGAACATGTTTTGAGGGTGTAGGGGGATGGAACTCCACTGATGCCAAAAAGAGTGAAGAAGTCCAACTTCACCAGTGAACGGTTACTTTGCTCATCTAACACTGCATACACTTTCTGAGCTTTACTGGACTGGTCAGCAGGGTAAACATGAACTAGGCATATTGTAGAGTAAGATCTGGGGGCAGGTATGTTGCCACAGATTTCTGTACACTTCGAGAAGACTGGTGGAATTAACCTACCTTCTTGCTCCCTGCTGTGCTCTGGCTCCTTCACCTGGGCTTCTGCAGCCCAAGGAACTGGGCCTGGGTGTAATGCAGAAATGTGTCTGTCATTGTCACATTCCTTGCACTTTACCACTTCTTTACAGTCTTTAGCAAGATGTTTTGTGGATGCACAGCACCAAAAACAGATAACCCTTTCCCTCAAGTAAGCTTTTCTGTCATCTAGGTGTTTACCTCTGAACCTACGGCACTTTGCTAGAGATCGTGGTTTGTTGTGAATGGGACATCTGTCCTTGGGCTCCTCTACCGTTTTTACAGATGTGTCATCCTTGGAAATGGCAGCTACAGTGGACACTTCAGTTTTTCTTTGTGACACAGATTTTTGAGGGTTATACTTCAGAGATCTTTCTGGCTGTACACAGCTGGTGGTCGATAATGTGAAGCTTGGATCATTCCTGGTCTTAGTCTGTGTACGTAGGAAAGTTACAAATAAGCTTTCTGCTTATGTTGTTTATTATTGCAAAAGATGTCTCTCCTCTTTTGTTTTCTCTCTTCTGTCCATCCCAAATAAAGATATAACGGGGAATAAAAGAAAATTACAAAGAAGCTGGATGCAGGAAAAGACACATTGTAGTCTTTTTTGTATTTGGAGTCTTGCCTAATCCAGTGTTCCTGAAGACTATATGGAAGCTTGCAAATTAGTTTCTTAACCTTTTGCACTGTATAGATTTTAACCAGCATGTCACACGGCCTACTCACAACAGGGGACACACTCTGAACTTGGTCATGAAATACGACCTGCCCTGTAGTGTGTCCTCTGTTGTTGACATGCCTGTGCCAGATCACTATTGTGTAATTTTTAACATCACCGGTTTTACTCAACAGAAAGCTCCAGTGACAACTGTGAGAAAATGATTGCTTAGTTTAGCTAAATATAGCTTTGTCTTGACAAAATGTTTTTTACTGTGTACATGTTTCAGGTGTTTTTTTTGTTTTTTTTTTTTTGCATAATTTAATAGATCTTTTTGTTATTATTCTTTTTTTACTCTGTGGCACATTGTTCAGCCTAGTGAAGAAAATAAATAAAGACTTTTGTGTGTGTCATAATAATTCAGTATTAACCAGTATGAAAATTTAATGTTAAAAGGGATAAGCTTGGTAGATATTGAATACTTAAACAAAAGGGTTTTTCATGGTTTAAACTTTGCAGACATTTTTATGATTGTGTGAATGAATGATAGGATAGTTTCTCACAGCATACAAGGTTAGTTCACATAGGGAGTTTGCTGCTTTGAAACAAAATGTGTGCAGGCGGGAGTGAACGGAAAGCGGATAAGGAGTCACAAGGAGCAGAGGCACCTGGGAAAGGGAAAAAGTCGACGGTGGGAAAATACATCTCCAGGGAGAAGATCCAACCTCTTATTTTGATCCAACCTTCTTTTTGCATATTGCGTATAAAACTCTGGGTCAAATGGAAATAGGATGTCTTCATTCTTCGTGCACGGAGAAGAGCATCCGCTAGATGCTTTCCTAGGGACAGCTGAAGACCCTAAACTCATGTATTAGCTATTTTGGTGTCAGGAATAAATCTTTGGTGGAAAAAACCTCAAAATCGTTCCAGACCTCGATTTTTGAACACGCACTTAGGCATAATCGGCGAATTATAGCCTACACTAGCTTTTTTTGTTTTTGTAAATGGTAAATGGAATACACTTATAAAGTGTTTTTCTACCTTGTTTTTAAGGTCCAAAGCTCTTTACTGTCAAATGCAGAGCATCCTACAATTTTCTACAAATGAAAACAAGAACAAGCCATTTGTTAATCACTTAAAAAATTGTAATTTATTGTAAACAGTTTTTAATATTCAAATATAAAGTGACCAAATAAAAATCAAATGAATTAATTAAAATCTTTACAATTAAGACTTTTTAAAACTATAGAGATCTCTCCACTTAGTGGAAAACTAAATAAAAGCAAGAAGCAGTATTAACAAAATTGATCAGTGTTTTAACATCAAAAGACCTCAAACCTAACTTGTTCCATCTAATAAATAAATATGTGTATGCATTCTTTTGTTAAAATGAAAAACAGGCAGGTTGGTAGTGTATGACCTGATCCCTTTGTTAATGCAAGCATAATCAAGCAATTGGAAAACATTCATTTATATAAAAACAACAATTGTTTACAAACATCACAAGCAGGCTTGTTAAAATATTTCAAATAATTTACAACTGCAGAGCATATGAACAAAATAAAAATTTGAAATCAGTGGAAACCATGTGAGCAGAGCAAAAGATCATTTCTGTTGGTTACAACCTCTAAAAATTCTAATTGAACGACAACAACAGAACAGATTAAAATACATGTCAGCTTTGGGTTTATTTTTGCTCCAAAACATCTGAACTTTCTGCTACAATGCGTGAAGTCACATGTGTAGCTTTAATGTAAAGGCCAAGACGCAGCAACCTGTTCATGTGTGTGTGTGTGTGTGTGTCCTACACTCCCCCAAAGTAAAGACTTTCAGATTCAGCTCTGTTCACTCAGAGCCATAGTTTTTTGACATTCTCATTTTGTCTTCTTGTTTGTGAACACTCCAGCCTCCCAACGCAGAGCTCGCTGGTTTTTATGTCGAACAACTCTGGTGGACTCAATAACCTGAAAACAGAACAAAGACACAGAAGCACAAAAATGGAAGGGGACAAAATCATAGAAAGGAAGTGAGCCTAAGGATGCAACAAGTTAGATGTACTGACTTCCAGTTGGTTCCTAAAGACCCACTCCAATGAAAACTATGTTTTAGGTGTTTAAACGTGATCTTGTAGCATTTTTCTGATGATGGAGGACATTTAGAAAACAAATTAAGATTAAAATTGTGTTTCTGAATGTGAATGTGTTTCAAATTGGGACAAATCAGGAGCAGATGCAAAAATGATGTTAGATAAAGCTCTTGGTTGTGACAAAACAACTGAAATGAGTGGGCCAGTCTCCCTGCTCCGCTCCATTCAGATGCATCCACTTGTAAATAAACAGATCCATTTTTTAAAATTTTGGCGAAAAATCATAATGATAATTAAAAGGCCACTGGGATGGCTTTGGAAAAAGATCAGAAGAAAATCGGAGTGGGATTTTAAAAGATCAGCCATACTGCTGTTCACAGTTTTCAGTCAAGGACCAGTTTTAAATTTAGAGTAAATAATAACTAAATATGGACTGCATTCTGCACCTTGTTGTTAATGTTGTCGACCAGCAAGATTCCTCCATACTGCAAAACAAATACAGATGGTCATGATCACAGCTGCCGCTGCTCTTCATGCCTTTATAGGACTATAAAGAAAGAAGCTGAACAACAAACACTCACTGAGCTTTCTTCCAGCTTCAGCTTGGCTTGATAAATCTCAAAGTCCTGCTCTGGAATCTCTGTCTGACTTTTCCCAATTGATGGATCCTGTTGGACCCTGGAGGAGGTTGTCCAAGGCTGAGGAGCATTGGATGAAGTGGAGGTCACACAGCCAGATGAAGTGGACAATCTCACAGGTTTTTCTGAGTCATACAAAAAAAAAGAAATTCCTGATTAATAACAAATTAATAATTGAATATTTTAATATTTCTGCAATGTCTGAATAATAATAATATGTCTGAATATTAATTTATATATTTCTCCATTTAGTGAAATAATTTTTACCTCCCACAGATTTGAAAGTACTGTGTTGCCTTTCTGTATCCCAGCGTTCACAGAGCTTTGCAGGTCATTTTAAACGGTTTTAAACTTGCTTTAACAAGTAAGTTCACAAAGTTAGATCTTATGTCATTGTATCTGCATTGATAAGGATCAGAACATTGTCCTTTGCTCAGTGAGTCTCCCAGCAAGTTACTGAGTGTCCAAAAGCTTTTTGTAAGGTAAATTGATATTTAAAATCTTTCTAGCTCTAGAAAATACCAAAACTGATTGAAATGAATTGTTGCCATGGCAAATTCATAAATCTGATCACTCTTATTGCTGTGTTCTCCTGGAGATGTGCATGTTATAAAATCAGTTATTGTGGTTGAGTAGGTTGAGTTTTCCTTGATCCGTTTTTCTGAAAACAAAAACGCTCAGGCTCAGTCTAATTGGGGTTTCTTAGTAATGACAGGCTATGTTGGGTCTCTTTTTGAAACCAGTCCTTTGCTTCTGCTTCATAAATACATTACAGGACATTTGTCCCGTAAAGCAGGTTTCTCAATTACAAGTGAAAGAAAATCTTTGTGGTTTGGTGCCGTTTGTCCAGTTCCACCCAGGAACCTTAAAAATAATATAATATTATAATATAATTAATAATAATATTACTATGACAGCTTTAGGATGGGATCAGAGTTGATGTTTACAACAGACTAAAACAATTTTGCAGTTCCTGACAAAAAGACTACAAATAAACTACACATCTGCAAACAGCTTTCCTAACTATAATGGTTGTAATGGATTTGGACTGTTGTTGATTTTAAAACTAGCAACCAAAGATAAATGACTAATTGTCAGAGTACCAAATAATACAGACATTTGGATCTTGACGAAGAACTCATAAGGATTTCATACCCTTGTTTAGCTGGGGGTAGAACTGTCTGACAGCCACCAGAGAAGCTGGAGAGAGGAGTTGCTGGCTGATCACCTTTCTGGACTGCCTCATCTCCTTTAGTTCTTGCTCTCGTATCAGAACCTCCTGAATCTCTTTCTTAATCAAATTTAAAGGTGCCGCTCCCCTGGATTTTGAGCTGGTGTAACCCAGATTTTCTGATTCACAGTGAGGTGTTGACTTTAGGGATGAAGAGAAATAGAGAGAAGGGAGAAAAGAAGCGGCAGGGTTTTCTTGAAAACACATTGCGTTCTGAACATCACTTTCACAATGGGAAGAAGCAGCAATATTTGCTTGACAGAACTTTAATTCGTCTTGATGACGATGTGGACAGCAAGGAAATGGGAAAATGTCACCTGTTCTAGAATCCATCTGTGGCTTCTCTTCAGTTTGTATGTTGTCAGTCCTGTCAACATTTGTCCTCAAAGGACCTTGATTGACTTGCCCTGGAATTTCATGGTGTAGATTCTTCATCTTCAGGTTCTGCATGTGAATCTCTGTTTTATGGATCATTCCACCAAAATGTGTCTCTGTGTTTGTTTTGGGAGTAAGAAGGGATAGTGAACGTTTCATTTTGGTTTTAGCCACCTTTCCTTGACTGCTGTTGTTCTCCAGTTCACAAGAGCGTTGCAGGTTCTCTTCATGTTCTTTTAGTGTTCTGATCTTATTTTCAGTGGGACTTTCATAAATAAATAAGATTTCATGAGTTGTGTTGTCTTGCTTTAACAAGCCAGAATTACTTGCACAGCTGCCATCCTCCAGTTTGGATGTCAGCTCTCGGTCCCAGTCAAGATCATCAGTGGTGTGTGTGGCCACATTTGTCTCTGGCCTTTCCTGCTGGTTCAGCTCATCTTGAATTGGTGTTGAATTTTTTTTCATGTTCTCCGATCTTTGTTTCTCTTCTCCCTGTGGCAGAGAAACATTTGCTTTGGACTGCAGCGTTAAAACCTGCAGCAGCTTTGTGGACCTATCAGGGCTAAGAAGAGCTTTCAAATGCTCTTGTTCCATGTTTAGAAAGTGCTTCCTAATAGTTTTGAAATTGGTCTGATGGTCTGACTTCGCAGTGGTCTGTGGCTGGGTGGGTTGAGAGAGTTTTGTTCTGGAGCTGAGAGGACTGTAACTTTCTGTGGTTGTAGGCTGGGTCAGATTTATCTCTAGGCATGACGTCTGGGCTAGAATCTTTCTTGGTGCCTGGCTACGAATAATTTTTTTGCGAAGCTGCTTTTCCTCTGTCTCACAGATCACTTTAATGCTGTTGCATGGACCTATTTTGTACTGTAAATCGTCTTTGTTCTCAGAAAATAGAGTTTGAGGCTTTTTGCTGCTGTTGTAAGCCTGTAGTTTGAATCCAGTCTCCTCCTTCAGTGTAGCAAGGTGAGCCTGCCGCTGAGATGATACCATCCATGATTCATTTTGCTTCGCTTCTGGACTCATGGGGTCCTCTACAAAAGAATAAAACCCACACTGAGGGCTTAAAGGGCTGCTAGGGCTTTTTGAGCTACTTGAGCTGCTAAGATGCAATTGGTCAGAATCATCTGTGCTCCAATTTTGCACAATGGGAATAGAGCTGGTCTGAACCAATATGTCCTCAGAACTCTCCTTCTGAGATGAAGAGACCACGACAGAGGGGTTACTGCTGCTAGAGGTGCTGTAACTGAGAGTGAAGGCAGGAACAGTCATTATCTGAAGGTCAGAAGGTTTCAAGATGGGGGACAGAGGTTTCAGTATCCACCTCTTCGGGGTGCTGTCCATAGCTGCAAAGTGTGATTTAGTGTGAGCCGGAAGACAAGAGTTCTAATAGAAAATGATAACGAGCAGAACTCTTAAAAACCCTCCCATCTCCTAATATCCAGAAAATGATTTACTTTCAGATCCTGAAACAACAGAGAGGAAGAAATGTTACTATGACAACATCAGAGAAACGTCCAAATTGCTGCAGATGGTTACTGTGGTGGGGAAAGAAAAACAAGCATATTTTTACTCTTGTAATAAGAGCAACAAGAGGACCAACAAGAGGAGCAACAAGAGGAAACAAGCTTTCATGGGAGAATGGCTAATATGTAAACAAAAGGTGACAACAGGAATAAGAAAAGATGAGTATCATTATTTTTAGTGGTAGTTATATCCATCCATCCATCCATCCAATCATCCTTTTTTGAACCTGCTTATTCACTTTTGGGGATATTATTGTCAGAGAATGTGTTTAATCATGAAATATAAAAAAAAAAAAACACTGTTTTACATTTTAGTTTAAACTAACAGTCTAAATCCAATCAACCTGCTGGTTCCCATTTTGGTAAAATGGGAAATGGTATATATTTGCATGGAGTTTTTCTGCCTCCCTCAAAGGCCCAAAGTGCTTTACAGTCAGTCCAATTCAAACACACATTCACACACTGATGGCATCACCACTGTTGAACAATGGCGCCAATCTTCCATTAGAGGCAATGTAGGATTCAGTGTCTTGCCCAAGGACACTTCAACATGTGGGTGGGTCAGGCGGGAATCAAGCCTGCAAACTTCCGATCAGGAGTTAACCACCCTTCC
This sequence comes from Adrianichthys oophorus, assembly GCA_036245035.1. Classification (NCBI taxonomy): domain Eukaryota; kingdom Metazoa; phylum Chordata; class Actinopteri; order Beloniformes; family Adrianichthyidae; genus Adrianichthys; species Adrianichthys oophorus. Next base: position 534,505 of record BSAI01000148.1, read on the forward strand.
TCTGCGCCACGGGCCCCCCACATTTTAAAGTAAACACTTAACAAGAAGGAAAACACAAAAGAAACGTTAAAAAAAAAAATTTCAACTGAATAAAGTTCAGTTGCAACTTGACAAGTGGCCACCACTGCACTGCACGGTTCATTGAAAGAGGTACAGACTTTCAGCAAAGAGAACCAGATTCTCGTTTGGAGGCTGGTTTTCCAGACATGCTTTAACTATTATAATTTAATGCAAATGTGGACTTTTATAGAAACTGAGTATTACAATAATGACTAACTTTCAAATTTGAACCCCAAACTGTCAGAGAAAAGAAACTTCCAGAAAGCTAAAACAACTGAAGTTCATCTTAAAACATAATAATAGTAGTAAGACTCAAAGCCAAAGGAAAAAAAAAAAACCTCTGTACACATTTTTACATTCAAAAACCAAACAAACAGGAAAACAGTAGAAATGTGCAAAATATCTGGGGTCATCAAAGCAAATACACTATTTCTAAATGTGTATTAAACTAAGGATCAAACCCTCAAATTTCAGTAGCTGAGATTTTTGAAGAACCTCTGCAGCCCAGAGGTTTTACGTTGTTTGAGGTTTCTTTCTATTTTGAAAAATCAAAAGCCAAATTGAAAGAACTAAAGGATGCTCATTGAGTTAAATTTAGGTAAATCACGCATCAACTTTTCTTTTAATAGTCTTATGGATGAAGAATATCTACCACATGATTTTAAACACCAAAATGCTGTTCATTAAGTTTGCTGTTACACATTTACTTGTTGCTTGGCTGCAATCACTAACATGTTAAGCAGACAGTTTTAAAAGTTGCTACCATAAAGAATGAGATCACAAAAGCAGCATCAAGTCAATGTGATCAATTTGTCTTTAGTCTGGAGGCTCATTCCTTTTTCACTTAGGTTCATTATCAGAAGGAAAATTTGGACGTACCCCAAGTCTTGCTGTGTTTTTCCGCCTCTTGATGAAAATGACAAGACCAGCTTTGATTATAAGCACCTTAAAAAGCAGAAACATGAACTCCATCGTAAGCGGGGTCACAGAAACGTTGGTTTGATTGAGGAACACCAAGAAGTAACAGTACAAGTAGATCACCAGACACAAAGCTGCAGCTCTGAGTCTGACAGATAAGCTGTTACTCCTTCAGGAGGCTGCTGCTGCCAGCTGATAAGCCCTGTGCTGTTTAACCACTGGCAGTCTAACTGATCTATGCACACGACCAAGATCGCAGAGCAGATTGGAGAGTTAAACCAATAGGCAGTTTGTGAGCGTGGCAATACCAGCAGCTTTCTGCTCTTCCAGAGGAGGGCATTTAACCAATTTCACCACTTTGGGAGAATGTGAGACAGAAGCTCGACTTCTCTTCCTTTGACATAACACACATTTATCTGTTTTTGGTGTTTTTCTTTTGGGAAAAAACAGAACAATTTGGTGTTTATACTTCAAGAGTTTGTTTTGTTTTTAGATAGAAAAGATTTGAAATTTAAAAAAAAGAAACATCCCAATTGGTGTTAAAATGTGTTAAATGTAATTGAATAATCTTTTGAGGGAAAGCAGCCTCTTATTTCCTGTCAGCAGCACCAGAACACGTCACTGTTGCAAAAGTCACTGTCTACTCTCTCTTGTAAGATCCGTTCCCCGTCACACGCCACACCCATTCCTACCATCGTGTCCACTCTCTGATATGTGCCTTCAGTTTAGAAGCTGTGGTGTCTTCATCACAGAGTTGTGTCTCTTTACCTCTAAGAGTGAGGATACAAACTGATTCAAAAAAATCAAACTTGATTTGTGGTGATCATTTGACGGCCTCCTTTAAGTAAAAGTTTCAATGTCCATTTACAAGTAAAGTCTGTGATCGAGTCCTCTGACTGGTCCACCGTGGCCTCTTCCTCACGGCTCGCTGCTCTGTGTTGTGTCTGTGTGGGTACAGGGGTCGGGGGTTCTCACCTTGCCAACAACTCAGAGGTAGCTGATCAAAACCTGAGGGAGAGTCCTAAATATGCCAGAAAAGAATATAAACATTTTCACTCCAGCAACAGCACCACCCACAGGGGAAACAACGATGCTGTTTACATTCATCCCCTCACCAGTTGATGGCATTCCAGCCATCAGCACAAACACAACATACAGCAAAAAAACAAAAAACACAGCAACACAGCATATGGGCTGGTTGCTAAATCATACAATGTTGTACAATCATACAACCTTTTCTCTTCCTCTTGCACAGGCGCAGGTGTTTGATTATCGGATGACATGGATAAAAAAGATCTGCCGTAGAGATGCTTCGGAACTCTTCGAACTCTTCCTCTGGTCTTCCTGCCACAGTCAGATCCGTTGGTGCAGCTCTTGGTTCTCACCTACTTCCCTGCAGGCGCTCATCTGTTTGGTTCTGTTTGCTGCTCCATTTTTAAACATACAGTTCATGCCCAGACACACACAGGAAGATGTGGTGTTGCATCTTTCTGTTAACTAACAAACTAAACTAACTTTCTGTTAGTTCTGTTCTTCTTTAAACATATTTAAATTACTTCGAGTGCTAAAACCGGCTTCATCTCGCCTTTATTTGCTACAGTCCAGAACCAACCGTAACTATATCCCCACACTTTCTCAGGACTGTGCGAACAATCTCTTGATTGTGATTGGCTAAATTCTGTTAACAACCTGTAGCTACTTGAGGGCCAACGAGAAGAACAGATCCTTAGGCAGACCCTCTTCCCGGCTCAGACTCCATGATGATTATTTTTTTGGGGAGGAGCAGCGTTTCATGATTATAAACATCAAATCAAATCAAGCTTTATTTATAGAGCACTTTTACAACGTAAAAAGCTCAAAGTGCTTCACATGAAAAACATTTCCAAATTTAAAAGCCAAACATCACACATGCAACACAACTCACCCCCCCGAGACACACGCCCCCCCACACACACACACACACACTTACAGACAATACAGTAAATCTTAAAATGAGACACCAAAATAGGAAAAGAGAATTATTATGAAGTGAAATTGAAATCTGATACTAAGAGGAAACGATATTTTAGGGGCCTGTCCACATCAGTGACCCCTCACTTCTGTTCACAGAGGAAGCCAACATAGGATCCGTCTGATCAAAGCAAGAAGTCAGACCCCGTAGATCCCAGTGTAGTGACCCTGTTCACTAAGAAGACTATCACTGATTTGGAGGTCCCCCTGAGGAAAAACAAAATGTAAAAGGAATCAAATACAAATAAGTACATAAAAGTAAAAAACAGTAACAAAATATATAATTAAAGGAATTATTAAAAAATTAAATAAAGAGATAAGTAAAAACAAAGAGATATAAATCAGTAAGTGTTTAAATAAATAAATAACTTCTAAGAAGTTTTTAATGTTATTAACATCCAAAGACATACTCTGACCATAGACCGTATATATTACTGGACATAACACGGTGTGACGTTATCAATAGGAAATGGCTTACCTCTGGCCCTCAAGAAATGAAGCAAGAGCCTTCTCTGTTACTTCCTGATAGTCCATCGCCATAATGGCACCGGTCTATGTTGATTGTTCTGAGTTGCTGTCAGTCATAGCTGAGTCATCGAATCTAGGAAAATTACTGTCAGGAGAAATCTTATTGTGAGTTCCCACTTCTGTCCACGCCTCTTCCACGTAAACAAGGGATGTAAACAGATTTTCCTTTTTTAACACGAGCTCAGGAAAATTGTCGTTGAGGGAGAACCATTCGAACATTTGATTCTGCGAACAGTAATATAGCATTTTCTTACATTTATTCTTATTTGTCTGAAACAGGTAATGCCACACCTATTTTGAAAACTTGTATAAACCAGTTATAATCCAGTATTTCTATACAGAAACCAGTGAATGTAAACGCTTTTCAAACGCACGTCTGCGTTAACGTTCAACTTCTTTTGTTTACAAAGTGTGTGCTTTTTTTCTACTGAATCTTTGTGTTTTTCACTCCTTGTTTATCCGTGTTGAGCCTGAGAGACACAGAATAATCTCTGTTGCTTTTATTGGTTGTTATTAAAAGTAAAAAGCGGGTTATCAAATCGTTTTTATAGTGGCTGATGGGCAGGAGGGCTGAGAGTGCGTCGCTAATGCTGCAGCTGCTTTCTCACATAAACATTGTGTCGCGATGATTGCTTGCCTTAGCTTCAGATAAAGGAAACATTTTACATTAAATATTGAAATAGATCCAATTAAGTTTTCCTTTTTTTTCTCTTTTAAAACTGATGCATTGGTGAATCCCATTGACTACAAAAACAATGGTACAGGCAGTGTCTCAGACATTAGACGTCAGACCCACATTCGTTTGCTGAAGCATCCGATTGGTCAGTTTATAACACAAATAACTTGCGATTAAGAAAAAATATCTTTTAAAAAAAATTTGAGCAAGAATGGTTATTCTGACAAAAGAAATGACTGAGTAATAACTGTCTATTTCTCAATAGAAGTCAATGGATTTGGAATGTTTGACATTTGAGACAGCTTATTCAAAGGCTGGCCAGAGTTAAAAAACAAAAAAAGTGAAATCTGGGGAGGTGGTTGCGTCTCCTCAACTAATCAGGGACTCAACTTCGGGCACGTGACGTTGAGTTACATGCCTGAGGAGGTCTTTTCTGCTGTCTTGCATAGGTTCTATGTGACCATTCATTCCTCCTCACAGTCCAGAAAAACATTTTTAGAGGAGTTTTAACCAATTTGATCTCAGCCTCCCTGTGTTTTCCTCTTCCTGTGTTGACGCTTAGCGAGTCCATACTTAAAGAACTGAGCTATGGATCGATCTAATATGGTGGATCCAAAGTTCTTTTGGATTTTTTAGGTTTTTTGAGAACTGGAGTGCCAGCTACTGTTTTGAGAGCATGGGGAACAGATCTGTATTAGAAAATTCCGAGATCTGAATGAGAAGAAACAAAACTCATTCCAAGTTCAAAAAATGTATAAGACAAAAGGCAAAAAGATACATGCCACAGTTGCATGTAGAGAATTTCCGGAAACTCTGAGATCTGAGGAAAAGACCACATTTATAGGAAGGCTATGAAGCAATGTCATGAGTTCTCGTGAGAACAAAATTAAGGAGGTAGTTTCTGCAGAGATTGTAACATCTTATCACTGCAGCTGTGTACAGTCTGGCAAATTTTAATGGCTAAGATATAAATTGTTTTTAATAAGCAAAAGTGCAGCTTCACAGTGATTGCATCTTTTAAGAGTATAATAAAGAGCATCCTAAAAGAATATAATATAAAATTCCATCACTATTCCAGTGAAGTGGTCATGTTTGTACACTTACAGATGTGAAGCCCGTTGAGACAACTGTGTTATGATATTGGGCCAGAAAATAGAAGGAGGCGGTATTGATAATGTTAGTGATGAGAAGTGACAGAGGGGAGAATAGTCTTGACCAGGGAAGTGAGAAGTGGGTCAGGATGATAGGATGAGGTCGTGAACTTATTAATCAGGTCAGAGAGCTTTTCCATTGTTGGGTAAATGATGTAAATGACTGATGTGGCTCCAGTAAAGCTGGGAGAGAGAATTTGGGCTTTTTTTTTTCTTCTCAGACAAAACCTCATATGAGTAAACCTAACACAAAACGGCCTCTGTCTTAGTGAACTGTAGAAGCAGTTGCACTCTTCTATACCTGTACATGCTTCAACTGACCCCTGTGGATCTGTAAGTTCACTCTACTAGGAGTTTTACAGCCGACTGGGCCTTTTACAAAGGTTTTTTTTTTTTTTTTAAACAGGGCATTTATACAACAGCGGGTTGGTTTGTGCAAATTACTTTTGCTTGCTTTTTACACTTTTGGGAGTCACTCCTAAGACTTGAGCTGACAGTCAAACACTAGTGACATTACTAAAAATGCTCATTTTTGAAAAGCTGAAGAAGTTGACATAAAAATCAAAACATTCTAAACTATTTTTCTCTGTGTGGTGTTAACAGTCTTTCTACCAGCTCTGTCTGGTAGATGGCATGTCTGGTATAGTTTGGTAATTGTACTATGAATGTAAACTTTCAACAGAGAGGATCAAGTCCTTATATCAATAACCAGAGAACTGCATAAAGATATAAATAAGTTAGTGGTTTGGACCAGAACAAACAAAATTATTTGATTTTGTCATTTAGAAACTGAACAGATTCTTCTGTGAGTTACTAAAGAGAAAAATCTGCTTTCAGTTATGTAAAACATATAAAATCATCATCCAGATTCCCTAAAATCTGATCCATTTCTGTTTTGAAGCTTTTATTTTCAAATTTCACTTTCATATCATTTAACCCTTTGACTGTGTATGAAATGTCCTTACATTTTTAAACAAGAAAAATAACTGAGCTTTTTATTTTTTTAAAGAAAAAAATGCATTTAAAGTGATCAGTTCCCTACATTTTTTCTTTGAATGTTTCTAGAATGTAAATTTTAAACAAATATTTTGTTTGGTCCAGTTAAACAGAAAAACATTTTTTAGGCAGTTAATGTAATCAATTACTGTAACTGTCAGGTTTTAACAGAAACAGAAGACAAGATAACCCTAAAATCTTTACTTCACGTTCACATGACAATCTAAAGGTCTGATAAACACAATATTGCTTTTTTTGTACACGTGTCAAAACAGCCAAACTGTGGATACATCATTCATAAAAAATCTTCACAAAGATGAAGCTGAGAAAACAGGACAACAAACAGATCATCTTTTTCCACTTTTGTCCACTCCCTTGTTAGAAAGGGAACCCTCTGAATCATGAAATCCTGAATGGTCTAAACGCATTCAGCCTTGCTTGCATTCTGTCCAAAAACTTTCAGGATACACCTCAGCATTTGCTTTTTGCTTTGTTGTTTTTCCTTTTGTTGATGCTGCTGGTTGGAGCTGGAATTGAAGGCAAAGCTCCCAGTTTCTTGGTTTTGGCTTTCTTTACTTTGTCCTTGATGGTCTGTATGCCCAGCTTTGCTTCTGTAGAAGCTGAGACAACAGCAGGACAGGCAGAGAGGTCAGTGGTGATGTTACACTGCACACTCTGATCTGTGGCTTGTACCTGTGTTTACCTTTTGTACTTTTCTTCATCAAAGGTTTCTCCTTGGGAGGAATGAATGCTTTGTTTCGCTCTTCTTGCTTCTTAGTCAGCGCTTCTGATTGCTTGACCTACAAAAAAAACAATGAAAATATAATAAAACTCTTCTTTTAGTCTATTTCTCTACTAAAATTGAAGAGCATGAAAACCCTGCTGTGATTGTTTCGACACATAAAAAAGATCCTCACTTTTATTTCCTCCATCTTCTTCCTCTTCTTCACACTTTCTCGTAAGAAAAACTCTCCAGTGGCAAGCTCCTTATCAACCTGCAAAAACCCACATTTTAATGTTTCGTTGGGTGGTTAGCAGAGCTCGAACATGAGGCAGTGCCTTCCTGACCTTGCTTTCTGGCTGTGAAGGAGGGAAGGGTGTGTACTCTTTCTTCACACGCTTCTTTTTGGGTTCCTTACGCTTAGACAGGTTCTTATGGCGGAACTTGGGCATAAAGCGCTCCCAGTTCTGCGTTTGTAGTTCTGGGTCTTTGGAAAGCTCTTGTTTGATCATCAGCGTCTGATGGTGAGACAGAGCGGCACGCATTAAAAATCTCATGGGGAGACCAAATGCATTCACAATACTTTGTAGTCCATTTGGCACATAAAAGATCCTCCTGAATACTTTCTTGGACTTTGTGTTATCATCGTGTTGGGGCTCTATAACTGCACTTGCAGTAACTTTCATAAGTATTTCTATTTTCCAAAGTGTAACACTAAAACAGTTTGAATTGATCAGGATGCAGTTCATTGTTTCAGGACAGAAATGTGGCTGCGGAGGTTTGGCTCTTGTATTACTTTAATGAGGACAGCATTAGCAACAAAACTCAATGTGAACCTGGATCTGCCATAAAGACAGAGGCTTAATTTTGTCCAAATAGAAAAGAGTTGGCCTTAACATGGGCAGAAGATGACCTAAAAGTGCTTAAGTTATTGCACAACATTCCAACCATATAAAAATTTCAACATTAAACTAAATTTGAGAACTAACAATTAGACAAACATGGTGAGTAAATCTATCAGTGCTCTTCATGCCCTCAGCTCCAGGCATCAAAGACAGAGAGGCTTGTTTCAGTCATGAGGTCAAAAACCAGGATGGAGAAAGTTCCAAGGACTCTTTCCAAGATTTAGCAGCTGGAATGTACCTTGATGTTATAGATGGGATGGATGTTCTTCATTGTGTCCATCACCACTTTACGAACCTGCAGAACAGAGAAAAACAAAAAAGATGTCAAACATGTGAGACAGCAGTATTGGAGGGGAAATACGTACTGTTGAATGAATGTTAGTTTAAGTCGAGCTGGGTAACAATTAATTTTGAGAAATGTATATTTCCATTTATTCAAAGTCTTTCCGTTTGTTAGTTTAAATCATAGAAACCGTTGTTCGTTAAAAAGCTGATTGATTTTGACATTTACTTTTACTTGTATTGTCATCCTTTTTTTTGTCTTTTTGTTGATAGCATTTTTAGACATTATATTGTCTGTTGTATTTATAAAGTGGCAAGTAATTAAGCAAGTAATGTTTATTCATATAGCACCTTTCCCAGACAGTAGTCACAAAGTGCTTTACAGGATAAGAATAAAACAACACATAAAATATGTAAAAATAACTGAAAATACAGCACATTTCAAAGTACATAAAATTATAAAATACAGTCAACCAGACAGAGGCCCACTCAGTGGGGCTGGAAAGCTTGATTAGAAAAATGGGTTTTGAGTTGTCTTTTAAAAACGTCAATAGTCCAGTGAGTCTAAAAACTCCAGTGAACATACAAAAAGGTGGCAGTTCGCTCCACAATCTGGGTGCCATATCTTTAAAAGAATAGTCTCCTCTGGTTTCAAAAAACGTGTGCGGGGGACCATCAGCAGGTTTTGCCCTGAGGATCTCAGCCTTTGGGAGGGCGTTTAGGGCTGGAGGAGGTCTGAGATGTACGAAGGGCTCTAAAGGTGAGAAATAAGATTTTCAAACAAATTCTAAATGTGACCGGGAGTCAGTGAAGAGCCTTTCAAATGTTAGTACGAGTCAAAAGCCCAGCAGCAGAGTTCTGGATCAGCTGCAGACGGTTCAGTTCCTTCTTGTTTAGACAGGTGAAAAGGCTATTGCAATAGTCTAAATGTGAGGAAACAAAGGTGTGGATTATCATCTCTAGTTAATGTTTAGAAACCATAAATGTAAGTTTAGAGATGTTGTGCAGCTGGAAATAATAATTATTTAGGAGTTGCTTAGTATGATACTCCAGAGACAGACATCACTTCATCAAACACAACCAAATCTGCAGGCATTTGTCTGCAGATACATGCAGCGCCTTCAAAACCCCAGCTCTGACGTCATCTTCCTGCGAACTGGAGCCAGCAGACATAGGAAGAAGCTAAATCCTGTGTGTGTGTCTAAAACGGTATAACTTCATTGTCTCTGCTGCTGTTTGAAGCTGTGGTCACAAGGTCTCTGGTGCCTGTCATGGCAGCCACCCCCAAACCCGGTGGTGGACACCAGAAGTAACAACAACAAAAAGTTGCTGGTCGGTCTGTGGCGCGGTCCTGAAGATAAACTCCAACCATTTCTGATGAGCAGGTTCTTCTTTGAGAAGGCTGAGCAAACACTGAAATCTCTCGCAGCCTAAAAAACATTTTTTCCACGTAAAAGACATTGCATTGCAAAAAGCTAGCTGTTGTTTTCTCTGCAGATCAAGGGGAACCATTTCTGCTATGAGTCATTTTGCTGATCACCGCTAGCTCTGCCAGGAAAGTGGGTGTGTTTGTGTTAGCCTGGGGTCGGGGCTTCCAGCACAGACTCTTCCTGGGTAGGGGGTGTTCTCACTGGTCTATGTCACATGGTGAGGGCCCACGCACTTTGTGGGTAGGGGAGGGGCTGAGGCTAAGAGCAGTGCTTTTTGGCAGATTACTCAAAAAAGCGTGAATGAATCAAAATACAACTTTGGAATAGTATAATGAACAGTATAATACAATTAAAAGCTTAAATAGTTGATTTTTCATGGTATAGGCCCTTTAAAATGTATTTGTCAGCAAACTTTTAATTTGAAAAGCTGTTTGTTAAAAAGAAGAAGAAGGGTATAATACTGTTAGCTTCAGTCTCCAAACCCGTAAAAACTCAGCAAATCACTCTCTTACAAAGAGCAAATTACTCTTCTCACCCTGGCCATCACCTTTTGGAACTGTTGCTGTCGGGCAGGCGCTACAGGTCACTACGCCAAAGGACAAGCAGATTCGCAAACAGCTTCTATGCTAAAGCTGTCAGCTCTGTAAACTCAAACTGGACTTGGCTCTAATCATCCACATAACTTTCATTAGTCACTTCATCTACCTTTACAGCAGTTTTTACAATATTTATTCCGGGCGCCTTATGTTTTTATTTTTCTCTTCTGTTTTGCACATCCTGATTTTATTGAATATTTATCTGATTACTTTTCACTTTATTTTATACTTAAATTGCTATTTTATGTTTTAGGGAGACAACACAATCTCGTTGTATTTTACTTTACAATCACAATAGAGGCTATTCTTCTCTATTCTATTCTATGATATTCAAATAAAATGTTAACATTCAATAATCTTTTTTTTTTTACTTAATTACAAGATGAAGCAAGTATTTTTCTTTGTATCAGAAACCAGCGTTAACAGTCTACATTCAGTGAGAAATGTCGGTTAAAGAGAGCTGACAGATTCAACAAAAATGAATAAAAATCCCAGCTTGGATTTTCTTTAGCTAGAACTTTTGATTCTGTCCATTTTTACTGAAGTTAAAAACTGAAATGATTACATAGAGTCCTCTATTGTGGACAGTTTTCCTTTGTTTATTGCAGGGGATATGTTCCATAAATAACCAGTGATAGGTGAAATTAGTGAACTAGAACTATAGATGTTTTAATGCTGTAAAAATCCTCACTACACACTTTACACTTTTCTCAGACAGACGTGAACATTTTCACACTTTTTTCTCTTGTTTAAACTCTCAAAGTTCAAACCTTCACAGAAAAATAAGTCCAGAATTATAAAATGAAAACAAAGATCTGATCACGATAGAAGATTTAAGTAACTCTGGCAAGCTGAACCCAGTGTACAGCAGACACAGCACTAGGGCTGGGTGATATAATCGATTAATTCAATTTTTTTGTTTTAGACAATATATTTTTGAAAAATCGAGATTTCATTTTCCCAGCTCTCTGCTTGCTTGGGCTTCCGTTGTTCGGAGAAAAGGCAGCCTGCCAGTCTGTCTCTGCAACAAGCAGACATGAAAGCGGCAGCAAGCAGAGTTTAATAAAAATGTGTTGATTTGGAGACAGCTGAGTTGTTACACACTGATGCCATCATGCTACGACACTATATGCTATGCTAACAAGTTATGCCGCTTGTCGCCAGTTTGTGATTTAATGTCAGAGTATTTTCACAGACCGGACTGTAAGACATGGCGGATAAATCCAACAAACTTAATTCATAAAAACTGTATTTTCTAAATATAATAACAGACGTGAATCCACTTTGAATTAAACTTTATCAACAATTTCTAACATTACAGAGGCAGTCTGAAAAGTCTGAAAGTTCAGAAGAGGTGGTTCAATCTTCAAGCAATATTTCTATGTGGATGATTGTTTGAAAAGTTCTGCTACAGAAAAGGAAGCCATTCAAATGATAAAGGATCTTTTGCCAGAAAGAAGGGTTCATGTTGGAGAAAAGGGTCAGCAACAGCCGTGTTGTATTGCAGTCTCCAACAGTAAATCAGAGAGCCAACTACCTAAAGGAGTTAAATCTAGACAGAGGTAAATTACCAGTAGAAAGAGTTCTGGGTTTGCAATGGTGTGTGGATATTGACTCATTTAGGTTCAAGATGGAAATCAAGCAACAGTCACTTACGAGACGTGGCATTTTGTCTGTGACAAGTTAAGTATGTGACCCATTGGGTTTTCTGGCACCTGTCACATTACTAGCTAAAATGACGCAACAAGAGCTCTGTTGGAGAGGTTGTGGATGGAATGATGAACTACCAAAGGACATCTTGCCACAGTGGAAAACGTGGCTTGAAGATTTGGAACAGCTAATTGCATTCACTGTGAAAAGATGTATCAAGTCCACTGACTGGGGCAATAAAGCATGCTGAAACTACATCACTTTGCTGATGCCAGTGAAGGGGGATACGGAACAGTGAGATACATTCGTATGTTGAATCAGAAAAAAGATATCCAGGTTGCCTTTCTTCTTGGCAAGGTTAGAGTGACCCCACTGAAGGCTGTAACAATTCCCAGACTGGAATTAACAGCTGCTGTTCTTGGTGCCAGAATAGACTCATTTTTGAAGTCAGAGTTGGATTTTCTGGTGAAGGAATCAGTCTTTTGGACTGACAGCACATAAGCACTAAAATACCCTAACAATGAGGACAGACTGTTTCGTACGTTTGTGGCTAACAGAATTTCAACAATCAAAGAGGCATCCGAAGCCCCACAATGGAAGCACGTCAGCTCCAAAGATAATCCAGCAGATGATGCATCAAGAGGACTGAAGGTCTCAGATTTCCTGAACAGAAGCAGGAGACTGGAAGGTCAAGTATTTCTTTGGAGGCAGGAGGAGGATTGGCCCAAAACTATGCTGGATGACTTAATGGATCCTAATGACCAAGATGTCAGAAGAGAGGTAACTGTAAACCTTATGAAGACTTGTGACGTGTCTAGTCCAACTGACCAGCTCATTACTTACTTTTCCGATTGGAGAAGACTCAAAACAGCGGTTGCTTGGGTTCTTAGGTTTTCAGCACTTTTGTTGGATCAGTGCCGATTGAAGAAGCAGCTGAAAGCAACGGTGGATAAAGGCAATCAGTAGAGCTCAAGGAGAGGAACTGATGGATAAAGAGTTGTGTCAACATCAAAGTGCAGCACTTTGACACTGGATGAGTTAACGACCACAGAAGACACTATAATTCGCTATTGTCAGCGACAGAAATTTGGACTAGAGATTACTTCTTTATCATCCAGAAGAGATACAGTGAGCCGCCAGAGTTCTATATATTGATTGGAGCCAGTTTTGGAAAACGGGCTTCTCAGAGTTGGAGGAAGACTGAGCACAGGAGCAGTGCCAGAGGAAGCAAAACATCCTCTGATTCTTTCTAAAGACCAGCATTTTTCCAGATTCATTCTCAAACACACTCATCAGAACCTGGGTCATAGTGGACGGGCTCACACACTATCCAAAGTGAGATGAAGATTTTGGATTACAAATGCCAACGCAGCCATCAGGAAAATCATTAGCGATTGCAGTTTCTGTAGAGGCTATAATGGAAGAGCTGTGGAACAAACAATGGCCAAGCTGCCAACGGTGAGACTCCTTCCTGATCTACCACCATTTACAAACACAGGTGTGGACTATTTTGGACCTGTGGAAGTGAGGAGAGGGAGGTCAACGTGTAAGCTTTATGGAGTCATATTTACTTGTATGTTAAGTATGACAGCACACCTTGAAGTAGCAGTCTTATTGGATACAGACGCATGCATCAATGCCCTACGTCGTTTCATCAGCAAGAGAGGGCAAGTGGAACATCTGACTTCAAGTAATGGAACCAACTTCATAGGAGGAGACAAAGAACTTTAGACAGCTCTGCAAACATTGAATCAAAATAAGATCCAAGGAACTATGGCACAAGTTTGGAATTCATTGGAGTTTTAAACTACCAGTGGATTCACACCATGGCATGGGAAAGGTGATTCGCCTGGTGAGAAGAGTTCTCACTTCAGTTCTGCATCAACAGAAGCTGGATAACAATGGGCTTCATACAGTGTTCTGTGAAGTGGAGGCCATTTTAAATTATCATTCTCTTACTAAGCTCTCAGATGATGCTAATGACTTAGAACCTCTTACTCCAAACCATACTCTTCTCTTGAAAAGAAAACCAAGTTTGCCACCAGGGTTGTTTGAACAACATGATTTGTATATGAAGAGGCAGTGGAGACAAGTACAGTACATCGCAGATCTCTTCTGGAAGAGATGGAAACGGGAGTACTTGCCCAAGAGAGGCAAAAATGGAATGAAAGAAAAATGAGTCTAGCACCTAGAGATATCGTGGTGATCATGGATTTATTATTTTTATTATTGACTTTTATTCAGGACAATCCCATTGAGATTTTAAACCTCTTTTGGAAGGGAGTCCTGGCCAAGAGGCAGCCACAGTTGGTTAAAAATACATTCAAAACATTGAGACAATAAAACATTTAAAACACTTATACATTTAAACAATACATAAAAACCTACAATATATGGAGTCATAAAATGTGAGGGATTAAAATAATAAAACGGTGATTAAGAGAAACAATTGCAGCATTTTGTGGAGTTCTGTTTTTCTTTGAGCTTGGCCTTGAAGACCTGTAATAATGTCAGTTCATTTAGTCTTCAACCTTTTTGTAAAATGTTCCAGGCCAAGGGAGCTGTATGAACAAAAGCTTTCCTCCCAAGTTCTGTGTGGGCAAATGGAACAGACAACAACTAGTCATTTGATCATATGGAGTGGGAGGGAAAGATTTTCTGTTTAAGTAATTTGCAAATGTAGGGAGGCAGCTAAAGATTTGTAAATAAAAAAATACCAGAAGTACTGCCTCCTGATGGAGAGCAGAGGTCGACATTTTTTCGGGAATCCCGTGGGTCAAAACTCCATGTTATCCTATGGCAAAGCGGCTTTTTGAACTACCTCCAAACAAATGTTCATATCTTCAGAAGTCTTTCACATATCAGAAATGTTGAACCCTTGTAAGAATTACAAGGCTTTGGGCTACAAAGTGTACATAGTTTCATGTCTGTAGGTTCAAGCATGTTCTCATAATCGCAAGTTAAAACAGAGTTGGTGTTCGAACCAGCTGGAACATTTTACATCGGTATAGGCAGGTATAGGAGAAATGGGGGTACTTAGTGTCAGTCTAGGATCTGTGGGGGCAAAAGTATTTGCCCTACAGCTTTGAAAATTAGATTTTATGCATCTATAGGGATTTTCCTACGTTTTGCTGAAAAAAATCGTGACTCTTCAACAAACGGTGGTGGAGTTACAGCAGTTTATCAGGATTTTTTTTTTACTTAAAAAACCTAGTCTCCCCACTCTAGGTGATGACTTCATCTTATCTGGCTGCTGTGAAAATCAGGCAATAAGTCCCAATTTGCCTAATTTCAAACAGCTGTAGTTCAAAAACTACAAGACATATCCAAAAGAAAAGTAATACCTGTAAAGTCCAATCCTTCCACTACATTTTGAGCTTTAAATAGTGTGTCTCTCTGAAAAATTATAGGAGGAGATAGATTTTAAAAACAGTGAAAAAAGCGCACTCTCCATTGACTTCCATTATATTTTAAAATTCAAAAACTTTAAAAATGTCAAAAACTATAAATATTTGCAGACAGCTGAAAGGTCCACAAATTGCAGAAAAAATGTATGTTAGAATTTTTAAAATAGCATAATGTATGCAGAAGTTATGAATGCAGAACATTTAAAGTTGCAGAAGAGCCTTTCCCATCTATTTCTATGACAAAAGTTGCAGCAATTTTTGCATAAATTGCGTAAAAACCATAAGTTGCAGAGGAAATTTTAAAAGACACCAATATTGCCACCAATAAGCTGAACATTTTGATACTTTAATGGCAGAAATCGCATAAAGTATGCAGAAGATATGGACGACAATAATAAGAAATTTGATTGCATTGATTGCATAAAACAGAAGAACAATAGTTTGATTGCAATACGCAATCAAACTAATAAAAGTCAAAGTGTTTGTATCTACCAAATAGAAGTCGACATTCAATGGCTGGAGCAAACAGCAAAGGCGCGTCAACCTCACTCTGGGTCAAACACTCTCAGTAGCCCAATGATAGACTTAGCTCCTTTAACATTTACTGTCCAAGACATAATGACAAGAATCTAAAATATTAAAATGCTTTTAGGCTGTTTTTTGTTATGATTTCATATAAAAATGAATCAACTGGAGGCAGAACAGGGAAAAGAGCATTTTCTGTCAATCTGCTCTCCTGTAGTAAATCTGTCTTTGTTTTCTCAGCATGGTTGAATTTGAGTTAGATTACATTAACAAATAGTTAATACTATTTATATAGTACTTTTATGCTATTTCATTTTCTTAAAAAATTATAAATTATTATATATATATTATTATATATCAATGGTTCAGACTAAAGGTGACTGACAGCTCTCCTCATAGGGGTACAGGGACGCTTGCAGCTCTACACAGCAAGCAGGAGATTAATTGACAAGATCAACAACAAATCAGGACGTAGAAAACAGTCTGCTGCTTTAAAAAAAAAACACTTTCAAAAGTTTTGCTGAAAAAAATCTGCTCGACAGTGAGAGTGCAAAAGGTGAACCATGATATCGCGAGTGAACACTATTGCAAATAAAAGTGAGGCAGTTTCTACCAGACTGAAATCAAAATTACATCCATCCATTTTCTTAACCCACAATATCCCTTTCGGGGTCACGGGGTTGCCAGAGCCTGTTTGGAGACTGATGGGCGAAGGCGGGGCACACCCTGGAAGACAGGACACCACTTGCACACTCACACCTAGAGACACTGTTTTTGGACTGTGGGAGGAAGCCAGAGTGCCCGCAGAAAACCCACGCATGCACAAGAAGAACATGCAAACTCCACACAGAAAGGTCCCAGCTGGGATTTGAACCAGGGCATTCTTGGTGTGCGGGACAAGTGCTAACCACAGTTCCACTGTGCATTCTGGTATGTACATTTTGCTTTTAAATATCACTCTGTGATAATAGACTTTTGATTTGTTTTAATTTTTTTATTTTAATATTTTTCATACAGTGATGATTTTGTAAGATGGTATATTAAAATTCTTTTGAAGTCCTTATCTGCTCTAAGTTATTTAAATTTAACCAAAGTAAAACTAAACAGAAAAAATAGAGCTACATTAGGTAACATTTGAACCTTTGACTAAAGATAATATACAGAGCCTTGCTAAAGCACTCGGCCCCCTTGAACTTTTCAACCTTTTGCCACATTTCAGGCTTCAACCACAAAGATACAGCTGTAAGTCTCTTGGGGTTTGTCTCTATCAGTTTTGAACATCGAGAGACTGACATTTTTGCCCATTCCTCCTTAAAAAAACAGCTGGAGCTCAGTGAGGTTGGATGGAGAGCGTTTGTGGACAGCAGTTTTTAGCTTTTTCCACAGATTCTCTATTGGATTCAGGTCTGGACTTTGACGTGGCCGTTCTAACACCTGGATATGTTTATTTTTGAACCATTCCATTGTAGATTTTGCTTCATGTTTTGGATGGTTGTCTTGTTGGAAGACAAATCTCTGTCCCAGTCTCAGGTCTTCTGCAGACTCCATCAGGTTTTCTTCCAGAATGGTCCTGTATTTGGCTCCATCCATCTTCCCGTCAATTTTAACCATCTTCCCTGTCCTTGCTGAAGACAAGCAGGCCCAAACCATGATGCTGCCACCACCATGTTTGACGGTGGGGATGGTGTGTTCAGGGTTCATAACATTTTGCATTGTTGCTAAAAAGTTGGACTTTGGTTTGATCTGACCAGAGTACCTTCTTCCACATGTTTGGTGTGTCTCCCAGGTGGCTTGTGGCAAACTTTAAAGGACTTCTTTAAGTAATGGCTTTCTTTTTGCCACTCTTCCATAAAGGCCTGATGTGGGCAGTATATGACTGATTGTTGTCCTACATACAGACTCTTCCACCTCAGCTGTAGATCTCTGCAGTTCATCCAGAGTGATCATGGGCCTTTTGGCTGCATATCCAATACATTTCGTTTCACTTCATGATTGTGTCCCACTTGTTGATTCTTCACAAAAAATTACAGTTTTATATCCTAATGTTTGAAGCCTGAAATGTGGCAAAAGGTTGAAAAGTGTATTGATTAAGTGGAAATAAATGAAAAGCTTACAGTACTGACAAAGATTATATATAAAATTACATGAAACAAAATAACATCAACTCCATCCATTTTATCCAAAGTAAAAGAAGTTTGATATAATGTTAAAAAAAATTTTGACTTAAGTATCAAACTTAGTGAAGAATGCTGTGCGGTCCTTGGTATAACTAATATTTTTACTTTACCTGAACAGATATTTCTGCATTTGTAGAATCATTGTCTACTTGACGTTGAATCAAACCGATGATTTAGACCAAGGTATACATTTAAATGATGACAAACTAAAACATTTAGGTGTGACAAAATAAATCTATGTTCCTAAAGTTAAGAGAGTATCTTTTGCTTTTCAGCGTTCCCACAAGCTGTTACGCTGATGACCTGCTGTATTAAAGGTGGTTGAAGATTCCATTGCTTATTTTGTCTCTTCTTTTTTCATGCTGTTGTCATCTTCATTCAAGTTGCTGTGCTTTACTTTCAACATTTCCCTTATTTTTGTGTACGCTATCAGGAGCACAATCAGATTTCATTCATTTATTTTTCACTCAAAGATAAAATTAGACTTCTACAAATATTTGATTTCTAAATAAAATAACTCATTGACAAAGGGTTTAACGTTTAACATTCGGCTGTGGTTGTACCTCCTTCAGGCCACAGTAGGGTCCTAGCGCAGACACTGTGTTGCCCTGCACCATCACATAGCAGTTGGTCAGCAGCTCCAATGCCTGAACAGAGATAAAGTCAAAAGCTGATATTTCACAACCAAGGTGCAACACTAGTACTTCCTTTCTTTGGAATTGGAATAGGTTTATTTCAAGCAATCAAAACAAAACTACAAACGACACACAAAATAAATTTAAATCTATTCATACATTCTATCTAGGTTATTCTATTATGTCATTCTATCTATCCCCATACAGTGGCTTTCAAAAATATTTGGCCCCCTTGAGCTTTTCAACCTTTTGCCACATCTCAGGTTTCAAACATAAAGATATAAAATTATAATTTTTTGTGAAGAATCAACAACAAGTGGAACGAACGAACGTGAAGCGGAACGAAATTTATTGAATATTTCAAACTTTTTCACAAATAAAAAACAGAAAAATTGGGCGTGCAAAATGATTCAGCTCCTTTACTTTCAGTGCAGCAAACTCTCTCCAGATGTTCAGTGAGGATCTCTGAATGATCCAATGTTGACCTAAATGACTAATGATGAGAAATGGAATGCTCCTGTGTGTAATCAAGTTTCCATATGAATGCACCTGCTCTGTGATAGTTTCAGAGGTCCGTTTAAAGCGCAGAGAACATCATGAAGAACAAGGAACACAGCAGGCAGGTCCCAGATACTGTTGTGGAGAAGTTTAAAGCAGGATTTGGATACAAAAAGATTTCCCAAGCTTTAAACATCCCAAGGAACACTGTGCAAGTGATAATATTGAAATAGAAGGAGTATCAGACCACTCCAAATCTACAAAGACCAGGCGTCCGTTTAAACTTTCAGCTCAAACGAGGAGAATACTGATCAGAGATGCAGCCAAAAGGCCCATGATCACTCTGGATGAACTGCAGAGATCTACAGCTGAGGTGGGAGAGCCTGTCCACAAACGCTCTCCATCCAACCTCACTGAGCTCCAGCTGTTTTTTTAAGGAGGAATGGGCAAAAATGTCAGTCTCTCGATGTTCAAAACTGATAGAGACAAACCCCAAGAGACTTACAGCTGTAATCGCAGCAAAAAGTGGCGCTACAAAATATTAGCTTAAGCGAGATGAATCATTTTGCACAAACAATTTTTCAGTTTTTTATTTGTGATAAAAGTTTGGAATATCCAATAAATTTTGTTCCACTTCATGATTGTGTCCCACTTGTTGTTGATTCTTCACAAAAAATTACAGTTTTCTATCTATGTTTGAAGCCTGAAATGTGGCAAAAGGTTGAAAAGTTCAAGGGTGCCGAGTACTTTAGCAAGGCGCTGTAAGTATTATGGCAGGAAGCCCCAGTGAGAACTGTGAGGAAGCGGTATATAAAACTCGTAAAGTGGCTGCAAGTTTTATTGATATTTTTAAACAAACTGTGATAATATTGTTGATGAATTTAATAACAGACTTCAGTCTTCCATAGATGCAGTGGTTCCAATCAAAACTAAGCAATCAAGAACCACTAATAAAACACAGTGGAAGACTGATGACATTAAGCGTCTGAAGCAGAGGTGCTGAAAAGCAGAGAGGAGATATTGGAAGACAAAATTAATATTTCATAAAGAAATCTTAAAAGAACAAATAAAAATTTACAATCATTTAGTTAAAAAGGCCATAACGTTATACTTTTCAAACTTCATCTCAGAAAATAAATAAAATCCCAAATTTCTTTTTAAAACAATTGATAGTTTATAAAAGACTTCAACAAGTCCTCCATGCCATCATCTAATGCTGCATGTGAGGACTTTGCAGACCACTTCATGGGTAAAATCAATGCAATAAGGTCTAATATTTCATCTGTGCCATATTCTGGTTTTAACAGATCACCAGCATTGATTTTACCCAAGGAAACACTGGTGAGTTTTGTCCTGGATGATGAGGAGATGCTTGGTCGAGTTATATACCAAGTAAACACCACAACCTGCCTTTTAGATCCCATTCCCACTTCACTTTTTAAAACTTTTCATGGATTCTTTCAGTCAGAGCTTTTAAACAGAGTAAACTGCTCTCTTCAGACAGGTGCCTTCCCCTCTGCCTGTAAAACAGCAGTGGTGAGGCCCCTTCTGAAGAAGAGTCATTTAGATCCTAATACTCTGGATAACTACAGACCTGGATCCAACTTACCGTTTTTGAGTAAAATTATAGCGAAAAGTGTCGCTACTCGACTGTATGAGTTTTTAAATACCCAAAACATTTTAGAAAAATATCAGTCTGGTTTTAGGATGAACCACAGTACAGAGACGCTCCTTTAAAGATTGTTAATGATCTCAGAATTCATTTAGACTCACAAGAACTTTCTGTTCTGGTGCTGCTGGATCTTAGTGCCACTTTTGATCACCAGATTTTATTAGATAGACTTAGGACTCTAGTGCTTCCGAATAGAAACTATGGGTACTGCTGTGCAGCAGAAGACGCAGTAAAAGATAAGAACGTGCTTTAAACTTAAACCAACAATAAACAGTTCTGACAATGGATGTAATCATTTTACTTAGTCATCTGACATGTGTGCATTCTGGAGGATTGATAAAACACAAAGCCTCTTAATTTAGTGTCATGTCAGGAGTGGTTAAAACCAAATTTATTTTACTATTCTAAGATCACCTCATTAAGAAAAATAAAATGTAATACTGCACAATATACATGTCGGCTGCAGAGCGACAGAGCGCACCCTTTCCTCTGCCCCCTGTGCACGTGCAGCGCAATCCTTTCCTCCTCTAGCCTTGCCCCTTCTCTGCTGCACTGTACGCCTGATTCTTCTCCTCTTTCCTTCTTTCATGGAGGTACTTTTGAATCGGTTGTTCAACTTTTGTGATATTCACGTCTGAAGTTAGAAGGATAAGCTTGTTTGATCATTTATGTGAATGTATAAAGCTCGGGGGGGGGGGGGGTTCCTGTTGCGCTTTGCGATGCAAAAAAATAAAAAAGAGAAAGAGAGGACGACGCATCGATTATACCAATTTAGCATCTACAATTTTTTATAGTCGAGCGATGATCGATTAGTTGACTAATCATTGACACCCCTATTCACACACTGCTTTTAACAAGTTGCTTTTTCTCAACACTCAACAATGTCTTGTTTCCACAACACTATTTGTATTGTGTATAAAAAAACAAAAAACAAAGTTTATATGTGCCAATAAGGATGAACTTATGAAGTTTATATGAACCAATAAGGTTCTTAAAGTACAGTTAAGAAGAAGTACAGTTGGAAAATAACGTGATGTTTATTTTCAACACTGCAAAAATGTTCTTTATGAATTTAGTACATGGCTGCTGGATTAAACTAACAATTAACAACTAAAGAAACATGGGACAACTACAATCTGTCCACTGGTATTTTTATTAAAATCAGGGATGGGTACCAGACGGATTTTATCTGGCGATGGTGCTAAGTTTAATAATTTTAAAACCGTTCAGGTGCCAG
Organism: Adrianichthys oophorus; assembly: GCA_036245035.1. Lineage (NCBI taxonomy): Eukaryota > Metazoa > Chordata > Actinopteri > Beloniformes > Adrianichthyidae > Adrianichthys > Adrianichthys oophorus. Next base: position 556,579 of record BSAI01000148.1, read on the forward strand.
AACATTATTTAAACCAATGCTTCAGGGGAAAAAAAAAAACCACAAAAATTCTTGGCACATTTTAGGCCCCTAGTACCGATGAGCATCAACACAGCTTACCAAGAACCACAGAGACATCAATGAGCAGGGACAGCTCAGGATCCCCCTAAACCTAAGATCATGTCCGACATCCAGCCACTCCTCTGGCTTTGCAGACAAACATTGTGTTTAGATAACAGAAGCCATCTCTAGTCGTTTTCTTTTCTGCAAGAACTGCTCGGCTTCGACTCTAGAACAGAAAAATATACTCACTTTTAAGGTGGAACCTTTGGGGCCGATCAGCCGTTGTCTTCGCTTTACAAAACGCTCTCTGTTCCGCACTAGGGTGCCGATTTTGATGATGTCACATGCCATGTCGTCCTGCAAGATCCGGACAGCCTGAACACACCAGAAGAACAAGATTGTTGGGAGCAGTACAGTTCAAATATTTAACAAATACTTATTACATAAAGTACAACTAGAAGTTTGTAAATTCTTACAACTTGTAGGACTGTTATAAATATTACTAAAAATAAGAGTACGTCTGCCCCTGCGACAGGCTGGCGACCAGTCCAGGGGTGTACCCTGCCTTCGCCCATGAGTAGCCGGGTTAGGCTCCGGCTGCCCCGTGACCCCGAAAGGGATACAGCGGATTGGAAAATGAATGAATGAATGGATGAAGAGTACGTCTTATGATGATGACATCACAGATGTTTGCTTGAAGATTAAAATGACTTCCATTATAACATTCATGGGCTGCACGGTGGCGCAGTGGTTAGCGCTCTTGCCTCCAACAATCCCGGTTCAAGTCCTGGCTGGGGGACTTGAAACAGTGTCATCAATGGGGAATCTTACTGTGTTTGCATGTTCTCCCCGTGCATGCGTGGGTTTTCTCCAGGTACTCCGGCTTCCTCCCACCATCCAAAAACATGCTTCATAGGTTAATTGGTCACATTGGATGTGAGTGTGCATGGGTGTGTGATTATGGCCCCTGCAACAGATTGGCGACCAGTCCAGGGGTGTCCCCTGCCTTCGCCCATGAGTAGCCGGGTTAGGCTCCGGCAACCCTGTGACCCCGAAAGGGATAAAGCGGACTGGAAAACTACGTACAACTAGTCCAACTTAAATCTTGAAAATTCTTACAGATTATTAGGCTGTCACTAAATGACTTAAAATGGAAAAAATAGCAACTCTTATGAGGATAACATCACACGTTTTATTTAAATTTAAAAATACAAAAATCACAAATCAACCTAGAAAATACACTATAAACTTGGTCTGCTTCTCTTAATAGAAACAAAAAATGTTCCACAAATATTTTAGAAGTGCATCTCATATGAATAGAGAAATTGAACATTCTTACAAAATATTTACCAAAGTAAAGAGGATGGAAGCTGTATATTCTTAGATCAATCAAATAAGCTGAGGAACCACCAGAAAGTAATTGTAATAATACTGAGAACAAGAGACAAAGTACTGGATATATGTCATTATAAATATCTTAATAACGTGACAGGAGGTCATCAAGTCGTGTTACACTGTTTTAATGAAAGTATGAGTGAAGGGATTATTTTTCAATCGGCTGGATGAGAGTGAATATAAAATTGTAATTAATTAGCTGCATTTAATGCACAAATGGAGTTTGGATTAACTAAACGTTAAACATACAAACTAACATATAGCTTAGCCTAACTCTTCTAATATTATTGTGCATGCTTAATAAAGTTGTCTTTTTTCTAAGTTGGGCGTCAGATAATTTTGTCCTTTTCAAATTATTTTTTTAAGTTGACCTGTCCAACAGCTGAGCAAACAGATATGAGCTGAGAGCCTCTTGTGTTGGGCAGATTTTACTGTTACAAGGTTATAAATTATTGGACACTGTTCTGGAAAATATTTTTTTTAGGTTTCTAACAAGTAAGCATTTTAATTTTTTTTTTCTGTTTGATGACATAAGATCCATTCAGATTTCTGTCACGGCTCCAGCGTTCATCATCATTTGTTAAAGGAGACGTCTGAGCAGGCTGTGGAACTGCAAACGTAACCACTCCTCCCGGATGGTAGCGGCTACGGATGAAGTGATTTTGATGAAATCTTTGTTGATGATTTAACAGAGGAGCTGTGGCTCCAACAATCCCGTTTGACACACAACTTTTAATGAGCTACTGCGGGACCCCTCGTAGTGCCCGCTGTGCAGCGCTCAGCGCAGCCACTTCATTCCAAGAAGCGCATTTAATTTTTAAAAAGTGTTTCTATTGCAGTTTTGGGAAAAATGTCCATTTCAATACGCCTCAAAAACCACCTCCAAGCCCAGAAACTTTTTCGATAAGTGCAAGCTTTTTCGAAATTGTGGCTTTTCAATTAAGCTAATTTAGTATCGCAAAGTCAATTTCAGAGATAGTAGAAACGCAACAAATGTAACGGGCGTTTCCCACATTTAGCAGGTCGTTCTCTGCGTTGTGTTCATTCAAGAAGTATAAGGTGACTTCGGTTTCCTTCTGGTTTATTCCAACGTGAATGGAAAATAACAAATCTGTGACTGCAGGTCTCCAGAACATGAATACCTTCCTCAACAGAAACGGCGCGAAGTCTCGCACCAAACATCACATACATGCAAGCGGACTACTATTCTGATGCAGCTCTGTTACCGTGACAACTCACTGCGTTTTAAATAGGTATTGTGCTTTTTATATAGATAAACATTTATTTTCAACTTATAAAATAAAAATTAAAGTGCTCATATTTGATTAAATATATATATAACACCGTACAAGCAGGTCCACATCATCTGATTCGCTTCTTTTCAGAAATGAAAGGAATTCCAGGAAATCACCTCGCGATTTCTTTAGCAGATAGAACACGCAGACAAATTACTAACTGGTAAATATTTCTCAAATCCTCACCCTTTTATCATGGAAATCACACGAAGAAGTTTGTATGATGCAAGTTTTAAGTTGAAGGCCATCGATTTTGCTATCCAGGAAAGAAACCGCGCTGCTGCACGCAGGCTTAGCGTCATTGGATCCATGGTGAGACATTGGAGGTGGCAGTGGGAAGAGCTCACGCAATGCCAAAAGTCAAGAAAGGCTTTCAGAGGACATAAAAGCAGGTGGGCTGAACTTGAAAATGTCCTGGAGGACTGGGTGAACACACAGAGAGCAGGTGGTCGAGGTGTATCCACTGTACAAGTCAGACTGAAAGCCAAAACAATCGAAATGAATTTTGAAGATTTTAAAGCAGGGCCGACATGGTGTTTCCAATTTATGACACGTAAAAATAAGTCCATCAGGGCACAGACCACTCTTTGTCAGCAACTCCCCCCTGACTATCAGGAAAAAGTTGAAAACTTCCACAAATTTGTTGAAACAAAGATACAAGAAAACTCCATTGGACAGGACAACATCATAAATATGGATGAATTCCCTTTGACGTTTGATCTGCCTCTGACCAGTTAACAAGACCGGTGCATCATCCGTGCTGTTGAAAACAACAGGCCACGAGAGAACGCACTTCCCCTGCGTTCTGGCATGCACAGCATCCAGACAAAAACTTCCACCAATGGTGATTTTTAAGAGCATAACCATGCCAAAAGAACAACTCCCAAAAGGCATAGTGGACAAAGTTAACTCCAAATGGTGGATGATGGAAGGCCCTATGAAGGAATGGTTAACGGAGTGCTACAGCAAGCACCCAGGAGGATTGTTTCACCAGAAGAAAGCACTGCTTGTTTTGGATAGCAAGAGGGCCCACATCACAGATTCTGTGAAAGCAGCGATCATGAAAACAAACTCAATTCCAGCTGTGATCCCTGGAGGTACAACAAAGTATTTGCAGCCACTTGACATCAGTGTGAATCGGACATTTAAAGCTGCACTCAGGGCAGATTGGGAGACTTGGATGACAAGTGGGGAGAAGTCATTCACAAAAACTGGCCGCATGCGAAAAGCATCCTTTTCTGATGGATCCGTACAGCGTGGAGTGCTGTGAAAAAATCCACCATCACCGACGGGTTCCGAAAGGCTGCTACGTGAAGACAGCGGCGCCCCTTCAGAGCCAACTGCACCGGAGGATGACAGTGACACGGAGAGCAAGAGTGATGGAGAGACAGATGTGACGAAGCACTTATGAGGCTTTTCAACTCCGAAACTGAAGACGATGACTTCTTGGGTTTTCAGCAAAGATGGTTGAAGTGACTTGTGGTTTCAAACACAGGAAAAACGACAGTAAATAAATCCTGCTTTACTCCTGTTAGTTCTGTTCTGTTTTAATCAGCAAAGTTACTGCCGTGTTAAAAGGCTAAAATTGGCTTTTATCCACCATCGAAGAAGTAACTAATAATTTAAAAGCTAAACTTTTCTGCAGCCTGGTTTATTTTATTATCATTTTATTCAATAAGTATATTTTATTAATACGTTTTTTAAAACCTAATGAAAACAACAAGAAGATTTTTTTTCTGTCACCATTTCCTCTTGCCACTATTTGGGATTTTCTCAGAAACATTTGACCCCTTTGTCCATAAAGCAGACAGATGACCCTGATGTTCATCTGTTACTTGCTGCTGTTTTGTTGTTTCTATATTTTAGCAAATTTTCAGAGCTCCCGAAGGTCATGAAAAGTTACTCTGTTCAAATCACTTGGTCAAATATTATTTATTTAAAGTTGAAAGTTTAGAAGTCTGCTTTAACGAGTAAGGACTTTCGCGCTTTTACCTGCTCAAACGGGACGCTTCTCGCCAAGAGCTTGATGAGGTCTCTTGCTCTCACAATGGCGTAGGGGTCAAAAGTTTTCCTGGTGGTGCACACCGTCATGCTGCCTTCTATCAGGTCAAGAGAGGCTTTGATGTGCTGAAACACAAAAAGAAAATGCAGTTTCATGAAAGGTTAAGATTATGATTACACCTGGGCTGATTATTTTAGGACTGATTAAAAAAAATAAATGTATCTAAAAAAAAATGTATCGGCCTAGTACAGGGATGTCAAACTCAAGCCCTTAAGGGCCGCCTCCTGCTGGTTTTCAAGAATTTCTGCTGAATTTGCTGCCGATTACCTGGATCAGGTGTGTTTAGCCAATAAGAAGCTTCAACGGCAGGTTGGTTGGAAAACATGTAGGACACTGGCCCTCGAGGCCTGGAGTTTGACACCCCTGGCCTAGAACATGAAAAAACTTGCTCATCAAACCCATGCACTTTTTACGTTTTTTTTTTTTTTCCCTGTATTTTTAGGACTAAAAAAGAAAAGAAATTCATGCAGAAAGGATTTTACCAGCGAAAGCCTACCATTCAGTTAAATAAAAAAAACTTAAGAGTGCTTAAGAAAAAACAAAATTGGTTTTGTAATGGAAATATAAAACAGAAAATAATGGTAAATGGCATATACTTATATAGCACTTTTCTACCTTCATTGAAGGCCCAAAGCGCTTTACAGTCACAGTCCCATTCATCCATTCACACACATAATATTTGAATGCATCAAATCAAGAAATCAAGACGAAAAGTATTTCAGCAGTGATAACCAGTTCTGAAGTATTGATCCTGTGAATGGTCATCAATCAAATGAGCTGATGTGATTCTTTCTGTTCTGAGTGTTTACGTACAGACTCTCCCAGACTCTTCTCGACCAGTGGCCAGCACTCCTTTAAGTACGCCTCTCTGTACTTAGGGAAGAGAGTTGCAAAGCTGCTTTCCTCCAGCAGGCCGGGGGGGTTATCCTCTCTGGAAAAAGCCGGTTCTTTCCATCCACTAGGAACAGTCATGAGTTCCGCTTCATCCCCTGCAGAATGCACAGATCAGAGTCATGGCTCATAAAGACTTTTTGCTCCTGACAGCACAGACGTTAAAACATGCCAACTTTAAAGTGTTTCAGAGGTGAAGAACTATGATGAAAGATGTATAAACCTGGGTGCTAGCTCAGTTCTGTGCAGTTTGAGCAACCACACAAACAGCTACAACCACTGACTGTATGTGAGAACTAGACTGAGTGACCTCCACCCCCACCCCAGCATTCCAAATAGGAAGTACTCGCTGGCTCCAAGAAGCCAGAAAGTACTTCCAAATAGGAAGTACTCGCTGGCTCCAAGAAGCCAGAAATCAGAATATATAGTATCGAAAAAAAGAGTATGCAGGATAGAATCCCAGTTCTATAGAGAAATAAACAGCTATTAGTCAGCCAGTCTATTTTTCAGAATAACCACACTTGCTCTGATACCTTTTTTTTAACATGTTCTTGACAATTCTTATTTTTTGTATTATTCTGTTGTACACATTATTCACATTAAAAACTGACCAATCAGATGCTTCAATAAAGCATGTGGTCTTGTGTCGAACATTGTAAATGTTTGATTGACAGATTCTCCAGAACCTGCTTTCAAATGGTAAGGGTGTGGACTTCCAACAAACTCACTCCAGATTGGTGAAAGTGGTTGCCATTGAATTGTGGACCCAAACCAACTTGGACTTATCACTGCTTACCAACATCATCTGGCTCCAACGTGGCGCCATCAGCCTCAGGAAAAAATGGTGACTGAATTGACTTGATATGGTTGAAGCCGGAAGTAAACCATTTTCTATGGATGACATCACACTCGTTGAGTCCAGTTCTCAGATACAGTCAATGACTACAACTCATCAAAACTATAAATTTGCTTCAAATGTGAAGTCTGTGTTTAGATTTTGATGGAATAACTGAGGAAATAAACTCATTAGAAATTTTAAAAAAGAGTTGTATTGTAGGAGGAGCCAGACAAATGCTTAATTTGATGATTTTGCTTTGCATTGTGATCAATTATTGATATTTTAGAAAATACCAAACAGTTCTTGTTTCCTGTTCTTGTTGAGATTTGTTGATTTTAATTCCATGTTTTCAAAATCAGATTCAAGCTGTCACTCTTGTTTGACATTCACATATGTATGAACCCTAAAATTTGTAAGAATACACAGAAAATTATGACATGTGAACAACTTTTCCCTGGCACCATAACATTTGTCGCAGATTCACAAGGACTGGGACTGAATGAAGATGGTGGTTAATCCAGGTGCTTTTCAAAGAATCTGTTTTAATCAGACTCTTAACAGTTACTAGCTTAATTTGGTCAGCACTTAAGCAAGCTAATGCATGTGCCAAAGTTGTCAAAAGAAAAGATGAGAAGCAAAGTAAGAAGGAAACAAGCAAGAGACAAGACATCAAAACAGTCCAAGGACTTTGATGGGCAAACACAAATAATGATGTAAATAGTTTTTGCATAAATAGTTTTTCTGCTCTAGAAAATGATGCAAAGTTAGCATCTCTCCATACTTTCCCATCAACAGTCAAGCTGCTGAGAAACAGTAAAGCACGAGATCTCAGATCTGTGAATGACACAGCTGACCAAGTAAAACACATGATACAATGCAAAATAAAGCAATATTCAAGAGCTTAAGAAATATGTTGAGTTTATGTATGATGACACTGGTGACCTAAAAGAAGAGAACTGTACACTAAAGAGCAAAGGTGAGAGGCTTCAGGCGCAGGAGGAGGAACTTAAGTCAAGACCTAACCATGGAAGACAAATATATCAGATCTGCTCTCTGGCCTGTTGTAGAAAGGGCCCAACAGTGCAGAAAAAGTTTTCTTTAAGGGACCCAAGGCATTTGTAGATAGTAAAAAAAAAGAATTCAGCACATGAGTGGAAATGAAAGACTATAAGAAGAAAAATAGATATTTGTCAAGCTTAAAATTCAAACCTAAAGACTGAAAGTTAACCACAAACCGATACCATTACAAAAGAAGCTTCAGAAAGAAAAGATACTGTTAGTTATCTAGGACTGGGTTCCCTGAGGACCAATGTTGGGAACACTGAACTAGGTAAAAGATCTTAAAAGAGACAATAATTTTACAAATGTTAGGGAGGCTATGCAAGGAAGTTTATTGGTTAAGTGGAATAGTACAATATATTGTACAGTGCTCTTGAACAATCCAGAAGAAATGTCCGGGGCCTCTAAGTTTATTATTATTAAATGTTTCTTTAAATATATTCCAAACTCAATGTTTTTGTTTGATTTTTTTTTATTGCAAAAATTATGCTTTAATATTGAACCCTTTGGTTCAATCACAACTTTCTCCACACAACTGTAGCTTGTGGCCCAATCCTGCCATTTACACAAAAAAATGTTTTTGTTGCATGACTGGTATATTATAAATTTAAAAACTTTGAAATGGACGATAAAGTCCAATGGTAACCATGTACAAGTTTTTAGGTTTTAAGGATGTTAAACAAAGAGATTATAAAATAGTAAGCAAATCTTTTTGAGTACAATCATTTGGACAAAACAAAATGTACCTGAATGAAATAGAATGTCTTATTTGATAGGAATTTGTACAAACAACGTCCCATTTTCAGTAATCAATGTAAAAGTATCCTCCCACCTCATAGCGGGATAAAAGGTTTAGTTACAGGGGGTAAACATAACGAAAAGATGAGTTATGCTTCATTTTATCAATAGTTTAAATCATGTCTAAATTTGTGGTTGCTGATTCAATTCATAGTCAAGATTGATTCATACTAAACGATCCGATTCCTTGACCTAAGATAAATCCAGGACATATTTATCTAAAACTTCAACCAGTGTGGTTCAGACATAAATACCTGGCACTGAACAGTGCATGTGAAGTTTTCAAGTCCTTGTATTTCTTGCAAGATAATCAAGTGTCAATTAAATGTGCACAAACAAACAGGTAAACAAGAATTAATAAAAAATCTATTCCCATTTTAGTTTGATAAAGTTCAGCCCACTGTTGTTTTACCACATCAATGTGGTATATAGTATCAATATAGTAAAATAAAACTACCATGTCTCAAACAAAACTGTATTTTCCAACATTGATTATAAACGTTTATTTTATCCAGATACGTTTTTATCATGGTATACGTCGATCTGAACGATAGCTTTCCTCAGACAGATCGATCTGGTTAGATCGTAGTCATTTAATTCATTGATTAATTGTTAAATCCTTTAAAATGAACCATTTCATAATTTTGCCCACCAGAGGGCGGATAGTAACAAAAATAAGGTTTGAAAAAGTTTGCTTCTACAAAAGGCATTTGGAAAAGGGAATTAAAATGCAGATTAAGTCCTCATCAAACAGAAAAACATAAAAAGAATAAACTGAACACCGTTTAGTAATCGCAAAACGACGCGGTAGAAAACAACAACATCCAATCACCACGTTTTTACCGCAAGTCAGGCTTGTTTCTTGTGTAAAGACCGGCTTCAAGTCCAAAAACTTTAGCTGTTGAAATAATAGAAAGATAAGCAGCTGCTCGACACAAAAACGTACCATTACTTTTAGCTATTCTTTGATTTGTTTCCATTTTAGCTTCCTTCGTAAAGCCCTGAGATAGAGAGGACGCCATTTTTTGAAAAGTGGAAATGACGGAGTATCTATCTTCCTTCGAAGAAGTTTCTAACCCGTACCGCCCCCTACTGGACGGGGTGTGACCTAATGAAATAGAAATACCGGAAGTTGTCTGCGGTCGAGGTCAAGTGAGCCGACAAACACAATTGAAAACAACCAGAAGATACAATCTTATCTTTGTAGAAAAAAGTATGTTTCCTATTTTAAGTGTTTCCCAGTGTTGAAGTAAACTAGAATCAGATTCATTTTGAAAAACAACCTATTTTTCCTATTTTTGTATTTTTTGATTTGATAAGAAAATTGACTTTAGTTTTAATCTATTCAGTCAATTTGATTTATATAGTTAAATATCACAACACAGTTGTCTCAACGGGCTTTACACCGGTATTTATACAGAAGAACATAAAGTCAGTCATATAATATAAACAATACCTGGTTGCTAAACTAAACAGACTAAGCTAAACTGGCATCTTAGACTCTGCTTCTCTGTGAAAAAACTCGTAAAAAAAAAAGATTTTTTTGAAAAAACAGAGACACCGCAAGGACGTCCACATGAAGGAGGAATCCTCTCAGGACACACAGTGCTAGAACTGTTAAAGAAGAATTAGCTCACCTTACTCTACAACTACATGTTTGAAAAAGCTGGGGGTGCCAGACGAGCCAGAGACGAGGTCCATGGCAAAAGACAGGATCACAGATGATGGAATCTCCTCGTCCTGGTCCCGCTCCCCGAAAGAGGGACAACATATAAACCGCATTCATCAAACAGCTACATGAAGAACGAATACAAAACAATACTAGCTAAATGATAAAAAAGGGGATAAGAGGAGAGGAGAAGAAATAAAGAACAGAACACCAGTGCACCATACTTGCCACAGCTTCTAACTTTTCAAGGGAAAAAGAGTTATAGCACAAACAAGATCCTCTTGGTCTTTCATTTAACAGAGCTCCTTTGAAACAGAGATTTTTAATCTCAATAGGACTTATCTGGTTAAACAAAGGTACATAAAATTAAAAAAAAAATAAATAAATAAACAAAGTTTTAAAGCAAAATCCTTGTGTATGGTATGAACACGGGTCAATACATAACCTGGCTTCATTTGAATTCAGACAACAGTGTGAAAAATGACACAAAAATAAGTAACTGTTACAACAACATCCTCTTCTTCCGGCCCTCGCCAAGAACAGACGCTTTTCTTTTTGCTCCCTTATCTTTCTCAACCAAGGCTCTTTGTACTCTCTTACTGATGAAAGTAATTAAATTATAGTAATTCATTACTTTATAAACTGTTACCTCCAATACAGATATTTAGGATTCAAACCACTGGAGAGCAGATCCTCTGATCCCTATGTCATGCTCTAGCCTCTGGAGTAAGATGCTTTGGTCTATAGTGTCAAAGGCTGCGCTAAAGTCTAACAGAACTAGAATAGTACTTTTTCTGAGGCCAATAAGAAGTCATTAATGGCTCTAACTAGTGCAGTTTCCGTGCTATAGTGTAACCTGTGTGGCTGTGATGGGCCCGTCAGCTCTGTGACTTTTCTGTCTCAACCCTCACTGAAGATCTTCAAAGTGGCTATTATGCTGTAGGTGGCAGGTTAGCTGCTTCACTACAACTCTTTCCATGATTTTCTGAGATTCTGAGATGGCATTATAATTTTTGTTTATTTTTATGATTTCATTTGTATTTTGTTTATGTGACATTTGGAATTTGGATGATTGGTTTGAATTGGTTTGCCCACCAGATGGCGCAACTCTGTTTTTATGTTCATTTTATTCAGGGGAGAAGAAGTTCTGTCTTGTAATATTTTGTCAATAAAGAGAGTATGGACACAGACAGAGCGGCTATATTGTCCATGCGTGTAAAGCAGAACTTTGTTTCTGTCCTTCTTTGAAGAGGTTAAAGAATTAGAACCAGACTATAAGAAGAATGAATTAACTTCTACAGTAAGAAAACCACTTGTCAAGATCAATCAATTTACATCACAGGTCAAGGAGATACATTGTGGCATTCCACAAGGATCAATTCTGGGCCCGCTGCTATTCAATATTTTCATAAATTCTATATTCAATTTTTCAAAACTTTTTAAACTAATTGTATTTGCTGATGACAGAAATATTTTCTTCTCTACAGATAATCAAATGCAATTTATCAATGTGGTGAATACAGAATTAAACAAAATAAAATCATGGATCGATTACAACAAACTTTTTTTGAACCTAAACAAAATCAAAGTGATGTTTTTTGGTAATTACAATGTGTATACAGAGCTCTGAATTAAAATAAACATTGCCTTAATCGAAAGCATTCCAGAAATTAAATTCTTAGGGATTGTCTATCTACTGACGAAGTTGGAAGCTAAAGATCACCTTAGCCCTTTAGGGGTTGCCACAGGGAATCAGCTTTCACTGATTGGCACAGGAAGTTTGGCAGAGATTTTTACACTGGATACCCTTTGTAGGCTATAATTTGCCGATTATGCCTAAGTGCGTGTTCAAGAATCTATGTCTGGAACGATTTTGAGGTTTTTCACCAAAAGATTTATTTCTAATATGTGAGGGGTAATGACAGAGCTCTGGGTCTTCAAAATGTCCCTATCTGCTACCGTCTAAATGGACGTTCTAACACCAGGCACGATGAAGAAGGCGCCCTCTGACCCTTGACCCATCAATTTAAACACAATGATTATGAATATGCAAACAGTAGGCTGGGTCTTCATCTCCGATTGGTCCTTCAGGCCTCCTTCCTCACTTGTAGTTTCTTGTGGATTCTGTCCCCAGATGAACTGTTTTTTCCCATTGGTCTGTGAATCCCATCCTCCACATGAGCTGGTTTAATGACCCCCACATTCCTGTTGACACTTCTGCTGACATGCACCTCCAACTATAATTCTCACCAAAGAACAGCTCAGACCCATAAAATAATTCCAACCTCTGTGGAATAATCAGAATTACACAGTATGCTATGCAAACTAAAAATTAATTCAAACTTTTAATCACTAAGCATACTCAAACGACAGGAAAACTGCATGGGTCTCACTGGGCCAGTACTAGGCTAGTTCAAAACATACTTGGGAAAACAGTAAATATTTTGTGTCAGTTGGTAACTTCACATCCGAGCCAACAGAAATTACATGTGGAATTCCCCAAGGCTCCATCATGCTCCATTCATTCATCTTCTATACCGTTTAGTCCCTTTTGGGGTAACGGGGCTGCTGTCGCATGGGCCGGATAAAAACATGGTTAATGTAAATAAAGTTTAGTTTAAATTACAAAAGGGGTTTATACTAATATACACCTTGTGTGTCCGATGTTGTATAACCCCCGATAGTAACAGTAAAATCTGTCTAACACAAGAAGCTCTCAGCTCATATCTGTTTGCTCAGTTGTTGGACAGAACAAGTAAAAAAATAGAAAATACAAATAAATAAATACAATAAAATTAAAAATAAAAATCTGCACATCAGTTATATTCTGAAAAAATCTGTTCCCACACGGCTTTCTTCAACCATTGTGATAATTCTTGAGTGCATTAGGAGCTGCTCCTTACTTTTTATCAAAGGGAATATAATAAAAGCAATGATCCTTACTGGTTAGGACTCTTGCATGTTCACTTTCTACATAACCAACTGTTTGTTTATAAACAATAATATCTGGTTCAACTGGTTGCAGTATTTTTTTTATCTTGCAAATTTGGTTGTTAAAATTTTAAAAAGTGGCCACTGCCTCATTCCTCAATTGATGTAAATCCCCAGAATGTTGGTCAATCATATTGTTCATTTTACATTGTAGATGCTCCAGTAAAGATGCTTGATACTACTGTTCACCATTCACCATCTGGTCTAAAGCTCTCTGTAAAAGAAAAAAAAGATAGGAAAAAAAGGATGGGATAAATATTAATCCTGCATGTGCAGATGCATTGATTTTTGGGACAGTAACTTTTTAATCTGGATTTTAAGGACCTATGCCATGAACGATAATTTTTTTAAGCTTCAAGTGTATAATGTTAATTCTTCACTATAAAAACCCCTAAAGCAGTATATTTGATCCATTCACATTCACATATATATATATATATATATATATATATATATATATATATATATATCAGCTCAACACCGGCTCTGTTATGTCAAATACTGCTTATAAAGTTTCATTCAAAGTGGATTCATAGCTGTTATTGCATTTAAAATGACAGTTTTTAATGAATCTCCTATAAATTAAGTTTGTTGTATTTATCCGCCACATCATAAAGTCTGCTCCATGAAAATATTCTCTGACTTTCTGTTCTCAAACTGGAAACATGCAGAACAACTCGGTAGTATAGCATATTGCTAAATACTACACGAGGAGGTGTGGAGAAGTGGGAGGAGTATAGAGGTGCTTGCAAATATTGCGCAACATGTGTTTTTTTCAAAAGGCAGGTTTTGAATTAAAATTGCCTGGGCCATCGTAGGTAATCTTTCAGGATCCCTTATCTATACTATCAGATATGAGGAGGTCATCATCATCTCCCTCCCTCTCACTCAGGGTGCAGAAAGAAGAAAATATAACAAGATACAATAACTAAGAGCAAAACAGAGTAAAACAGCTGGACAACAGAACACACTTAAAAAACCCATACTTAAACGCAAATCCACTGAGAAAGATGAAATGAATGGTATCCCACAATTCCTTGTATTGCCAGATCTGACAGAAGACCCAATCGCAATGTGTCTGTGACCTTCACGATCAGCATTGAAAAATCAAGGAGAATAGGCAAGTGGTGTTAAGTATAGACATTGGTTTAAATCATCAATAGGACAAAGTAGAGTTTTCAACCTGACCTGGCCATGCTTTTTGGGGGCATGTCCGGTATTTAGAAATTAATGGGGTCCATGTAGGCACACAATTTGGTCTTTCCATCCTTCCTGGAACCAGTAACACATTTTTTAGGTTCAACTTACATTGAAGGGCCCAGTAGTAGGGGTTGCAAAAAATATATGCCTTTTGCCATCCATTGGTTGGCAAAAGGTTAATGCAATACACATGCAATCCATTACATGCAATACACATATTGCCTGGAACTGGAGGGGTTTCCAACTATTGCCAGGATAATAAATGGCTAGCAGCAAACAAAGTAAAAGTTTATAATCAAATATCCTCTAACATTTTCCATATAGTGAGAGACCGAGGCATTGGAATTTTAACGAACATAAAAGCTAGCTTTTATTAAGCTTGAGTTCTGAGGAGCTTGATATACCTTTAACTGGCAAATGCTCAAGTACAAGAAATAAGAGAATCCAGCAAGTACAAAATCAACATGCATTAGCCACAAGACAACTATGTCATGTGTAAAGACCAAGGTCCTCACAAGTATCAGCTACAAGACAACTATGCATTGTTGCACTAACAGATGGACTTACTGAACTACTAAAAAACAGTTATCTCTAAAGTAGTTACATCTGGAAAAAGAATGACTTATTAAAAAACATATGTAGTAGCTGTGAACTTCATTAATGTCAAACAAACAGCAAAAAACTTTAAGAGATCAATAATCTACCTGTTTGTTGGACTTGTCTAGAACCTGGTCTGACCTTTCAGGGACATCTGCTTCAACAGACTCTGGTACACTGTTATGGTTATCAATCTTTTGAAGAATTAATATAGAGAAGAACGTTAAAGTAGACATAAGTCACTGTTTTATCAATATAAAATACAAGTAATGAGCACAAATGGACAGAAAATACAAAAAAATGACCAACATCTTATGAGACACATTTTTTTTTCTTACAGAGAAATTAAGTTGGCTTAGAAGCATTACTGGTGTGGCCAATGTTGTAGGTGTCTTCTGATAATTCTTAACATGAACAGAACATTTACGTTCAAAAATGATCTGTGAAAGTGTGCTGTTATTAATTATCTGGGCAAACTTTTGGTCTCATTGAAAAGCCATGTCACCGATCGGATAGAACCATTTTAAATTTGAAGAAAAAGCTTTCAAATGTTTGCAAGTAATCTAATCTACGGTGGTTCCCACAAGTATCAGCCACCAGAAAACTGTGTCTTCAGGAATGAATATGGTCCTCACAAGTATCAGCTACAAGACAACTGTGCATTGTTGCACTAACAGATGGACTTAATGAACTACTAAACAACAATAATCACTAAAGTAGATACATCTGAAAAAAGAAGCTCCACTGAGGAGCCCTAAAGGAACCCGGCCACTATTCTTGAGGTTGTGATGTACATGCACAAGTGAACAGCTCAGTAACATATATAAAAGACGACGGGAACTGAGTCATGCTAGGTTTGGAGACATATTTTTCCCCCTCTTCACCCAAGTCTTAAAACAAAACTGACTATATTAGCTGTTAAAAAATGTAAAAGAAATAAAATAGCACAGATTGAAACCCAACTGTAGCAAACTAACTCAATCACTTGCATTTGTAAATGTCAACTTTTGTAAGTAACAAAAATAAACCACCATTTATCATCACATGCAAGTTTTAATCATTTAATCAAAAATTTCAAACGAAATTTATTAAAGAAATTACTTACTCTGATAGTTCAGGAGCGGTTTGTATGTTCCAGAGCTTGTAGGAAATTCCATGTAGGACCGCTTGGTTTGTCAAAAGGGACGTCCAGAGTGGTGACACACCCATGGTGACACCTCGAATTTCTAAGCTCATTCTATAAGCAATGGGTCTCAAAGTTGTCCCAATATTTCCATTTGTGGCCCTCCACTAGATATCAAAGTTAAGTGATTGAGCAGCCCGTGTATTTTCTCTTTTTTTCTGTCCTTGCATTTTTCTCACACACACCTGAGAGTCCTTGGCCTGGGGGTTTTATAATCGGATTGGAATTGGTTTATTTCAAGCAATCAAAGAAACAATAATGCATAAACAAGACAAACAACAGAGGTTTATATCTATACAAAGACATTTCAAACATAGGATAATTAGACATAAAATTGATTGGAAAATACTCATATGTTCACCAGTTAATTAATTCAGTTATTACTCTTACTTGTAAATAAGCATATTTGTTCTTTCTTTGGTATATAAAACATGACCAAATAAAACCCTAAACTATTAAGATTGTCACAAGAAGTTCAGTAGTTTGCTTGAAAGGGAATGGGAGGAAGTGAACTTGTAAAATCCCTCCCCTCCCCTGCTCTGCCTTACTTACTTTACTTAATTTTTTAAACCTTAATTATCATATCTGTTTCTAGTGGTCGGATTTAGGGATCTTTTTCGGGAGATGAATCTTTTGGATCAGTTTTGGTTCAGAGACTCTTTCGGGTCTTTTTTAAATTCAATCACTTTTAAGAAGCCAAGCTGGATTTAATTCATTTACTCCTGAATGAAGTTCCAGGGCAGTGAGTCTTGTGCCTATATAGAAGATGAAACTCTGCCTTAACCTATGGTATTATTTAAAATGAAAAATAAGTAAACCAAAAATATGTAAAGACCAAACTAATGAAAATTGTGTCTTTGGAGTTTTTAACATGTTCTTGTAGCATTTTCTCATAATGGAGGACTCATTTAAAATAAATTGAGATATTCAAAATGTGATGGATCAGGAGCAGATTGTTATGGTTTGGCTTCTTTTTTCTTTGCTTGTGGTTGTTTTGTGCTGATTTTGTCCTTTTGTTTTGTTTCTACAGAGCAGTGTGTGTCATGGTGCGTGGCTGTCTCTCATCCTGGGGTTCATCCTCCTTGCACACCTGCTCCTCATCATCATTTGTCCCTCTATATAAGCATGTTCTTGGCTGCTTCTCCCTGCTGGGTTATTCATTATGTTTTCGGTTTGAATAAACAGTTTCTTCAACTTCTCTGGCTCTGCTCTGGGATCTGCTTCCGTACCCAGACACAGATTAAACCCGTGTTTTGAAAGAGTTCAGGTTTGTGACGCAGCAACTGCCATGGGTGGGCCAAAGTCTCCTTTCTCCGTTGTATGTGATTCATTTCTCAGGACCCAGATTGTTCCATAGGCTTGACACCATTGCAAAGGTGGTCCTGTTGCTGTTCCACTCAAATGTAAAGTGGGCAAAAACAAAACCAGGAACAGTTTGGCCCTGGATGGAACTCTATCATCACTAATGACATTTAAAACAGCAGGTCTTGAGCCATGTTTCAAATGAGAGCCACCACTAAAAGTCTCAAAGCTTCAAAAAAGGGCTACAAAGAGGGAATATAGAGTTAGAAAAGTATTTTTGCTAAATACCTTTTGCCCTAGTATGAGTATGGAGTTTAGTTTAGTTTCTTTATTGAGTTAATAAGAGTGATCATTTTTGTGTTGCTCTGACTGTAAGAAACTGGACAGAGTGACCCTGACCTCCTCGCATTATAGGAAGTACCTGCTGGTTCCAAGAAGACAAAATCCCATAGATCTCTATGGAGAAACAAAGTTATTACCCAGTCATTCTATTGGTCAGGATAACCATTCTTGCTCTGATACATTTTTTAATATGTTCCAGCTAATCCTATTTTTTCACTATATATATTTTTTATCTCAAGTTATTCCAGTTATAATCTGACCAGATACCTCAGTAAAAGCATGTGGTGCCCTCTGGCCCCCACCATGAACGTTGAAATGTTTGACAGATTCTCCCAAGCCCGTCTCCAGCATAAGGGGTGTGGACTTCCAACAGGCTCACTCCTAATTGTCGACAGTAGTTGCCATAGAAATGTTTCCTCAAAAAAAAAGTTGACCGACTGACTTGGACCAGTTACTACTTACTAACCTCATCTGGTTCCAAATGGTGGCGTTTGTATTGCAGAAAAAGGTAACTAAATTCATGTGGTTGTAACCAGGAGTATGCAATTTTCTATGAATGACGTCACATTCGCTCCATCCAGTTCACTTATGCAGTAATTGCTTCCTGTTAAGGCTGGGTGATAAAATGCTAACTATCGATAACGCGATAAAACTTTTTCTCAAAGCCTATCAAAATAGACTTTAATTTTGACAGGTCCGAAATTAACACTCGCCAGTCCCGAGCATTTTCTTCTCTTTGGCAAATAAAAGTTAGAGAGTTAGTGATCAAATGGGGAGTAAATGTTTGTGTAAACTTAGTCATGTTTATTAGCTCTTATTTTGGTGAATTTCTTTTGTCCTCTTCTCCTCTACCATCTGCACCCGACATAAACAAACAGACACGACACAACACCCCTAAAATAGTTCTTGTCACATGTAGGGTACCATAGCTCAAGAATGTAACAGCAACGCAAAGTAAAAAATTTTTTCAACGTTAGAATCCAATGTCACAGAGTGGAGAGAAAATATATCCTATTTGTCCTTTTCCAGTCATGTGATTCCCTAAACCTTTCCCATAGAGAAAGGTTGGCGACAGAGCTTTCAGGAGAAGTGGGAGACAGGATTTTTTTTTTTTGAGCACAGGAGAATCCAGATGTGTCTGAAATGTACAGAGAAAGTTGCAGTAAACAAAGAGTACAACATTAGACGTCATAACTCAACATGGCATGCTGAGGAGTGTGTAAAATACCAAGGAGATAAGAGAGGACAGTGCTCCCAAACTTAAAACATGTCTACTGAGACAAGATTTTTTTCAAAGATACAAGAAAAGACAGTGATGCGGCAGTCAGAGCCAACTAAATGGTGAGTAAGCTGATATCCTGGCTGAAAAGCCATTTAAAGACAGCAATTTTGTCAAAAAGTGCATGTTACAGAATGCAAGAATAATCTGTCTGAAAAAGACGGGTCGATTTAGCAACATCAGCCTCTCGGCTATAATACATTGGCAGAGCACATTTCTGACCTGACAGGTAACATTTACAATTAAGTGCGTGAAAAAGCTAATCACTTCCATATATACCGTATTTTGCGAACCGTATTATTAGGCGGAGTCTTGATTAGGGTGTCTTTTTCTGTACTTAATCCATACACAAGGCGCACTGTATTATAAGGTGCAAAGAATAGGTGACAGAAGGAAAACAGTGAGTTTAGCTGACCTTTATTCGACTATTTAATAATCCACTCACAATATTTTTTAATCAATCTTCTCCTGCAGAACATCTTCGGTGTTTGAATTAAACAGCTGCGTAATCAAACATGCCAGCTTCCCTCTCATTATTGTTGGAGTTGATCTCATTGCAAAGGCGGTTGTTCAGCAATGCTTGCTTTAGTGAAAACTCAGACAACAGTGAAAGCATAGACCTTAGCCCAGACAGCCAGAATCCATTCACATATGGAGGCACTGCCTCCCAGTTTAGTAAAAGTGTGTATGCCATATTCCATTGCTCCTAAAAAGATACATGCTCTATTTTGCTTTTCTTCCTGTGGTACCGGAAATCTTTCTCTTAAGGCCTGAAGGGGACCTCGCGGAGTGTAATCAACTCTTGCGCAAAGTGACATGCAGCAAACAAATTGGAAAAACGTGCGTAAAATTAACAAACTGCTCAGTAGGGTTGGGTAACGATTGGGTTTTATTCTGTTTCGGTGCCAAAGCGGTTCTTTTGTTTTGGTTACAGTTCCTGTTCTGTGCTGATTTTGATACTTCAGTAATAAAAATAATGCATTCCTCTTCCCAAATCCAAAGCAGTCAGTGCATCATGCCCATTTACAAACACATCCAAGTAAAATTGCTGTGTATACTTTCTTTTTCCATGTGGGCAAGTTTTGTTTACGTTGGACCATGGGGCATTCTACATCACTTATTCCTGCTATGCATGAGTCCATATAGTTGTTATTTATATATATATATATATAGTATATAGTTGTTATTGGTGGGGTTGCTCTTCTTTTCCACTGGGTATGTGGTGGAAGACTTCCAGATGGAGGGGGTGGTGTGCTCAGCCAATAAACGGTTGAAAAGTTAGCAGAGGATATTGACCCGCTGATTGCTACAACTCTTTAGCAGGCGCTCACAGATCTAGTCCAGGCCAGGGGCCTTGTTGGGTTTTGTCTCAGGGTGAGCTCCACGTCTGCAGACAGCAACTGCAGGCTACCAGAGGTCTAGATCACGGATGAATGCTCTCCAGAGAGTTCCTTCCTCTCCTGAGCGTAGTTACATGGATCAAACCTGCAGCCTTCACAGCCTTTGCTCAATACTTAGTTACTGAACCTTTGGCAGCCATTACAGCCTCAAGTTGTTTTGAATATGATGGCACAAGCTTGGAACACCTTTCTTTGGACAGTTTGGTCCGTTCCTCTTTGCAGTAGCGCTTAAGCTCCATCAGGTTGGATGGAAGCGTGGGTGCACGGCCATTTCAGATCTCTCCATAAATGTTCAATTGGATTCAGGTCTGAGTTCTGGCTAGGCCACTCAAGGACATTGACAAAGTTGTTCTGAAGCCACTCCTATGTCTTGGCGGTGTGCTTTGGATCATTGTCCTGCTGAAAGATGAACTGTCGCCCCAGTCTCAGATCAAGAGCGCTCTGGAGCAGATTTTCATCCAGGATATCTCTGTACATTATTACAGTCACCTTTCCCTTCATCCTGACGAGTCTTTCAGTTTCTGCTGCCGAAAAACATCCCCAAAGCATGATGCTGCCACCACCATGCTTCACTGTAGGGTTGGTATTGGCCTGGTGATGAACGGTGCCAGTTTTTCTCCAAGCATAACACCTGCCATTCCCTCCAAAAAGTTCTTTTTTGGTCAGACCACAGAATTTTATTTCTTGTTGTCTGAGAGTCATTTAGATGCCTTTTGGTAAACTTAAGACAAGTTTCCATGTGCTTTTAGTAAGAAGGGGCTTCAGTCTGGCCATTCTACCATACAGGCCTGATTGGTGTAGTGCTGCAACGATGGTTGTTTTTCTGGAAGGTTCTCCTCTTTCCACAGAGAAACACTGGAGCTCTGACAGAGTGACCATTGGGCTATTGGTCACCTCCCTGACCAGTACCCTTCTTACCCAATCACTCAGCTTAGATGGCCGGACAGATTTAAGAAGAGTTCTGGTGGTTCCAAACTTCTTCCACTTATGTTGAGGAAAAAAGTGAACTCTGAATCAAGAAAAAAAATTGAATCTGCTGTCTGCTTAAAGGGTCTGTTTATTCAAGAATAAATTCAGAAGATCTTCATTTTCAGAAACCTATCATCAGTCGGAACCCAACTGCAGTTAACCCAGTCAGATGAAAGAAGCCCCCGAATATCTGTTCGGTCCAATTTTATAGATCAGAGGGTGTACCTAACGCATTGCACAACCACTCTCATTGCAATAGACACACATGTCATTCTGGCAAATTCTACCGGAGGAACCATTCACCCCCACCAGCCATTCCAACAACCGATCTGTTATCTTTTTTCCAGGAATCTTTGTTGAAAACACTTCTCAAGAAACCTGGCTTGGCGAACTGGTTACGAAATGTGTTTTTACCAAAAAGGGGAATGGAATACATTCCGCAGACATATTCCTGGACGAAAATATTATCAATCATGGGTTAGCTCTGGTTATAACTCCAGGCGTTGTTTATCAGGCTCCCAAGGAAAGGAAGGAGCAAATCTATTCCTAACACTTACAGATCATGGAGGCCACTGTGCTCATTGGAACCTTCAAGGCTGCAGAAATTTTTGCTTACCCTTCCCCAGCCTTGTGCCTTCAGACAATCCTGTCTCTGAGGTCTACAGAAAATTCCTTTTCTTTCATGCTTGGTTTGTGCTTTGACATGCACTGTCAACCCTGGGACCTCATGTTCCATTCCAAATCATGTCCAATCCACTGGATTTACCACAGGTTGGCTTCAATTAAGTAGCTGAAACAGCTCAAGGCAATGGAAACAGAATAAACCAATCAGTCACCAAAGTTTGTCGTTTTAAGAGGCTTTTACTTGAGACGCTCCTCTGCCTGTTGCCACCACAGTGCCAGGTGCTGATCATCACCCAGGTGTCGATCATCTCATTGAGTATTTTGTGGAATACTTAATGCAGCCCAGCCTCACTCAGACTCTACTTGTTGTTGCCCCAAGGTAAATTGAGTTTGAGACCCCTGCTGTAAGGCCTTTTAGATAAAACTGTTTGCTAAATGGCCAAATAGGAATGTAAATGTAAAGTATATATACATTTAACTTTTTGTTAATGTAGTGTATCATAGGTGTTATATTCTTTGTGTCCATAGATGTTGCTACTGATTGGTGATTTGTGTTGCTGTGTTGTACGGTAGACAGTAGAATAAAAAACCACGAAACATGACTGGGTGCACATCGTATATTACAGTTAATTTTAACCAGTCATAGGGGCTAATAAGCCTGCAGTGCACTAATGCCAATTATGGACCAAGGCAAATGGTGGCAGTTAATGGAGTAGGAGTAACCTTGAAGGTATTTTTTTTTTAATATTGTTTTTTAGGTGAATAGAATGTGAGACAGAATTATGATTTTGAAGCTGGAAACTGAGGGTGTGCTGCAAAATGTTGTCAGTGCTCTGCTCCACAAGTCAGATGCCAGTTTGAAGAGAAAGATTAATTCTGCAGTAGGTTGGATGAAGTGGTAGAAACTATTCCAAGGATAGAAGAAAGCGGTGATTTGAGCAGATTTCAATGGGCATGGAAGAGAAGGAAACAGATGAGATGAGGAGGTGTTGGGTGGGTCTGGAGTGAAGAAGTGAAATGAAGAAGGCCAGATTGCTGTTGATTTTGAAAAAAGGATGGAGATGGCTGTAGTCAACACTTATTTAAAGAAGGAGAAATAGACTGACCTCTAATAGTTGAAGGAGGTGCACACAGGTGGACTATATCAAGAAGATAGGAGACTGCAAGGTGGTGTTGGAACAAAATGTGGTTAGGCAATATTGGAAGGTTGTCTGGAGGATAACCATAGAAAGCAAAAGGGGGTCCACTTAAGGTGAAGCCAAGTAATTCTTGGCTTCACCAATGGTTCCAATGGTTGAAGTTGTGGAATGATGAATGTTGTGCAAAGTTGGTGGAAGCAATGAGACAGACTCTGGTTGGTAGTGACAAGTAACCAGATGATTGGCAAAGTTCAGTTGAAGTAGTGAGCAAAGAAAAAAAAGCATTTGGGATATTCACATGATAGAGGAAATAGAGCAAGGAGACTTGGTAGTGGAGTAAGGAAATAAAGGAATGTATTCATAGGAAGAGGTGGCAAAGAAAAAGTGTTCAAAAAAGTGGGATAGTCAAAGAGATAAAGAAAGTAGACAGGGTTCCTAATATGCTTAATGCATGGCAAAGAGAAAATGAAGTAGATATGCTTTTATCAATTGGCGAAACACAGTTAGAAAGAATGTGCTACAGATTAGTTTGAATAAGGATAGGTACTGAAATATTTTTAATGAGCGAAAGAGTGTGTTGAGAAAGTGAAAAGATTCCTTTTAGAACCTAATGAATGAGGAAAATGAAAGAGACAGAAGGGCAGAAAAAAGAAAGACGGTAAATCAGGAAGTCCAGGCCATTAGTAAAGAGGAAGTGAAAAGGATTATGGGTGAAAAGGCAGTTGGTCCTGATGACAAACATTACCTGAGGAGGTATGGAGATGTCTTGGAGAAAAGGCATTGGACTATGAAATCACACTCCAACTATATTTTGATATAATGTAAAATTCTCTCCAATGGTCTTTTAATCATGACTGTGCAATTTTTATCCCAAATTAAAAATGCATATTTTCTGTGGCACAGCAGGAGCTCATTAGAAATAAGATTCTGGTTTGTGGGCGGGACTGTTGGCACAGAAATTAGTTGCGCTAATTTCTAAGCATTCCTTTGTTTACACCATCAACTGTAGAAACACTGGACAGCTCAACCCCTCCCTCCTTGTGTTCCAAATAAAAAGTACCTGCTGATTCCAAGAAAGTCAAAATCCCATCCCTTCTTTTGAGAAACAGACAGTTATTACCCAGTCATTCTAGTGGTCAGAATAACCATTCTTACCCTGATACCTTGATCTTAGCATCTTTTTTCTAATCTTAATTTTTTAAACAATATCTTTTTTCTTTATTGAAAGTTATTCAAGTTTTAAACTGACTATCAGATGCTTCAGTAAAAGGATGTGGTGTCCGCTCTCCTCACTTTGAAAGTTTGATTGACAGCTTCTCCTGAGTCCGCTTTCAGTGGAAGGGGTGTGGACTTTAAACAAGCTTAATCATGACTGGTGACTGCAGTTCCCCCAAAATCGTGACTTAGGCCAACTCAGCCCAATCATTGTTGACGTGTTTCAAAATGGTGGTGGATGTATCAAGAAGCTGTGGTGACAGATTTTGCCAGATTTTGCGAGAAGCGGAAATATGGAATTCTCTATGGGTGACAACAACACCTCGCTTTGGCCAGTGATAATTTAGGTCTAATTTAAGTCTTTAAGTCTATGATTTACGCTCTTTCCCCCTAGTATATAGTACCTCCCAAGCTGAACCTAACATTAGCATAGCTAAAATGATTAGCAATATCAGAACTTTCCAGCTGTACAGTTTTGAGATAGATGGTAGCTTAGACGTGGAAAATGACAACGTTGGTGGGTTTATTTGTCTGCAAGTAGATGGTTAGGAATTGTTGTCATGATGGAAGACTGCTCACCCATGGCACTTACTGCATCACAAACTTGACCTTTTTCAAACTTTTTCATCTACTCTTGATCCACCAGGATTTGAATATACAAATAGTCAGAAACACAGTTTTAATCCTAAAATATTTTATTTTTGCCTTCTGTTAAGACAAAAATGCTACAGGAACATATTAAAAACACCAAAAATATATTTTTTATTAGTGTTTCTTCAACCATATTGTTTACTACAACCTTGTAAACTGAGAGGATGCCTGAAAAAGGGAGAAAAAGTACACTCAAATGACTTGAGACCACATTCTGTGGTGGAAAATAAGGGTCTCCAAACTTTGCTCCATATGTTAGAGTCCAGATACAGCATATCTTCTCATGCTTCTAAACTGACACAGTCAACCCTGCACTAAGAGACTGAGATGAACGCTGAAATCATGGCAGCAGTTTTGATAGCCGACAGGAAAGCATTATCATGTGGTGCTTGGACTTCAACAGCCACAAAATTATTCTTCACAATAACTGCTTATATTTTAACTGAAGACTAGCAGCTAAAATCTCATGTCCTCCAAACACAGATAATGACTGGAAGCCACTCTGAAAGCTGTTTTGCTAATCGTTTCATAATTGAGTTGTTACCTCCTGAAGTGCAATCTAGTTAAATTGTGAGGTGCCTCAAAATTCCCAGCTCTACTACATAGGATTTCACAGAAAGACAAAACAACTTTTGACAAGGTGACAGAAGATCAGGTGGATCTTAATCACTAATCTGGTAAAGAACATTTGAATTTGAATTAAGAAAAGACAAAGTTACACAATATTGAAGGGGTAATAAACAGTCTGCAAAATGTCCCTACAATGACACCAACCTATAAATGTGTGTTGTGTTCTAGTGTGTTCCTGCCATACCCACCACTAGAGGCCGGTATTGAGCTACATCATGAACAAACACCTAAGAACACTGTCGGTTTTTGTGGAATGTGAGGAAACCACTAAAAATTTGACAGGGCATTTCTTTGACCTTGTTTTCATTTAATTTAATGTTAGCTTTCTGGTCCCCACAAAAATTTTGGTCCGCACACCGTGAGTGTGCTGTCAGGCTGCAGTCCCCTCAATGTGATAGAAAACACACACACAGAAAGACAACCATGTGCAAGACATGGTGCAAAATCCTTTTTTTTTGTGTCCGCAAGTCCAAACCTGACTTTGCCAAACCAGAAAAAAAAAACATTAAGATTGAAACCTCAAAACCTAACAAAGTCGTTGAGATGTGAATGGGACCACATCCGCCGTCCACTACGGGAATGTGTAGGAACTGTCAGATTCAGAAGGGGATTCACCTTCCCTCGAATGCGGAGAACCTCCAAGAGTCCTGTGAGTGGAGAAGGCATCTGAGCAGTCGTCATGAAAATTCAAAGATGGCAAACCTGTACCCCGTGCACTAGACTCAGTTACCAGACCCAGGGCTTCACTCAAGGGGGGAACCGTCACCACATTGGCCAGAGACACATTGCACATACACTGGAATCATTTCTCGAGCCCGCAGCAGTGGAACACTCGCATCCTATAACTGCAGTAAGGTCTCAGGTCTAACAATGCATGGTGTTTGACAAGGAAGTCCACACCCAGCAGTACAGCTTGTGTGGATTCAGGCAGTACGTAAAAGGTGTGTTGCCAGTATGTGGGACCTAAATGAAATGTAGCTGACACAGTGGTCAATGTGTCCAACATTTGTCCATTAACAGCCCGGGAGTACACAAAGTTCTTTTTCAGGGGTCGATTCTTCAACGCAGGTATGGACATGCGAAAATCTGCACTTATAAGTGACATTGAGGCCCCGGAGTCAATCAGAATGGGCACCTCCGTGCCTTCGACCACCCCCCTCACATAAGACACAGGGCTGTCAGTGCTATCAGTCTCACTCACAGTCTCATAGTAATCCTGGTGCATGTAGTCGGAGGAAGCGGGAGAGGTGTGGGTATTGGCTCCCACAGCAGAAACAACTTCTCCATGCTCGTCTCTGCGATGCTTCTGAGGCAGGAAATGCACTCCACGTTTCCTGGGGCCCGAGTTGTGAGAAGAGCGCCAATTCGGGCATGGGCTCCTTCCTCGCCACGTTCTCGACTCAGAAAGTGACTCTGAGTGCCGCTGCTGCCTGTGAGACTTGAAGTCCCACTGTGAGCGGGGTGGCTCTCTGTCCGGAGAACGGCCATGGTGTCGTTCAGGAACTGCATTGTGTTGGCAGCCCCTCTTTCCGCAGGTGCAGACACAGCAGGTTCCCGGTGGAGAGAATTATGTCATGCTCTGCGGCATGCATCTCTCAGTCTCTTATTCTTCTCAGAAAGTTCTTTCATTTCCATCCTCATTTGATACATATCGTCAGTTAGTTTGTCCATCACTGTCCACGCATGCGCCTCCCTCTTTCTTCTGGTGTGAGGAGAGTGGACCTCAACTGCATCTTTGCCTTGTTTGATCTCCATGAGTTGTTCCCCTGGTTCCTTGTTGGTGTGTTGACACACCAAGCACAACAACTAGGTGAACGTTTCATAGGAATGAAAAGACAACAAACCTCCAGACCAAATGGCTGCAAACCCTTACTATGCTTCTGCGGACAGAAGAGAACACAGGAAAGACACGTTGGCTTCTTCTGTTGGGTAGAGGTGAGCTTATTGGTGGAGAAACATCTGATATTGCAAAAGAAACCCAGTACATTGTTCAGGTCTTCCTATAAACTTGTCTGGTAATAAAAGGCGTGAACTGGACAATGGGTTAGGCAAAGTGGAAGAACTTCCTGAATCTGTTGACAACACAGAAACAGACTGGGCAGGCCTGCTAGGCGTTGGCATTGGTACCTGGTTAGCTTGCAGCCGTTGATGGCATGATGGCTTCAGTTGCTGTAGTCAATTGATGGAGTTGTCAGCCGTGTTCAAGAAGCATGGTAGCAAAACCTACGCTTTTTGATGGAGAGGGAATGCACTTTGCTAGATCCAGATCTGGCGAAGTCTTCTGTAATGAGGAGGCTGAGGCATTTGGGTCCATATGCAAATGTTTTAATTGAGTAGAGCAGGAGCAAGACATAACGAAGTCAGAGTCCAGGAGAAGGTCAAAAACACAATGGCGAGGCAGGAGAACAATGAACATGTGGAGGATCAGAGAACCAAAAAATCAAACTAGGCTGATGGGAGTTGTAGTAGTAAGGATCTGTGGAGCTCAATATTCAGGTGAGGACTCCCTCTGATGGCTGGAGGCTTGAATGGCTGGATGAACCAGGACAATAGAATAGAATAGAATAGAATAGAATAGAGGTTTCAGGAAGGATACATTGAAAAGGAGTATGACCTTTGATTTCCCTCAGCTAGTGTTTCATTTCCAGAGCAGGCGTAATATAAGTGAGCTGTGTTTTGTGGAGACACTTGCTGCAGATAAGCTCATGCACAGGCTACCTCAGCCACCAGGCAAAGAAACAACAACAAAGGGAAGTCAAGCAGAAAGTGACACTGTAAGCAGCTACAGCTACAGTTGGGAGTCTGATGCTGAATACTCGCACACTTCTGAAGATGAGGAGGAAGAAAAACTCCACATCTGTCGCCCAGTTGTTTTCATTTTATATTGGGCTTAATCTTTGAGACAAGCATATGTTATTTTCAGGATCAGTCAGGTATCCCCAGGAGCTAGAGCACGGGAGGGCATTGTGGCCCCCCAACCATCCTCTTAGGCTCTCCAATGCAGGCGGTATGTGCCGGTTGATCACACATCTGTTGCTCATTGTAGTTAAACACGCATGTGCTGTGACATATGTATCAGAAAATGTTTGATTGGCTGTACTGCGTGTCAATCAAGTGACATACTGTACTTCACAATGCGGATAATTCTTCGTTGACAGCAATTGGTTAAAAATAGATATTTTGTTTTTTGTTTAATTATTTTTGATGGCCTTTTGATCTGTCGATGTAATGAGCAACCCAGCTGTAAACACTGTCTGCAAGCTAGAATGATTTCATTATGTGTTAGTATTCCTCCTTCTTCTTCTTTTTTTTTTCAATTTTTTTCGTAACAGACCCATTCCGACTTTATTTTTATCAATTTGAAATCGTTCCCAGTGGTCTTTTAATTATGATTATGCAGATTATATTGGTTCAGAAGTTAGCCTCAGCTAATTTCCCATCAAGCCTTTGTTTACATTCTCTCCTGCTAGCTTACAGCACCTCAGCTAGCCCAAGCTAACATTAGCATAGCAAAATAACTTTGAACAATATCACAGCTATCCAGCCGTGCAAAATAGAGACAGATGTATGGGGTAAGATAGCTGTCAATTAGAAATGTATTCATAAAGACAAAATTATAAATATATAAAAATATATTTACAGCCATTTTTTTTTTTTTTTTTTTTTGGCTAAGTGATACCAGCCAAGCGTCTAAACCAGGGATGGGCAACTCCAGGCCTTGAGGGCCCCATTCCTGCATGT
>BSAI01000148.1:588090-608605 GCA_036245035.1 Adrianichthys oophorus
TAAACACGGTTGATTGTGAATAGCCCTTAGATGGGAGATTTGCTGTTGCTACCAGGTAAGGTACAGTGGCTTGCAAAAGTATTCATACCCTTGAACTTCTCCACATTTTCTCACGTTATGACCACAAACATAAAAATATTTTACTGGAATTTTATGTGAAAGACCAACACAAAGTGGTACACAATTGTGAAGTGGAAAGAAAATTATACAAGAGTATTTGTATTTTTTTTACAAATAAAAAACTGAAAAGTGCAGTGTGCAAAAGTATTCAGCCCCCTTTTCTCGGAGTGTATTCAATTGCCTTCAGAATAGGTCTGCACGATCTGAAAAAAATCTGCGATGTGTGATATCTGTGTTTGAAACTGTGATGACAGTATGACTTGTGATAAATGGACAAATAGCAAAACAAAAAATACTAATACATTTACATTTCACTGTGACAGTTTTATTTCAATAATCTTTAGTTGTCGAGATGTTTTAAAGTTCCTGTGTTAGGAGAATGTCGCCTGTCCTGAAACCTATGTATCTTCAAATAACAAACATTAGGGGTGAAGCAGATCACAAAACTCACGGTTCAGATCGTGAAAAGGCTTTAGAGTCACGGTTCGGATCATTTTTCGGATCAGTAAAAAGGGGGAAAAAAGGAAAACTAATTAGATTTGAGCTAAAAATTGATTTTTATATTTTTAATAAAACATATATAAAGTACTTCAAAACACACACATATATTACATCAAAAATGTGCTCATTGAGACCTATTTAAAAAAAAAAAAAAAGACCAATAACATTTTTGATCCCATAAAATTCCTAAATAAAAAAACTACTAAACATGTTCAAATAAACAAAAGTACATCATTGTGCACTGCATCTTTAAAATGAATAAAATGGATGGATGGATGAATTTACAACGTTCAGTTCTGCAGGATCCCCTGCTGCTGCAATAACCCCCACCCCCACTGAGCACAGCCGGGTTTGTTTTCGCAGGACAGACATCCATAAACCAGGAAAATCTTTGGATAGCCTCAAAAACCCAAACATGGAAACATGTTTACTTATGTTTTTGTAGAACTCTGTAAAATAAACAAAGCTGATCCCTCATCATCCCCGTCTTATGAGTTAAACTCCTCCCACACTCGGATGGAGTGTCCGATTTTTTAGACAAACTTTTGAACAAACATCAGGCAGCTACTTTGATGCACGTTAAATTCTAGACAGTGGACGCGAATTTGATACGCAAATTGCGTGCTTGTTGATCGGAAAGTGTATTTAACTGATGAGCAACAGGGGGTGGGAGGTAGGGGATCCACAGTACACCTGTGTGCCAAACCATCGCGAGTGATCCGATCCGTTAAACCCCTATAACCGACCTGCTTTTATTCCACCACAAGCACATCCTCTGAGGTGCTGCTCTCATCCATCGCAAGTCACATGTGAAGTAAAAAAGCTGTTTTTTTTTTTCATACTCCCGCACCATGTAGAAGGCGGGCATCAAGAATTAAACTTCACAATTGTGTGCCACTTTGTGTTGGTCTTTCACATAAAATTTCAATAAAAAATATTTTTCTTTGTGGTCATAATATGAGAAAATTTGGAGAAGTTCAAGGGATATGAATACTTTTGCAAGCCACTGTATTACACATTCAATGGGGGCCTTTTCCAGTGGTTTTATATATAAAACCACTGCACAGGACTGGGTCAGGAAGGGCATAAAGCCAAACGTGCATGTGTGAATTCTGGGGTGGTTATTTGTGATGGGAGTAGCTGAAAGGAAAACGGTGCACACACTGCTTCCTCCAATTTCTATTTATTTTTCTTCCGATAAATTGAATTGGTTCTCTATTTATCATTAAGATAATGTATTATCAAAGGAAAGCAGGATAATTGCACAATGCAATTTAAGTTAATGCATAAATGTGTAAAGTTTGGGCTGTTAGCAGTCCTACCTGCAGCAACTGCTGGGTTTTTCTATGTGGGGTTGACACGTTTTGTCTGTGCATCAGCTTCTTCAGACAGGTCAGAGTCATAGGTTGACTGGTAACTGTACAGTGTGAATCTAAGTCATGTTGTGGTCCTTCATGGACTGGCTGTGGTCAGAGGTCTGCAACCTACAGCACTATAAGTATTATATATAGTATATACTATAATTTATCATTGATTAAAACCTAGTAGGAGCCATAAAGAAAAATGCATTGTTTTGTATGTATGCTATTTGTAAGGATTCTGTGGTTTAGTTTGGGTTTTGCTTGGTATGTTCATGTTCTTAGTTGCCATTGTCAGTCACACCAGTTTCAGGTTAACCACCCACAGCTGTCCTCATTTAGTTAATCAATCTCAGTGTATTTAAGTGTCTGGTTTTCAGGTTATCTGCTCTTCTATCACCTTTTTGTCAGTCCCATGATTTTGTCACGTTTCACTTTATTTATTAAGTGTTTGACTTTTCCGCCACCAAGTCTGGTCTTCTGCATTTTGGGTCCTCCACCACCACTCTGTGACATAATTTTATGTTCCATAATGATACAAATAAAATTACCATTGTTACCACCAATAAAACGGAAACATAAAGACAAAATAGATTTTTTTTTTCTGAATATTAACTTTTGACAGAGATTCAGGCGACTTCCTTTGAGAATAAAAACTCGCTGACTGACTCACCCTGCTGCAGCAAATGCAGTAGTAGGTGGAGTAAGTTTATTTTATAGTTGGTAGTGCACCTCAGATGTATATTACTAAGCCTGATTATAATTAAATCAGAGCTAAATAAGTGACCCTTTCCACTTAAATTTTTTTTTTAAACTGACAGCAAGCTTAATGTCTGAATTCTGGTTGTTCTTGCTACCTGGAACAGGTTTTCTGTGCTCCATGGTGCTTGATAATCTGTCCAGATGTTTTAGTTTGACTTTGGTAACAGTAAGTGAGTACACTTTTTTTTTTATATATCCCTTTTCATAGACATAGCGTCACATAGCTTTTCATAGTGTTAAAAAAGGAAAACATGTAAAACACACATAATAAAACAATCAAAAGCAATTAGAACAATATTAATGCACATTTTTGAGGTTGAATGCTCTCCTAACAAATAGCTTTTTAAATGCTTTTTGAAAACATCCACAGAGTCCAAAGGATTCTTTTTACTAGATGCTATTAGATGAGAGAAATATTGAGCTCTTGCCTGCTTAATTATCTCATTTAATGATGAAATTAGATCTCTAAGGTGTAGTCTGTGGACCTCAAGTTTAGAAGTTTTCAAGAGGTGCTCAATTTACAACATGATCTTCTCAGAGACCGGATATTTTCATCCATCCAGGGACATGACATTTTGCGTGGCGCCTTATTTAATTTCAATGGTGCAACTTGGTCAGTGATAGAGAGACAGTGTGAATTAAAAACACCGCATAAAGCTGTCAACGTCAGTGCAATGGTTAAAAACTCTGGGATCAAACATCTGACTGAAGTTCTCAGCTGTGGTCTCTGTAATAATCTTCCTCTCTGCCTCTATTAGGACAGGCCTGGACTCAGGAGGGATATTAAGGTTAAAAATCACACAGCTATGGTCGCTCAGATGCACATCCTCAACATTTTCAACATTTAGGCCAACAGAGAACACCAGGTCCAGAGTATGGCCTTCACTAAGGGTGGGGCCTGACATGTGTTGTTTGAGATTAAAAGATTCAGTCAATAATAAAAATTCCACTGCTTGGCTGGAAGATTCATCATCAAGGTGAAGGTTAAAATCCCCAAGAATTAAACATTTTTACAGTTTAATTATAGATGTTAAAAAAATCCCTTAAATCATTTTAGAAGACACCAGCACGGCCAGAAGGACGATAAATCAGGAAACAATAAAAACATCAGAGGAACCAACTTTGATTAACTGAGATTCAAAGGAGGAGAAGTGGCCTGTGGTCATCCCTCTGCATGTGTACCTGTCCTGGTACACAGCAACAAGACCCCCCCCGGCGAGAGGGGTGCTGCAAACCAAGAGCATTCAATGGGGCACAGCTCATTTAAGTGGATAAATTCCCCCTCTCTTAGCCACATGTCCGTGAGAAGCAGTGGATCCAGATTTTATCCAACGAAAATTTCATTCAGAGAAAAGGACTTATTAGCAATGGAGCGAGCGTTCAGTCGTGCAATGCGACTGACAATGCTGTCACGCTAGCTGCATGCAGGCCAGGGGGACTTGTCGTAGCCACCTTCTGCGATCATGTGACCTCCATCTGTGCTGGAGGTGCGTCACGTGTTTGTCCAAAGATGTAAACATGGAGGTCCAGGATGATCCCAGTGGTCTGGCAGCTCTGTTTCGGTTCTGCAGCTCCAGGTGGAAGGGAGAGAGCGGTGAGGGAGTGTTCCCAGGCGCATCCCGCAGGAGAGGAACTGGGCGCAGCCACCTGTAGCTCCGGTTCGGACGAGGGATTCTGTCAGCTCGATCACTCTAGGCAGAACACTGTGTCCATTTTTGTCCAATAGAAGGTAGAAGTGGAGGAGGTCTAGTTTGTTGGAATGGATGCCCAGCTAGCAGTGGTGGAAGCTCAGCTAGCGGTGGTGTTGGTCCAGGTAGAAGTGGTAAGAGCCCAGCTGGCACTGGCTCGGGGTTTAGTTCAACATCACCAACCAACAAAAGTATTAGCAGGAGATTAAAAACACCCAGCTGTGATTTCCTTGAAGCAGCCTTTTTCTGCTCACTTGAGGGTGAATAGCATGTGCTGACTCATTCTGGCTGGGCACAAGGCTAAGGTATCCTTTTTTCTTGGACAGGTTGAAATTAACAAAAGATAAAGTGTAATCCAAACAACAGAGGAATACACTGATAGCAAAATCCAGGGTCCAATTTGCTTTTTTATTGCTTTTTTAAGCAAACACTCAAAACTTGGCCAGCTGTGTATCCTCACCCCGGGAGACATCTTGGAATGAAAAAGAAGCCATTCAAAAAAGCCACCCAACCACCCTTCAGCGCCTAGGGGCC
The DNA here is from genome assembly GCA_036245035.1 of Adrianichthys oophorus. Taxonomy (NCBI): domain Eukaryota; kingdom Metazoa; phylum Chordata; class Actinopteri; order Beloniformes; family Adrianichthyidae; genus Adrianichthys; species Adrianichthys oophorus. The sequence continues at coordinate 593,054 of BSAI01000148.1, forward strand.
AAATTCAAACCTCCTTCTTCTGTTCAGCCTTTCATCTGTACAGCTTGGTGGATTGTTGGAGCATTGTGGTTACTTTTGTCAGGAGACCTGTTGAGTGATACATACTTCACTTCCTCTTTTTGTGAAGGAGTTGAATAAAGTTTGACTTCTCTTTTCTGTTTTGTTTCAAGGCGCCCCATGGTTTAAAAAATGCCTTAGATTTAAAATGTATTTAAACATTTTTTTCTTGAACAAGAGATATTGGGGTGGGGATTTAAAGAGCCACATGTAACTCTGGAGCTTCAGGTTGCTGACTCCTGGTTTCGGGTGTACTTGGCCTTCATTGGAATAGGCTCCAGCAACCCTGTGACCCAGCACAAGCACGAGCACAAAGAGAAGATGAATGAATAATTTTACCTATTTAAATTAATCTTAATGTCTTAGTAACATTTTGTTATTTAAGTGCATTAAAGACAGTTAGCAAATTGTGTGGTGTTTGCCTTTTGAAAAACAACTATTACAGTTTCTTTATTTTGGCCAGTTAGCAGCTGGTAATTGGCATTCATTCCAGGCTTTCATTTGACTTCATTTTGTATTTAGTAGGAAAGAGTTTTCTTGACAGTGGTTTAAGTGGTTTTTTTCCTACTTTATGAATGTGTGTTTTTGGATTAGGTAATAAGTACAATTTTTAAGTACAATGGTAAGTTCAGAATGTCATCATGTATTCAAAAGTATTTGTTTGTAACATTTTAATTTGAAAGTATTTTACTTGAAAAAAAAAGAGAGGAATATATTGTTTGCTTCAGTACCCAAACTGCAATCAGAACATGACAGTCATTTTTTGAGCAACAAGATGTCAACATTCATTCATTCATATTCCAATCCGCTTTTTCCCTTTCGGGGTCACGGGGTTGCCGGAGCCTAACCCGGCTACTCATGGGCGAAGGCAGGGGACACCCCTGGACTGGTCGCCAGTCTGTCGCAGGGGCCACAATCACACACTCACATCCACACCTACGGACAATTTAGAGTAACCAATTAACCTATGAAGCATGTTTTTGGACAGTGGGAGGAAGCCGGAGTACCGGGAGAAAACCTACACATGCACGGGGAGAACATGCAAACTCCACACAGAAAGGTCCCTCATTGGTGACACTGTTTCAAGTCCCCCAGCCAGGACTTGAACCAGGAACCTTCTTGCTGTGAGGCAAGAGCGCTAACCACTGCGCCACCGTGCAGCCCATGTCAACATTTCCCAATTAATTTTATTGATTTAATAACTATAACTGACTTTCATTTTCAATCAGGGAACAACATAACATCCCATGTTCAGGGTTTAGTCTCCCTGATGGAGAGACGTCGATCTATGGCATTCAGAGCAAGCTTGTTTGCGCGAGCGGGTGTGCTGACTAGAGCACCTACAGCATCACGGAGAGGCCACAGCCCGCTCAGGCAGACATAAAAAAATAAAAATTAAAACTTTATTCTTCAATCTAGATTATTTTGTGTGAAAATAATTGCTTCTGTTTGAGTTTGTTTTTAAGCACAGAGAACGGTTTCAATGTAGTTTAAAAACAAACAATACAAAAAACAGAGTACTGCAGAGGGAACATTTAAAGTGCAGCATTGAATAAGCTGTGCATGACTCATGGGGACTGTCACACAGTCAGAACAACCATCTCCCTCGTGTTCTCCAGCTCTGCTCTCTCCTGTCTTGTCTGATATCACTGTACCTTTTCTTTACATGACAGGAGATGGCTGATGTTGCTGTTGAAGGGTGATTGAGGCGGCTGCAGCAGCCTTACAATAACACCTGACCTCACGTCAGAATCTTTGTTGCTGCTGTCAGCTTCACAGTGGCATGAATCCCGCAGGCTCCATACAGTGAGACTTATAAGAAATTTATCGGAAACTGTTGTTTTTAATTAAAACAAACCAATGTGTCTCATAAACAATATTCACTGGCCATATCTCCGTGCTATAAAATCAGTGCTACCTAAAGCCGTCCCTCATTTATCATGGGAGTTATGCTCTAAAGAAATCCAATGATAGACATGAAAGATTCATCTTTATTCTTTTTTTTTTTTAGAATAGTGGTAATTAAAGATGTTTTAGGCCGTAAATCCCTAGTGTTATATAGTGATGTGGCGCTCTTTATTGACGCTTCACACGTGTGCTGTGGCGAGCAGTGGATTGAGAGTTTCCTCGGAACACAAAGAGACTTGCTTCTTAGAGGTGGAGCTAGAAAGGATGACGTCTGAAGCTTCGCTGCCTGGCTGTACCCCGTAACTGATTCATGGAGTGGTTCAGCTTGTGGTGCTGAACCACTGCAGCAGCATGAATCCTGCAGGCTCCATTCAGTGAGACTTATAGAAGATTTATGCGAAACTCTTGTTTTATAAATTAAATAAATCAATGTGTCATAAACAATAATCACTGACTAATTCTCAGTGTTACCAAAGCGTGATCATTATCCACAGTGGTCCTTCATTTATTGAGTTAAGTTCTGAAGAAAATCTAACAATATTTCTTTTGGAATACTGGTAAATATTAAGTATGTATTGGGTTCAGGGTAGGGGAGGGGGAGTTACTGTGGTGTGCAGAGACTACTTCATCTATGGGAGGATCTGAAAATGATTATGTCCAGAAGCTTCTCTTCCTGGCTGTACCACGTGACAGAATCATGGAGTGGTTCAGATGGTGCTACAGCTGCATGAATCCTGCAGACTCCATTAATAATATGGGTGTTTGATGGAGAGTTACGGTCTGTGGGAGTTTGGACAGAGGTAGAGATAGTTTGGAGAGAGTGTGGCGATTTAGATGAATAAATATTATTATTATTACTGTTATTACTATTATTATTATTAATATTGAATAAAACAAATAATGTGTCCCTTAAACACACAGGCCTGATCTTAGTGTTATAAATAAATGCAGGATCATTGTCCAAACTCGAACCACCCTCACATGGGGATGAGTGCTGAAACTTGGTGCCAAGTCGGTACGAATTCTATGTTTTGGACGTGTCAGTCACATTTTTTTCTCTTCAGTTTTGATGTACAACTTCAGCCAATCATTTTACCCTTCAAGTGGTTGTGGGTTCATATGAGGGTGTGTGGAGCTTTAGTCCAAAAGGGTGAAGCAAAGAAAAGTGAGCGATGAAACATGTGTTTACTTCAGCTTGTTTAAAGACAGAGGCAGAGCTGCAGTGACTGTCAGAAAGAATAAAATAAAACCTCTTAAGCACATTAGCACGCTCCTTTACTCTGTGACACTGCTTTGTCACTTTTATATGCTTTTGGAAAAGCTGGCTTTTTATTTTATTCACCTCTTCCACTCTTTAGAGACAAGAACAGTTTTAGTCACACATCAATCTTTATTAAATATATATGGCACTTTTAATACTTGGAGTCAAATAAAACTGCTCATTACACCAAGAAAAATATTACAAAACAAACAAATTAGTTAATAATAAAAAATTCTCCCCCACCCCCCGACCCACCAAACCCCACTCAAACCGGTACCTTAGTACCAGTTCAGCACCAACACCAATACAATCTAAATCTATTTCTACTCTCACCTCACTTTAAATTGTCATTTTCCTCATTTCCTAATTATCCTTTGAAGCTGAGCAATACAGAGTTTTTTTCATTTATTTGTATCAATACCTAAATAAACATACACAAAGAAAGCTAACGGCAATGCACATGTTTTGTACATGTTGCTGACATGTTTCTTCCTGCGTTTCTTTTCAAAATGCTTCCTCTAATTCAACTTAAACTTTTTGTGTTCACTAGATGTCCTCCTAGAGCAACCAAAGCTTCAGGAAGCATTGCACTGGAGTAAACCAATTGGATGAAAGGCTTCAATACTTCATGAAGCTTCATCTGCCCATCACTACTTCACACTGAGTGTGGTCCTGAGTAGTGCTTAAGTATCCTTGTGGCTGATGAGTCAGGTGGGGAGGCATCTAGACACTGTGCTGGGGTTGATGGGTGATGAAGTTCTGGCAGTACTCTGGAGACTGCTCCCGTCGGTGACCAGAGGGGTGACAGAGCACTGAGTCCTAACAGTTATGGTGCATGCTACTAATAATCAAGGTAAGAATTAAGCTGTGGATGTGGAATGCATAAACATGGATGTGGAATGGAGAGGGGGTGCATTGATGGATGTAAAAATTAGTTTAATAATGTTGACCTTTCAGCATCAAACTGAACTATTTTCCTATTTCCTGATGTGTATAGAGATTGATCAAACCATCCATCCATCCATCCATCCATCCATCCATCCATCCATCCATCATCTTTTCCTCCTTAATCATGAGTAGGGTTGCTGGTGCCTTTAGTTGTCATGGAGCACAGACAAGGCTCTAAATTGCAATTCCCAAATTTGATTGAAACAATGAGGTACGTTGCGTTCCTCCAAAGACTACTGGAGGCTGAGGTCAGCAGGGAGCAATTTCCTTAACTCCATTAATTCCCAAGTTAAAAAGTCATGTTCAACACCAAAAAGTAAAAATACTTCTTTGGTATCAAAAAACACAATCAGTTGTGTAGATTCGATTGGAGCTCAAATGTTCACATATTTAGAGGTTTGTGTTTTAATTGGGAAGTAAGTGGGTCCCATGGTAGGACCCAGCAGAGCTTTATCCTGTACTTTGCCCAATTGAGCCTTTTAGAACATTGTTGAGTCTCGTGTCTCGTTGATGTTCTGGTACTCTGTTTACATCCCATAATGGCCACGGTGGCCATTTGGTCCAGTTGTTCCACTCCAAGCACGAAGCCTTTTCAGACTGAGGGCGAACTGGAGCTCAGTCCAATGGGAAACAAACTAAGACCATCTCTAAAGATGGGTCGGAGAGCAGTTCCTGGTCCCAGACCAGGGTCTACTTGGATGTATTTAGACTGAAAAATTGTCCCAGATTATCGGACGAAACAAACTGGTTAACTTTAAGCAAAACAAATTGCCTAGTCTGAATATATCCATTGACACCAATTAACCTCAGAAGCCTGTTTTTGCTTCAATGTTTAGATGACTTAGAATCTATGGGTGTGGTCTCAGTTTGTTATCAGTTAGGCTGAGCTGTGGTTCACTCTCAGTTTCCTTAGTTTGAATCGGTTCAATTTTTAGAGCGGAACAACTGAACCAAAATGGCTACCGTAGCGTAGAGTAGTAATGAAGCAACTGATGAGCTGCAGACAAACATAGAGCAAACTGAGATGCAGCAACTCATTGAAATTGAAATAGAAGTATCTGGAAGACGGCAGTCTGAATACAGACCAAACAGAAAGTTCAGAACTCGATCCGGAGCAAATTAAAGAGACTTGGTCCGAACCATCTGACTTTTCCAGTCTGAAAACACCCTTAGTTTTTCAAACAGAAGTGCCTTTCTTCTTATAACGCCTGCAAAACATAGAAAAAGCAGAGCAGTGTGCTTGCTGAAAAATGGTGCTTGTCCAAATGTAAATGAGACAGGACAACATTTCAAAGTTAAGTTGCAAGACGTTTGCTGAAGCCCTAACATTCACAGATACTGGGTTCAGCCTCTTGATGTTGCTTTAAACCTTAGTCACATGCACCAATAGAGGAAGGTAACCTGTAGCGGTGCTGCAGGTTTTTGGGTTGTCCAGGGCTGTGGAGGGTCATAGAGAGGAGTGGCCGCATCTTAAGGAGAGCGCAGGTGTGTCTTGCAGTTCTCTTGTGGCTCATACGGTCACCTTAAGGGACATCATGAAATGGAATGTGCGATTGTAGTGTGTGGTAAATGTATCATAAAGTATTTGTATGGCTAATGTACTAATGTAAGTTACACGCACTTTTGACAAACAGGTGATGCTGTCTTACGGTGTCCTTACGCCACACTGCAGTTGTTAGGAAGGTGGCCAGTATGACCACTTATTGCTCACAAATGCTGCACACATGGGGGGTGCAGGTGATACGTATGTGCCCGTGGGACGCCTGTAAGATGTCTACACAAACTACACTCTGATTGTTTAGTTTCCTCATTTCTAAGTCAGCTTGCACGCAAGAAGTGCACACCTATCACCTGAACAGCACTAATTGGTTCTTTGCGCAGGATTTGAAGAGTTGAAAAAAGGAAGAACCCATACGACATGCCTGCATCTGACCTCCTTCACCCTTACGTGTTGTATCAGCGTGTGCTACCTGGAGCATTCCTGCAGACATAAATGTGGTTAAATATTTATGTCTACATGCTCAACGAACAGTCTATGATCTTTGAATTTCACGTGGGCCACCTGTGCCCCTCATACAGGTTTGACCATTATTTACCCGCAGACAGCTTGTATTCACCCGTAAGGGCAGTTGTGACTAAGGCTTTATAAGGTCACATAGTAATAATTATAGCAGAAAACTGGATTGGTGTTTGTTTTCCTCATCTCATTCGCTGTTAATCATCTCTTTCCTCCATTGCATACTATCAGTAGTTTTCTTTTGCTTAGACAATGACAGAAGTATCCAATAAAAACAGGAAAGGTAAACAAAACCACAATTATGATATTTGACTGCTAAAATTCAAAGCTACAATAGGAGGGGTTGATGAACTTTGCTCAAGTCTCACATGATGCTGTGATGTGATATTTGTGTTGCCATGTGTTTTGGTGCCACATATTGATTGTCCTGCTCAATCAGGACACAGGGAAACAACAAATCATTGCTGCTCTACTTGTTTTGATTTAAACCCTGGTGTTGTTGTTTTTTTAGTGCACTTTTATGTTCTCTTTAATAATAGAAAGCTTTTTTTAAAATATATGTTACACTGTGACTGTTAAAAAACTGGTGTGAAGGGACATGTCTGCAATGGCTTTCTGCTTGACAGGGTGGCTTGTCAGCGGCCTATTTAGAACACATTTTGATTTAAGGTTTGGTTGTCATTTGGAAAATGGTCCTAAAAGTACATTTAGCTCTCCAAAAGGTTTAATATTTAATGAATTGTTTTTATTGGTATTGTCAGGATAGGTGTTCAATAGTTTTAGTTCAGAAATTAATGATTTACTACTGTAACCGAGCGGTCTGAAGGCCATCTGTAACTGACAGTCTACACAGGTAATCCAGTCCCATTGGCATGTGTGCCCCCATAACTACTCACATACTCCTTCAGTAGAGCTTCTCTGGCATTCTCACATCCTTCTGCAATGGTCAGGGCTTCCTCCACATCCATGGCCCCCGGCTCCAGGCACTTGGCTTTCAGAGTGGGATCCAGACCAGCTAGAAAGCGTCTGAATATTTCCATTCTTAGCGCTGCTGACTCGTACTCTGGGAACGCCTCTGCCAATAGTCAATTCTTGATTTATTGGTGGAGCTGAACCATGAGAATTTGATTGTCCCTGGGTTGAGATGATGCCATATATCTACCAGATTTTGTTCATTGCAAAAGTTATTGAAAGTAACATTAGGGTGACTCAGAGAATATTTTGAAGGTCATTTATTGTAATAATCATCTTGAACAAGGTTAAGATCACAACCAGGAAGTTAGTTACCTGACTAAGACTGTACAGTCTTACACAGTCATAGATTTTCTAAGACCCCATTCTCAGTAGTGAAAGTTTTTATACTCAATTTTTTTTTTTTTTTTTTGTCACTGTGGTCCAAAACATACCCAGGAGTTTTTTTAAGCATGAGAAGTGGAATATTCTGCAGTGGCCGAATCACCACATCTCAACCACATGAAGTATGTATTTCATTTGTTCAAGACAAAACTTAAGGGGGAAAGACCCAAACAAAGCAACAACTAAAGACATCTGTAGTAAAGACTTAGCAAAGCTTCACGAAGGGATAAGGAAGCACTAGAATGAAAATGTGTGGCTGAAGTTGAGTAAAAGTTAAAACGCTTGTCTGTAAACTAAATAATTAGATGCCCTGCATTCAAGCAGGGGGGCCATTAAAAAGGAGCAAGGTTTCATTCTCCTCTTGGAAACTGGTCCTAATACACAACCAGTAGAATGGTGGATGAAGACTGAAGCCTTTTTCCCCCTATTGGACAAGCTAGCCAGGCTGTATGTCTGCATTACTGCCCAGCAGTGCAAGGTTTCAGTTAAAGTGGACCACAACAGACCTGCACAGAACAGGCAGAGAAAAAAAGCAAAATCCCAACAAGCAGAACTTGTCACTTTTAGCTTCCTGCCATCAAGCCTGGTCTCTTCTAACTTTGAGTCCTTCATGACTGGTCTCTGATCTAGACAGAAGTGGGGTAATTTGAAACTGCTACCACTGCATGTAACCAATTTTGTATTCATGGGTTTTGTGTGTTTGCCTTTTAGATACCAGATGAGGAGGTGGTAGTAGACCAGGGTGGAATTAGCTCAGTGATGAACACTCATTATGAGAAGGAGGAACTAGAAGGTGAGTCTATCACACTTGAAAAGAACCAACATTATTGGTTTATTTCTCTTCTTGATTCTCCTTTCTTTAAACTTACCTTTCTTTTGGTCTGGGCAATGCCTGTCGCATCTGTGGGCTCTGGTGAAAGTGGTCAGTAGGTTCTGTTCTGGGAGGTATGGTTTGTGGGTTGAGGGTGTCTACTGACGGGACAGTGCTTGGAAGCAGAGGCCTGGGCTTGCCTCTGGGGCCGACACTGACTTGGCTCCTCTTCTTTGTGTAATTTGGAGGAATTTGGTCTGGGAATTGGTTTTGTTTCTGTGTCGTCATTTACTATCCTCTTGTCATCTACTTACTGGAACTGTAGTTGGCATTACTTTAAATGTGAAAACGTTGTGAAGAACATTTTCAGGGTTTGTTGTTAAATGATCCAAAGTAACAGATATGTTTATGTTTTGTTTACTGCTTATGTAAACCAGAAAGTTGAATAAAAAACATGTTTGGCATGACTGTCAGGATTCAGCCATCCAGCTCCACCTCCAACTGCCAGAGCGAGCGCTCTCCCGAGTATTCACAGCTCACCTGAACTCACCAGCTGATTTTCATTCTCTCATCAGTGTTATGTATATTAGCCTGCTCATGCCTGTAATCTTCACAAAGTCTTGTTTTTTGTAGCAGACAGTCTGAGTGTTTTTACTCCTGGTTGTTCTCCTGTGCCTTGAACTTACCTGTCTCTCGCCATCTTGCCTCAGCTTTGAGTTTTGACCCTTGCCTGGATTTTGACCTCGTTCATGTCTTGTCTAATGCTCTAAATCATTAAACCGGTTGCATGTGGATCCACATGTCTCCGCCTTTTCGTGTCAGTAACAATGTTTAAAGTGACGAATATCATATTAGACAACATAATCAGCAGCAGACTGTTGTACCACTCCAATGAAAATGGTGTTTTTATTTACTTAACCTTTCTAAACAATGGGAAGATCAGCCCCTTGAGATGGCGCATCTCGTTTTTGAGGGGTTCCTCTTAAAGCAAATAACAACTGAAAAAAAGACAGTTTAGTGTAATTTTTCACAAAAAAGTAGTTGAGATCCAAATAAGTATAAAGCCAACACTTGCGTACATCCACATTGACACACACACATACATCTCTCAACTTTCCCCCCCTCATCATAATGCACTTACAAAACAAATTCAGTCAAAGCACAGAACATGGATATGGACCTTTTTGAAAAAGACAATACCTTATGAATTAAATCATGTGATGAAAACAAGGGCAAATTTCTTGTGAATGTGCTAAAAGGGCTCTCTTAAATAATGGTAAAGATATTTATGAACTTACTGAGAAGGGAAGGTTATTCCATTCGCTGGGGGCTTAAACGCTAAAGTCGTATTTTCCTGGTTTTCTGTTAAATCTGGGCACAAGAAAATAAATGTGATCGGTGTGATGGGGGTTGGGTTGCGAAGTGGGAGGTGTTAAATAAAAGCATTTGAAAATAAACAGTAAATAATGATACCTTCTTCTTACTGATGGTGAAAACCAACCTAACTGTTGGAACATTGTACAGTGAAGTGTCATGTAGGGGCAGCTGAGAACAAAACGACAGAGACTATTGTAAATGACATCTAAACAGTGTAAACTGGCTGCGGTAGTATTAAAGTAAATAATGTCTAAATAGTCAAGTATAGGAAGCAAGAGTTGAGAAAGTGTTCTTCTTCTGACAGGGAGATTAAAGCAGGTGATTGATTTATACAATGATTTAAGACTGTGGTTTAATTTTATTTGTAATAGATTGTATATGAGTTTTAAAAGATAAGTCGGTTTCTAGCCAAACACCAAAGGTATTTGAAAGTATCAGTTTTCTCAAATGGAGAGGAATCTAGGAAATGCAAGCTAAGTATTATTCTGTCAACATTCATGTTGTTTCTGGAATAGAATAGAATATGATTTTGTGTTATTCAAAAGTAACTTTTATTAGGTTCTTGTTGCATTTTTCTCATGATGGGGGACATATTTAAAGAAAATTATGATTAAAATTGTTTCTGAGTATTTTTTTTTATTCAATCGCGGTAAAACAGTAGCAGACAATAAATGCAAAGATTGCACCTGTTACGTACAAATTGTAATCTGTGGGCCATATGCTTTCTGCTCCGCTCCATTCTGATGCATCCACTTGCAGACAAAAAAAATATCCATGTATGTCTTTGTTTTCCTTGTCTGAGCTGGAATCTGGATCAAACCTATATGTTTGGCTATATGGCTATATGGCTGGATAGCTGTGATATTGCTCGCCATTTTTGTTGTTCCTCTAAATGTTAGGTTGGGGTTTGGAGGGGCTGTAAGCTAGCAGGAGAGTGTAGACAAAAGGATTATGGAAATTGAGTGCAGGTTCACGCTACAGTAATGATCATTGCCACAACTCAGAGGTGAATTTCTAATGAACTCCTGCTATATTAAATGTAAATCTAAAAAAGACAAAAAAGACCAAGAGAATAAATTGTGGGTATTCAGAGAACAAACCAGTGGAGAAAACTCTCTACCTGACGTTGTCAACACAGATTCTAGTAAAGCCTTGATGTGACTGAAGTCAGTTTGTTCTGTCTGGCAGTTCACAGGGATCATCAAAACTGACTTCAGAATTCACAGTCTGGTTAGCCTGTCCAATTCATCACTCTGATTGAGGTCCAAGGAAAAACTAGTCAAACCTCCTCTACTCTGAAATTGATTTAATTTTGCTGTTTGCATCAGCATCTTCTCTGCATATCTGAACTGTTTTCAATGAGCTTTAACAAGTTATTTATGTTATTAAATGTACATTTGACACACCTTATCAAAACTAATGAAATAATAAATTCCTGTTTATTCTGAAAGTCAATTATTTTCCTTCTAAAGTTTCTTCTTGAATTGTCTATAAAACAAGTTATGATTGCAGCCCGGTGTTACATGTGGTGTTACATCCCAAAACCCAGAAAGCTGAGTGTGCTGATATTACTTGGAGACAACAGCTGAGACTCCTGTGGGAGAGGAAGCAGCAGAGTAGTGTTTCTGGAGTTTTCCCTGTGGAGCTTTAGATTACTGAATGTTCAGTTCAATGGCTTTCAGTATTCAGCTCTGTTTTCTAACATTGTGGAGGAAATCATTCTTTCAAACTGTACATTCAGTGCTGCTAAGCCGGCTTTTCCTTTCCTTCTTGGTTACAGCAGCCTTGTGAGTGTTCCTGGACTATCAAGATATTTGTAAAATGTACATAATTTAAAAAACAATCATAACCTTAAAAATGACAGGAGAGAGACAGGACTCACCAGAACATCAAGCAGTGAATGAAAAAATAAAATTTGGTTTAAGAACTGATTTTATTCAAGAAAAACTTTTTCAGCACTTCCACAAACATAAACCTTGTTGGATTTAAAAATCTCATGCTGTGAAAGAAGACATTTTCAAAGTTACGCTCTCTAAAAGAACTCTTTAGAACCAGAGATGTTAACACGCTCCTTGGCATCCCATGATTCTTTGACATTTTACACGATCAACATGGATCAGCTGATTCTGCCGTGGAGAAAAGCAACTTTTCATATTAGCTTGCAGCATTATGCAACACATTACTATTGTAAAACGTCACACATTTTTGTGTCACGCAGCTTTTGTAAAACGTCACACATTAACTCAAAGCAGCTTTTGAAGCTCAGAATCCAGTGGAATTGCAATAATTGCATGAACAGTTGAATCATTCTGGAAGTTGAAAGGATGTAAACACTGGAGCTAAAACTCTAGTTAAATAGTAATGAGGGTTAAATCACCAACACAATTAACTGAATGTTCTATTTTTGAGCAATATAAACTGTTTCTAAAGGCCTAAGGTGTATCTAGATATAAAAGTACAGAATGTTTAGTTTAAGTCTAAACGAGTTTAATGGGAATAGAACCAGATTCAGGGTCTTATCAGTTTGATTGGTGAAGGAGAACACACAACTATGAACTGTTGTATTCATACAGCGTGGAGTTCTGCAAGAATGGCTTCCCTGGCAGTGCTGGAACACCGTACTTCTTTGCTCTTCTGCTTTTCTTTTGGTTTTGCTCCTGCTCAGGTTTCCAAATGTTTGATAAAACCCGTTGATATCTATTTACTGGAAGAACCCGTTCAGGCTGTGTTTTCTCTGTAAGCTGCACTCATTCAACATCTGCTCCAGACTGCTGCTGATGTTTTATCAGTCTGTGGTGGTGAGTGTCCTTCTCTACTCTGCTGTGTACTGGTGAAGCAGCAGTAAGAACATCTCCCAGCTAGATACGATATTTGGAAATAAGAGCTCTGTGGTTGGGCTGTAGCTGGCCCCAGCGGAGGAGGTGGCTGAGCAGAGCACTCTGTGGGGTCAGGGCCAACATGACCAATGCCTCAAACCTCCTGCATGAGGCTTTCACTGGGAGGAGGAATATGCTCAGCAGCAAACTACTGGCCTAGCAGAGACAGGAAGTATTTTTGAACATTGTATTATTTTGTTGATTAATTAATTTGATGCGTGAGCATTGTTGTTTGCAAGCAACTGTCTGCTTTTGAATTTTGTTCAATCTGCGTGCACAAACCGTGCATGTGGTACAGACTTTTTGTTTCAAGACTCTCAAATAAACTGATTTCTTTTTTTTGTATTTTACCAAAAAAACGAGGAAAAACGTAGACATTTAAAAAGAACTTATAAAAAATTGTGTGTTAGTATCTTTGTGTATATGTATGAATCTGGCTGTTGCAGAAATGCTGCATCAGCAAAGGAAAAGCAGGAGAACTGGTCTCTGAAACAGAGCAGAGGAAACACTCCATTTGAAGAATGTAACTACTGGTACACACGACAATGACCAGTCAAAGTAAAATATTTTCTGTTCCTGGATTCAGGTCACAGGACTCTGTATGTGGGGGTTCGGATGCCGAGGCAGAGCCATCGTCATCACAAGCCGCATGGATCCCGCCACCGCAAGAAGGACAGGCGGGCAGGAAGCATCACCACACAACAGAGTGAGGACAGTGAGACGAGCTTCCCCACTCATGGTAATTCACACACAAGCAAACACTTGAAAGCTTTGCTCATCTTTTTTAATATTCTTCACTCTACAGACATCAGTTCCATCTGTGCAACAAACAGAAATTGAACTTTTGAGTTGCCTACAGAGGAGTGACTGTATATAAGGCTTATCAATACCATGGCATTTCACACATGCACACACACATGCAGCACTCTAGACTAATATTGACAAGCTTCACTGAGTGAACAGGAACAGGAACTAGGTTGTTGTGTTTTAGTATAAACTTGTATTGAAATGTGCATATTTGAGGCTTTTTTAGGTTAATAAATGTCAAAACCTTGATGTATTCCCCTCATCTTGTTTTTCACATGCATCTCATTCCCCCAGACACGCCGTCCCAGCGGGTTCAGTTCATTCTGGGCACAGAGGAGGATGATGAGCATGTGTCCCATGAGCTCTTCACCGAGCTGGATGAGATCTGTGTGAAGGATGGCAAGGATGCAGAATGGAAAGAAACAGCCAGGTCAGGCTCTTCTTTGGGAGCAGATGGAAAAAGCTTGGCAGTAAAGCCTTTGAAAGCCAGTCAGGCCGGCAATTATGCTGCTTTGAAGAGGGACATCTACAAATTCAAATACGACTCATTGAATCTTTTCTTTCTCAGTTCACTAAAGTAGGGGAAATTACACAATCTCTGGTTTCATGTAATCCAGATAGCAGTTTCACTCAAGAATATTTTATACCCTCAGAAGAAATCTTATTTAAGCCAGAGATTGCACAATGATGTTCTTCTTACAGTTCAGTGCTTTTGCCTTCCTCAGGTAATGTGATTACGTTTGTCTAACCTCCATAAAATTCAAATCCCTAGTTTTGGTCTTGAAACACTTTCAAGACACCTAAAGCACAACATTCTCAAAAAGAAAAGTGTGAAAATCACTTAACTTATTTAAACAGATTTCTGTGTTTTTGAAGACCCACTCAAATGAAAATTGTGTATTTAACATGTTATTGTAGCATTTTTCTGATGATGGAGAACATGTATAAAGAAAGTTAAAATTAAAATTGCAGCAATAAAACCAGGTAAGATGTTTTTTTTTCAGGATCAGAGGACTACCATGTTTATTTGTCCTGTTTACATGACAAACTAATTTTCTGCAGGTGGTTGAAGTTTGAGGAGGATGTTGAAGATGGGGGAGAGCGGTGGAGTAAGCCCTACGTCGCTACTCTTTCCCTGCACAGCTTGTTTGAGCTTCGCAGTTGCATCATCAATGGCAGCGTGCTGCTTGACATGCATGCTGACTGCATTGAAGAGATTGCTGGTAAGAATTTGATTGTTGATCCATGCATACAAAGGCATTTAAGAGTAGAATTCAAGTCTCTAACATTGTTCTGATAGGGAGAGACATGTCCTGGCTCAGCAAATCTTAGTAAATATTCACATTTTTACCACTTTCTGTACATGTATGACCCTTTGACTGGATAGATTTACACCTGTTGAAAATTCATTGCAGCTGTTGTTAGTTTCAGTTCTCCTGACAACAATTTAAGGGTGTATTGGGCGCATTTGGTCTGCATAAAGTGAATCAGAGTTTGTTTCCCCTGGAAATCTGGAACAAATGTTCAGTCTGAAAACACACAAGTAAACCCTGCAGTTCGGGACCAGGCACCGCTCTCAGACCCATCTTTCGAGGCGTTCTCGGTTAGGACTGAGCTTCGCTTCGCTCTGAGATTCCTCAGTCTGAATACAAAGTGCTCTGGAACCGGAATAACTGGACCAAAACGGCCACTGTAGCTAAAAGTCACGTGATGTAAACACATTAGGAATGAAGCGACAGGTAAGCCACTGACAAATCTAAAGCATTGATTTTCGTGTTATCAAAGAGGAAATAACTGGTCCAACTATTTATTTGTCAGAACATTTAGTTTAATACACCTGAAAATGCACTCACACCCAACGCGATTCGCGTGGCCCTCCCCTTTCTGAGATTTGCTGCTCGCTGTGTGGCCAAAAATGTGTTCCGTAAGCTCGCCACCTCGTTCGCGTGTGGGAGGAGCTAGCAGCTAATGTTTGTAGCCTGATAGCTACATGAAGCTAGTAGCTAATGTTAATAGCCTGATTGCTACATGGAGCAAGCAGCTAATGTTTGTAGCCTGATTGCTACATGAAGCTAGCAGCTAATGTTTGTAGCCTGATTGCTACATGAAGCCAGCAGCTAATGTTTGTAGCCTG
>BSAI01000148.1:608615-702972 GCA_036245035.1 Adrianichthys oophorus
TGATTGCTAAATGAAGCTAGCAGCTAATGTTTGTAGCCTGATTGCTACATTAAGCTAGCAGCTAATGTTTGTAGCCTGATTGCTACATGAAGCCAGCAGCTAATGTTTGTAGCCTGATTGCTACATGAAGCTGAGACTGTTTTTCTAATTTACAATGCATGGGAGACACGGATGATGTTTAGAGATCAGGTTTATTTATTTCAAAGAGCTCTGCAAAAACATCAGTGATCACGTCTCCATGTTAGGGTTCATGAAAACATTTAGTCTCCCTTTAGCTCTAGTGAGTTTCTCTCCTGCTGCTGTGTCTGATTGACGGTCGCTTCTGCTGTGTTTCCGTCTCTCTCTGACTGAGTTCAAATGCTGACTGTCACGTATTAACATGAGAGGACAAAAATAAAAACAAGAATAAAATGAGAGGACCTTTTTATATTGTTGTCTCGATGAAAATAAGAAAAACATCCTAAAGTTCAGAAAGCCTGAGCAAACTGCCCTCCCATCCAGATGCGTTCTCTGTCTGGCTGTGAGCTCCTCTCCTGGGAGCCGGGATAGTGAGCGTGTCCACTACAGCTCCATAGGTTCTGTGACAGACTCTCTAAATGGATCCACCATATTGGAGGTTTTCTCCCCGCTGTCACTAAAAACGTCATGTGCCCGAAGTTGAGTCCCTGATTGGTTGAGGAGACTCAACCACCTCTCCAGAGTTCACATTTGTTTTAGCTCTGGCCAGCCGCTCAATTTGAGCTGTTTCCAGACTTTCGCACCACTCAATTCGCACCGCAGAACCTCAATTCGCGTCTAAACCATTGACTTTTCATTGAAACTGACCGCCGGTGTGACTGCACCTTCATATGCTTTTCTGTTTCTCGTTGCATGGCATGCGCTGCTATGACGTCATCCTAAAAACCAGCTTGTAATTCAACGATGAGACACAGCAACTCATTGAAATATGTCATAAACACTCATCTTACCTTCATACCTAGGTCTCATCAGTACTGCAGCTGCTAGCATCTTCTAAATTAAAGCACACACAGCACGTCTACTTGTTAGTAAATGTCATGCAGCATTCCTCTGCCGTACCAAAGTAGCAAGTTAAAATTGTTGTTCCTGATGTTCAAAACTGGTAATCAAAATGAAACGTTTTTATAGGTTAACCATCCCATCACCTTCGACTATCTCTTGTTGTTTTGACCCACCTCGTAATTCCCAGCCCATGACAGAAGAGATCTTTAGTCACATAGTTTTGTTTAAAAGCTTTGGCCCAAAATAGAAATCTCTGTCTGAAAACACCCTAAATTTAAGTTGTTGTTCCATTTACTTGTCCGCACTTTTTTAGGGCTGTTTTTAACAAGATCTAGGACTGAGAGAACGACTTCGGGCAAGGGTCTCAAACTACAGGCCTCCTGCTGTTTTCTAGAAACCTTGCCATATCTGGTGTTGATCACCTGGATGAGGTGTGTTCAGCCAATAAGGAGCTTCAATGGCAGATTGGTTGGAAAACACCGGCCCTTGAGACTGCTGGAGATCTGGGTGGGGAAGAAGTTCAGGCAGGTCAAAGGTGTGGGGAGTCCAGGAGGGGCAAGGTCAAAAATGACTTAATGCTTCCAGGTCGGAGCAGACTAAAAACAGAAACAGAATGATCTGGTTGGAACAATAGGAATAGGCTAGGGAAGCATACTCAGATGTGGGCACAACACCACTTTGCAGATTGACTTGCAGGGAAAAGCTGGAGGAACAAGTCTTAAAGGCTGCTGGGGTGATGAGTTGCAGGTGTCCTGGGATGCCTTGCCTTATTCTGGACACCTGTGGAGGAGAGACAGGGAGAAACTGCCAAAAAGAAGCAGGAGAGGGCAGTGAAGGAATGGGAAACTGTCATGGCCTGACACAATTGATGCTTTACATTTGTCCGCAACTCACTGATCGCTTCATTTATAATTTGTTTACGTCATGTGACTTTCGGCTACGGTGGTCATTTTGGTCCAGTTATTTTGCTCCCAGAGTGTTTTGCATTCAGACTAAGGAATCTTAGAGCGAACCAAGACCACCTGGAAGGATGGGTCTGAGAGCGGTTCCTGATCCTATACCAGGGTTCAGTTTGACAGGATCCAAAGAGAAGAGTTGTGGTTTGAATAAGGAAGTTTGGAGTTACAGAGAAGAAGACTGGGGTTTTTCAGGACATGGATGAGAGCTGGAAGCCAGTGGTAAGATGTTTTGTAGATGGTAATGATAATGGTAATGAGAATAATAGAATGTAAAGGGTGACAAAAGAGCTCCTTCTTGTTTCTGTGGTGATGGACAGACTGACAGATTAGGTTAGACAGGTATCTCTGTGGAACAAAATGTTTGCAGATGACTTTGTGATCTGTAGTGAGAGGAGGGAGCAGGTGGAGAAATATCTACAGAGGTGGAAGAACATCTAAAGAGGTTTGCTCTGATGAGGAATGAAAGTCAGCTGCAGTAAAACAGAATATCTGTGTGTAAAATGGAGGAACCGAAGTGGAATGGTGAGGTTACAGGGAGCAGAGGTGTGGAAGGGAGGATTTTAAGTTCTTCGAGTCAACAGTGCAAAACAACAGAGTGTAGGAAAGAGGTGAAGAAGCGTGTTTTTAAACAGGTTTAAACATGTGGAGGAAGGTTTCAGGTGTGATGTCTGACTAAAGAGACTCATCAAGAATGAAAGGAACAAAGGCCATGGTGAGAGCAACCTTGATGTTAGTTTAGAGACTCTGATGCAGAGGCAGGAGGCAGAGCTGGAGGTAGAAGAGATAATGATGCTGAGGCTCTCTTTGTAGTGACCAGGATGAGAGGATCAGCAATTAATCAATCGGAGGAACAGATCATGGTAGATGTTCTGGAGATAAATACAGGGAAGCAGATGGAGATGGTTTGGACACATTGAGAGGAGGAACAGGGATTATGTTGGAGAAAGGATACAAAGAAAGATGCTGAGAGGAAGACCAAAGAGGTTCATGGTTATTGTCAAGATGTGAGCGAGGACGATGGAGGGTTTAGAATTAGTTGGAGGCAGATTTTTCACTGTGGGGACCCCTAAAGGGAGCAGCTGAAAGACAGCTGTTTGAGAAAGCAGTGTGTAAAAACAACCAAACCGATATGTGCATGTTTCAGACATGGTGCTGGACCACCAGGAAGCGTCACATGAGCTGGATGACACCGTAAGAGTGAGGGTCCGTGAAGCCTTGTTAAAGAGACACCATCATCAAAATATGAAGAAGAAAAACCTGATTCCCATTGTCCGCTCTATCACCGAGGGAACGCGCAAACAGTCAGAGGCTTTCCTATCAGGTTGGTTTGATGGCCGAGATAATCAAATGAGGATGTAAAGGAGAATAGGGGAATCACTTGATGTTTGGCTTGTTAGTTTATTTTTCTGTTATCTTTTGATCTTAACAATCCATTAAGATCCAAAACAGAAAAACTTAATAACAGTTTTTAGCCAAAAGCTGTTAAATCCAACCCAGTGCTACCAGCTCCACTTTTTCCATTTGAGTGCAAAAAAGTAAACACAACATTATCATTACCTCAATAGATGCATTTTGCACATTTTTAAAACTATTACAAGTACAAATAGCATATGTTTTGTGAGAGCAGATGTTTGTGTGCATGAATGTGTAAGTGGGAGAAATAATGAGGCTTTTTTTCTATGTAAAAAGATCAGTAAATATCAAAAGAAAGTGATTCTGCACAGTAAGGCTTCAACATGTATAAAAGAAATCCTGATATGCGCATTAGTTGAACTTGAGTTTGTTTACCACTGATTTTTTTTTTTATATTAGAAAAAACTACAATGTAATTGGGACTGGTAAGCATCTTGAAGGTGAGTTATGGCATCTGAACTTTCTTAAACATTTCATCCAAGTGGCTTCATCAGTCTGAGTGGTTCTTTGTTTTTTTAAACTTGTCCTGTCCAACAGCTGAGCAAACAGATATGAGCTGAGAGCCTCTTGTGTTGGACACATTTTACTGTTACAATCGGGGGTTATAAATCGTTGGATACACAAGGTGTATATTTGTATAAACCCCTTTTGTAATTTAAAATAAACTTTAATTATATTAATTATGTTTGTATCCTTTTTGTTGAACCGGACTGGAAAAAAAGGGGGAAGAAGAGAGAGAGATGTCGGGGGGCACAAAAGACAGGAAAAGGGTGGGTTACAGAAGTTAGAGGATGACCACAGGGGAGGGAGGGCAGAATCATAAAACAACAGGCAACAAGATGCTGGAAGTTTATAATCATTACAGTCAAGTGTGAATGTTAGTCTAAAATGGGCGGGGCCTGTCCACACATTCAGTTGTTACAAACATACCTGCTGGCTCAAGAGTCTTTACAAACTTGTCCACATACAGTTCATTCGCACACTTATGCATACAAACCAACACGTGTAAAGCTTTTCATTCTGTCACATACACTAATTTTGCAAAGGTGAACAGACACCTGTGCTCAGGTGAATGTTTGTTAAGCTGAAGTGGATGATGGAATGGAAAAAAGAAGGAGAGAGAATTCCCAGTCATCCCCACACCAAGACACCCCCCGCCGAGGTAGCAGAGGTGACCAGGTAAAAACATGGTAAAAACACCAAAAACACAATGTCTTTTTGAGTGGGTCTCACACCAGGAAGGTAAAATGTTTTAAGAAAGAAGACTTATGAACATATGCCATGACTCAACTTTAAGATGCAACTTGAATAGCCGAGAACCTTCATTGAGAAATGTATGCAGGAAAAATACACAACACAAGCTTCATTATCAAACGTGTCAAAGGGAAGGAAAATAACCAGTCTTTCCCATCTGCTGCTAGCAAGACTAAGCTATGGATTCTGATTCATTCTCGTGTCTTCATACTGTCTTATTCCATCGAATCCATGCACAGCCACATTGCATCCTGCAGGATCAGTCACATGTCAGCCTCCACCTGCCCCTGAACCAGCCAAGAATGGTGCTGGACAGGACAGCTCTCAAGTGGACCATAGTAAGGTAACAACAGGTTGTGAAGTGTGAATTTCAAGAAAGCAAGAATGATGCAGAATTCACAGCTGAAGATTTTTTTATGTCAATTCAAATAAGAACAGTGTTAGATCTTTGTTGGCTGGTCTTTACAAGACAGCAATTAGTGTTTGATGCAGACCACTAGAGAGAACAATTCCAAAAAACCACATGTAGGTACAGGCTTTAGTTCTCTACAATTGTAAACCGTCTTGCAGATTGACCTCTTGCTTTTGTTACAGGCTGCAGGTATTTGAACGTGAAAAATAATCACAGAAATAAATAGATGATTCTCTAAACAAGTTTTTATATCTCACTAACCTCTACAGGTAGATTTACATTTTATGAAAAAGATTCCTGAGGGAGCAGAGGCTTCCAATGTGTTGGTTGGAGTTCTGGACTTTCTGGAGAGGCCAGTTGTAGCATTTGTCCGCCTGTCCCCCGCTGTGGTGCTTACCGGACTTACTGAAGTCCCCATCCCTACCAGGTATCTGTTTGTAACATGCCAGCTCAATCATTCAGAATCAGTTAATAAACCAACAACACAGTAATTATGATGCTGATATCTTTAGATTCCTGTTCATTCTTCTTGGGCCTGACGGGAAGGCTCAGCAGTACCATGAAATTGGTCGTTCCATGGC
The DNA here is from genome assembly GCA_036245035.1 of Adrianichthys oophorus. Taxonomy (NCBI): domain Eukaryota; kingdom Metazoa; phylum Chordata; class Actinopteri; order Beloniformes; family Adrianichthyidae; genus Adrianichthys; species Adrianichthys oophorus. The sequence goes on from BSAI01000148.1 coordinate 614,255, forward strand.
AACCATTATGACGGATGAGGTCAGAGATTAAAATCAAACTCCTCACTGACGGAACCAGCAGCTGTCATGTAGAGACAGTTTGAATAATTATGTCTTCCACCTGAATCAGATATTCCACGATGTAGCATACAAAGCGAAGGACAGAAGTGACCTGCTTGCAGGAATAGATGAGTTCCTGGACCAGGTGACTGTCCTGCCACCAGGAGAGTGGGACCCCTCCATCCGCATTGAGCCCCCAAAGAGTGTTCCATCTCAGGTACAGAGCCAAAGGCACAATAAGAACTTTAAATGTGTAAAGTTTAAAACTGTCTGTTCCTGGGTATCTGCAGGAGAAACGAAAGATTCCAGGAATCCCTAACGGTACACCCTGCCTGGTGGAGGAGGAGCTACATGCTGAACAACACGGGCCTGAGCTGCAGAGGACTGGAAGGTAATGAATTCATTTAAGGGAAAAGAAACAGAAATGGGCTCAGAGTAAGGTACTCTGAAAAGTAAGATTTATCTTTTATCAGGTCCTAGAACACTTTATTTTGTAAAGAATATTTATAGTCTTTGAAAATAGCCAACTAACAACACTTTCCTTTGGTACAGTGTTCCCTAGCTATATTACGTTCCCCTTACGTGATCTCGGTCTTTTGCAGATTTTTTTTAGTGAATATTTTATTACTTTTTTTTTTATAGTGCATTGTGTTATGCTTTCAGATTGGTTGCTTTTTTTTCTTTTTTTAAACTGTTTTTTTTTTTTGTTTGTACAGTTTTTTTTTTTGTTTTAACAAATAACAAACAAATAGCAAACTAAACCAATAAACATGAAAAAAAGATCTTGTTGATCAATCTCCTCCATGCTGTCTCCTGTACAGAATTTGTTCAGTTTGCCAAATCTACATAAATCTTCAATCACGATCAGATTTTTTTATTCTTATACTGCACTTATTTTTCGGTGAAGGTTTGAACTTTGAGAGTTTTACAAGAGAAAAACTTTTCAAAATGTTCTTTGTCTGTCTGAGAAAAGTATAAAGTGTATAGAGAGGAGATTTACACCCTTAAAACATCTGTAAGACTACTTTGTGGATTTCACCCATTGCTTGTTAACTTTTTGAACATAACTCTTGTGCTAAATGGAGGAATGCTGTAGACAGAAAAAAGAAAGATTGTCCTTACAAAATTACTTAGCTACTGTTTTGGTTTGTTTGCAGACTGGGGAACGCTGAGAATTATTCTTCCATATTTTTTATGAGTTTTTTACCAAAGTTTGTGTTTTGAGTTAAAGGTTGTGGTCATACAGTGTAGATCTTTGATCTAAAAAAATCCCAAATGATATTGTTAATAATTTTTTATAGAAATGTTGATGGCATTTTGTGCGTGTGCATTTTTACAATTCAATTTAAATGTTTCATAAAAGGTATTTTTTGGATTTGGACATTAAGACAGGATGCAAAAAAATGAAGGATATTATTTTTTACATAAAACCTGTTTATTTGTTGTGTTTTGTGTTCAGGTTCTTTGGTGGTTTGATACTGGACATTAAGAGGAAAGCTCCATTCTATCTGAGTGACTTTAAAGATGGCCTGAGCCTCCAGTGCGTGGCCTCCTTCCTTTTCCTTTATTGTGCCTGCATGTCTCCAGTCATCACCTTTGGGGGGCTCCTTGGGGAGGCAACAGAGGGACGTATTGTAAGAACACAGTCAGTGAGACTGCAGACAGAAAACATTACATGTGGAGTGTTTTATGAACCCAGCGATATCCCCTCTACTCTAGAGTGCCATAGAGTCCTTGTTTGGTGCGTCAATGACAGGAGTGGTCTACTCTCTGTTTGCTGGTCAGCCTCTGACCATTCTGGGCAGCACAGGCCCTGTTCTGGTTTTTGAAAAAATCCTCTTCAAATTTTGCAAGTAAGTAAAGTTTGATCCCCTTTTCTGATTGTTCAGTTCCAGCCTACGAGACGCTTTTTTTGTTAATTTTCTGTGTGTATACTCTCTTCTAATTCTTGCATCTCTTTCAGGGATTATGATCTGTCTTATCTGTCACTGCGGACCAGCATTGGCTTGTGGACAGCCTTCCTGTGTTTAATACTGGTTGCAACAGATGCTAGTTCTCTAGTTTGCTACATCACTCGGTTCACTGAGGAGGCCTTTGCTGCTCTTATATGTCTCATTTTCATTTTTGAGGCTTTGGAGAAGCTGTTCCACCTGGGAGAACTGTACCCTTATAATGCTCACAGTGATTTAGACAGACTCACTCTGGCACAGTAAGTAACAAACACTTTATTCATTCGTTTGTTGTTCTACACTCTCGTTTTAGATACCTTTGGGATGTAAGGGTTTTTTGTGTCTTTGTTTCTGCTGTGTTTTTTCTGGGTAATTCCAGCTTCCGCCCACAGTTCAAAATCATGCTTCATGCTTTGTAGGAGACTCTTAGTTGTTCATTAGAAATTAGTGAGTGTGTCTGTCTGTATGTGACTCTGCAATGGACAGATTAAGGTGAACCATACCTTAGCCTCAAAAGAAGCTGGGATAAGCTCCAGCAACCCTGGAGACCATGCACAGGCCAAACCTGGAATAGAAAATAGATGGATAATTCCAGTTTCCACCAAGGCTCTTAAATGGTGTTACAAATGATCATCCTTTTCTGTTTTCTACATTAAAGATGAGGAAAAAGCCATGGAGTGAAAATATATATTATTCCTTTGCATTTTTTTTTCAAAGTTTATAGTAAGAGCAGTTTTAACGTATTGTAACTCCAAACCTAGTAACAAGACTCAGGACAGCTTTATCTCAGATCCAAACACAAAATAAATTATAGACAAATGTAAAACACATTACATAGCATATGCAAAGTGAAGAAATGTAATGAAAACGTGTACAATGCATAAAAACATTTTCATAAAGCATTGCATCATTTAGCATACTCTGAGTGATCTAACAGCACACGCTGAATAGGAAATTTACAAAATAAAAGATGATGAAAAAATGATTAGAATCATACATTTATTTTATATATATAATTTTAGCACAGATTAGTGGAGACATTTGTGTTTTATGATTAGTTTACATTTAATGGTCGCAGGTAAAGATGAAGATACACGAGGCACTGCCTGTCCCACCTGACTGCATGTCCCTGGTATTCATAGAACTAAAGCAGAAACCGAGAGCAAAAAGTTCAACTCTTTTTGTGATCTGATCATTCAGTAACATCTGAATGGTTCATTACTTTCCATTTTGGACCTTTGACCTAACCCTTCTTTTTGGTTCTTTCTGTTGCCTTGTGCAATGCTATCAAAATTATTTGTGTCTGTTTTCCTTTTTGGGATTTTATATGCTATGTGCATTAAAAGAACAAAAGATTACTTTACAATGTAAAGGCAGCATTAAATTGTATTGCTTTGTGTGTGCTTTTGTGTGCAGCTGTAGGTGTGCAGAACCAGATAATCCACGTAATGAAACTTTGAAAATGTGGACTGAGAGAAACATTTCTGTCTCATCTGTATCCTGGGACAATCTGACTGTCAAGGTAGTGCTGATGAAAATCTGTTTTTACTGACTAATGGGACTAATGACTCTGGAATGTTTTGTTTCATAATGAATAAAGATTAGTGTCGATATTTAATTTGAACTCCAGAAATAAACAGGTAATGAAAAAGATTTATGGAGCAACAAGCAGCATCTGTTTAACAGACTGTTTCTTAAGTTATTTAGAAATGAATGTCAAGTTCACAGGCTTAGAAGCCAATTTCAGAATAACTGAACATTTAACATTGTTTGTTTTAACTAAAAACATTGTAATAAAATATAATGCAGCTACAACACAACAAAAGCCGTGTAACCATGAAACTTTACTTGAATGATGTCAAGAAAAGGTAAATATCAATGTTTCTGCATCACACTATTTAGAATATTAACATTAATAATAAGCTGCACTGTGGTGTAATGGTTAGCACTCTCACCTCACAGTAAGATGTCCCTGGTTCAAATTCCAGCTGGGTCTTTTCTTTGTGGCGTTTGAACGTTCTTCTTGTACATGCATGGTTTTTCTCGGGGCACTCCGGTTTCCTCCCGCAGCCCATAAACATGCTTTATAGGTTAACTGTTTTTTCTAACTTGTCCCTTGATGTGCTATTAGTGTGTGTGATTGCATGACCCTGCAACAGACTGAGTCAACTGACTCAGTAGCTGTGATAGGCCCCAGCAACCCCATAACCCAAAAAGGGACATAGCAGGTTCAGAAGATGGATGGTTGGATGGATGGAAGTTATCTGTCTTTCAGAATATGGTCTACATATGATTGTGTTTGTCTGCCTTGTAATATCTGTCACAGCTGGTTTGATCATAAGTCTCTGCCAATTGAAAAGCTGACAGTTTTAAGTTGTTTCTGACAATTGTTTCCGATTTCAGGCTCAGTTTGTCAGTTTAGGGAAATTTCTTCTGGACTTTTAGAACTCCATGTTATCAAGTAGTTTTTATCGTTAGTTTGCATATATGTGAGACCAAAGATGTTCAATGCCATCTGTTTACTTTGAACTTTGTTCAGAAGTTAAAACTATGGCTACATCTTAAGTTAAGTTGTATATTTAATTTCAAAAGCTGCAGAAACAGCACTTCCATCATTTGAATTGGTTTATTCAGATTATTGATAATGTTTGGTAGAATTTGATGGAACAGTTTTATAGCCAAACTTTGTTTTTTTAAAGACAAAAGACCATGTGACATTAAAGGCTGCCAAACAACAAAACCATTTGCACCATACTACTTATTGTTGCGCATTTTAAGTAAAAAAAAAAATACAAAAACCCCCAAAACAAACAAACAAATAACACTAGGCCTAAATTATTGAACTATTTTTCCTGTTAGCTTTTACAGTGGCTTGAAAAAGTATTCACACCCCTTTAACTTCTCCACATTTTTTCACAGTATGACCACAAGCATACATTTATTTTATTTGAATTTTATGTGAAAGACCAACACAAAGTGGTGCACACTTGTGAAGTGGAAAGAAAATTATACAAGATTTCCATTTTTTTTGTTTAGAAATAAAAAACTGAAAGTGCAGTGTGCAAAAGTTTTCAGCCCCCCTGAGTCAATACTTTATGGAACCCCCTTTTGCTGCATTTACAGCTGGGGTTTTGGGGTTTGTCTCTACCAGCTTGCACACCAAGAGACTGAAATCTTTGTCCATTCTTCCTTCATAACAATTCAAGCTGAGTCAGATTAGATGAGAGCGTTTGTGAACAGCAGTTTTCAGATCTCTCACAGATTCTGGATTGGATTTAGGTCTGGACTTTGGACCATTCCAACACATGAATCTGTTTCATTTTTACCATTCCATTGTAGCTTTGGCTTTATGTTTAGGGTGGTTTTCCTGTTGGAAGGTGAATCTCCACCCCAGTCTCAAGTGTTGTTCAGACTTCAACAGGTTTTCCTCCAATATTGCTCTGGATTTGGCTCCATCCATCTTCCCATCAACTCTAACCAGATTCCCTGTTTCTGCTAAAGAGAAGCAGCCCCAGAGCATGATGCTGCCACCACCATGTTTGACAGTGGGTACGGTGTGTTCAGAGTGATGTGCAGTGTTGGATTTTCGCCACACATAGCGCTCTGCATTTAGACCAAAAAGTTCAACTTTGGTCTCATCTGACCAGAGCTCCTTCTTCGGCAGAACTGATAATTGTTAAGTGTTGTAACATCAGACAAAACAGATGGATATTTTTGGGAAATTTGGCATTAAGATTCCCAACGCAGTGGTCGTTGATGATTTCACAAAGACAGAAAAAGATGAGGAAGTGTTTGGGCTTTTGAGCAAATGTGGTCTGATTTTAAAGTCACAAGTTATAGATGAGCATGAATCTGCATTCCATCAGAAACGTATTGTTGAATTTACTACGGGTTCTATGACTGACGCACTGCATAATATGTTGCTGTATACTTGTGTCCGCGAAGATAAAACTGTCATTTATGAAATCTCAGAGTTGTCAACTCTTTGTGCTGTACAAAGTGAAAAAATAATGACTAACACTTACCTGCGGGAGCTCCAAACTGTTGTAAAACTCACTGGCAAACATTATGCAGAAATATTCAAGGATGTGATGTCTCTGTTTGGCCGGTCAGTAGCCAAGCTAGGATCCCAGCTCCCTGAAGAGGATGAAACTGAGACATCTGCATCCCCTCCTGGAGTGCCACTGTCTGCTGCTGGTCCAGATTCAAATGATCCACCTCTACTAGAACTAAGAGCTCAGTCTTCTCCACACCTCCCTGACCTCAAACCATTGGAAGTCCAGCGCTATGTGGTAGAGCACATTGTTAAAAATGGAGACTCAGAGACTGAGGGTATTTTCTGGTCAGCTGCCCCACCTACAAAATGAGATTGACTTTGTGGCATGGCGTTCAAGTGTTGATTTATTGATGAATGATCCCTCTGTCTCAGATCTACAGCAGACGAGAAGAATTTCTGGAAGTCTACTGCCTCCAGCTGCAGACATGGTGAAGCACTCAACCCGGAAACTCCTCCAGCAGTTTATATTCACATTCTGGAGTCAGCATATGAGACAATTCAAAACGGTCCTGAACTTTACACAAAATTCATGGATACATTCCAGAGCGCTGGAGAAAAAACATCGTCATACCTTCGACGCTTGCAAGTCTCACTCACCGCAGCAGTAAGGAGAGGGGGAGTCCCGCCCTCGGACATTGACAAGCAACTCCTTAATCAATTCTGCAGATGTTGTTGGGACAATACATTGATTTCAGAACTTCAACTCAAGCAGCAGAAGTCTAAACCACCGCCATTCTCTGACCTGTTACTCCTACTCTGCACAGAGGAGGACCGTTAGGCTTCCAAGATGCAGCGAATGAGACAACATCTCGGTCCTGCCAAAGGAAAGACTCATGTCCAATACCCCTCTTCTCAGCATGAAGAAAAACCAGAAACTGCTACACTAGAAAACCCCCAAAACAGTTGGCTGAAATTCAAAAACAATTAGCATCTCTGACCGCCGTCCAGACCTGTTCAAAGTCTACTGCAACCAAGCCCACATCAAGCCGTCTCGCTGGTGAAGGTCAGAGAGTGGGCAAGCCACAAAAATACCCACCTTCTCCACATAAGTCTGGCTATTGCTTCTGGTGTGGTGAAGATGGGCAGAACTAACTGTGATAACGCCCCAAACTTTGCCCTGATTGCTGAAAAGAAGTAACGGTTTGCTGAGAAACAGGGCAAGTGGCAAAAATCACGTTCGTCTGCATATCCGTCTTTACGCTAAATGAAGTTCCTGTTACGGAGTGAACTGGAACTGCTTTGGACCTAAATTGTCCCAAGAACTCTGCCATCTGCAAAGAACAGACTCGTTCTACCTCAGTTAACAAGTCGTGTCTGCCGAATGGTCTCGTTGGATCCAAATGTACAAGCGAAGTTAACATCGTTGGTCAAACCTGCCATTGTTTACTCGACAGTGGCTCACAAGTCACTATTGTTCCTATTTCGTTTTATAATAAACATCTGTTCTGCCAGCTGTTGAAACCTCTCTGTGGACTCCTACATGTCGAGGGTGCCGGAGGGCAAGCCGTTCCCTGCCTGGGTTATATCTAACTTACCGTAAAATTTCCAAGAGACTTTGTTGCCACTGAGACAGAAGTATCTACGCTTGCACCTATTGTTCCTGATTTCCAGTCCGAGACTCAGTCCCAAGTGTTAATTGGTATGAACACTCTGGAACCACTCTATGACCAGCACTTGCACAGTGAACATGCTCACTTCCAGCCAGCAACATATGGTTACTGGGCTGATCTGAAACTACTCCAGTTAAGGCACCAGCAAACGCAGTTGGATAGTGAAGTACTTGTGCGACTCTCCAACAAAGCATCAGTTGTCATCCCTGCAGGCCACTCTGTCGTCGTTGAGAGAGCTGTTCACACCAACGTCCCTGCTGCAGGCTGCTGTGCACTAATGGAACACCTAGCTACTCCACTTGCTGGTTTACTCTGTGTCACCAGCTGTCTTATCACCATCTCTCGTCACACACTACAAAAAGTTCCAGTCATCCTCAAGAACGAATCAGAACAAGATGCATGCATTCCCACTCTTGAGCACCACTGCTGACTTGGGGTGTTAACTTCTCAAATTATGTCTCATGCTACTGCTGTTAAACCAAGTGTAACCGCTCAAAGTTTTCAACCAGAGTTCAGTGATTCTCCAATCTCTGCTGACTGGAAGGAAAGAATCACAAACAAGTTAAATGAAATACCAGAGGTTTTCTCTCATCATGACCTTGATTTTGGAAGAACTGATAAAGTGACACTCATAAGAAACACTCCCAAGCATGCTGGGGACCCTTTAGTCTACACAAAAAAAGAGGTGGAAGGAACACGTCAACCCTCACATTCATGCGTTCAACTGTACCAAAAACGAAGCCACTTGGTTTGCGCTCTATGAGCTAATGTTTGGTTGTTTGCCTTGTCTTCCCGTAGATTTAGCATTTGGACTACCCATCCGAGAAAATCAGTCACAATCACATGAACTTTACATTGAGAATTTGTGCTCCCGACTTGAAAAAAGTTATAAACTGGCTTCAAAGCATGCTAGAAAAAAGTGCTCTGCTTGGAATAAAACCCCTCTTTGATCACCGTGTGACTCCGTCAAGCTTGGAAGCCGGTGATCGTCCTAGTGCGCAATGTAAGACTGCTAGAGAGACACAAACTGGCAGACAAGTGGGAAAGAGATGTTTACATAGTCCTCAGTCGTGCTGCGGATCTCCCAGTGTACACTGTGAGGTCAGAAAACAATGTGTACGCTCCAATTCACATGCCTCACCGCAATCTTTTGCTTCCTGCAAATACTGATCTGTTTGTTGGACAGTGACTTACAGTTGGCGACAATTGGATTCTGTGACAACTCTGCCACAAGAAGAAGACAAAGATGAATGTGACTTTCATTATGTCATAAACGAGTCACCTGCGCACTTCCAGGTGGAACACATTGGTCCTATCGCTCCTGTGCTAGTGCCTGCTAACACTGCTGATCCAGAGCCGGCACCTCTATGTCAGAAATTACCTGTTTCTGGAGGGTCCTCTGCTCCTGCAGAAGCTGTGCTGCCACCTGCCAAAGGCTTTCCAGACTATTTACCACAAATCGAAGAACCTCCAGATGAGGAGTGATGTGTAGTTACGTGACCAAGCAGAGAAACCTCCTGACTTAACCAAGACTGCTGTAAATCGGGTTGTTCTGGATGACTCAGAGCCAACTGTTGCTATAGCGGAACCTGATGAGACTGTCCATCGTTCGTCTAGACAGCGACAGCCACCTCAACGCACAACTATTCCACGCTAGTCTCGGTGGTTCAGACTTTGTTCCATAATTTGGGGGATGCCGATGGTGACGCACTTAGTAATTCAGTGAGGCACTGGATCACAGAGAGTGCAAGCCCTACCCCAGCCAGCCCTTCCAATGCGCCAGGGGGCCAGCGCAGGGAACCCACCTCCCGAGAGCCTCCCCCGCCCCAGATAAGCCGCCACCACCACCCAGGATTTCCGAACATCCACCCACCCCAATTCCAGGTACGAGCAGGTCCCCCTAAGGGAGACCTGCCCCCAAAGCTTCAGGCAACCACCCACCCATTCCGCGGGAGATACACGAGTGAGCACGACAGGGGCCAGCCACCCTCACCTAGGAAAGGGACAACCAAGAGAAGTGGGGTCCTTGAAGAGTGTTTTAAACATGGTCTAACCAAGTATATCCAATGTTGGAATTTTGGAGAGGCCCAGCACCAGAGGGCAAGGATAACCCGAGTCTCAGATAGGATGTTATCCCCTGCTCATGGTCTTGCCAGAGAACTAAGGGATCTCTCTCCCAGCGTGGACAGAGGCCTGCCGGGCACAGAAGGCCCACATCCAAGAGACACGGCCGCCGTTGTTGAGGGCCTTATTCCTTCTGCCAGGGATGGGGTTTGGGACAAAAGTTCAGAGGTCCCACCTTACTTGCGTAATGTATGTGTGTGTATTGGGGTTTATTTGTTGAGGCATAAAGGGTGTGTGTAATAAAGGGTGCAGTTAAAATTGGTGAGTAGGGCAATGAGAGGACATCTCCTGATTACTCACAGTGATGTCCAAGCACCCTCTCACCAAGGGGCCCTAAATGTCTAAAGTGCTTCAATAAAGTAGGTGGTGCACTCTTGCCCCCACGTCTGACATTAAAAACTTTGACAGATTTTGTGTAGCCCGGTTTCAAGTGGTTGAGGTGCGAACTCCAGAAGACTGTCCTAAAGTGGAGCGTTTATGGAACCAAACTGGAAGAACATAGACTCCACCTGGAAGAACTGATTTTTGCTTTAAATGAGAGGATAAAACAGATCAGCTTTCTTCCGTAATCTTATCTCACCAAATAAACAGAATCCAAGAATTATTTTCAACACACTGAATACACTTGTTTCTTCCTCTATGACTCAATTTCCCAAACAGTCTGAAGCTGATTGTAGCACATTTCTTCAGGGTTTTTTAACAAAGATCTTGGATGTTGGAGCAAACATGCCTCCTTTAGTCAGTGTTTCACCCTCTCTGGGCTCTCAGTATCCACCATCATGGTCTAACTTCTCTCCTGTAACTGTGGAGGATGTCCATTCTATGCTGAAGAAGAGCAAACCCTCTTCTTGCCCTCTTGATGTAATTCCCACTCCTGTTTTTCTTGAAGTATTTCAAAGTATTGGTGTGACTATTGTCAAACTTATCAACCTCTCACTGGAGTCAGGATCTGTGCCTTCTTTTTTAAAGCATACCCTTATCACTCCCGTCTTTAAAAAGCCTGACCTTGATCACCCTGATCCAAAACATTACAGACCCATCTCAAAGCTTCCTTCTATCTCAACCATTTTGGGAAAGTAGTTATGGAGAAACTGCATTTATATTTGGAACAACATAACATCTTAGATATTTTCCAGTCAGGTTTTAAGAAGAGTCATTCCACAGAAACAGCTCTATTAAAGGTCTCTAATGATGTGCTCACGGCAGAAGATTCTGGACAGTTCTCTGTCTTGGTGCTTCTGGACCTCAAATCTGCATTGGATACTGTTGATCACAACATTGATTGCACATCTTCAAGATGATTATGGTCTGTCTGGGTCTGTTTTAGATTGGTTTGTCTCATATCTCAGCGGAAGAACTTTCAACATCACTGTAGGTTCAATAACCTCTGAAATGGAAAATGTTTCTTGTGGCCTTCCCCAGGGTTCAGTTCTGAGTCCCATTTTATTCATTTTATATATGATCCCTTTTGGCAAACTAATTCATAAATTAAAATTTAGCCACATTTCTTACCATCTGTTTGCAGATGACATTCAACTATATGGCTCCTTCCCTGAAACTTTCACATCTTGACCAGTTTACTGGACTGTTTATCTGACATTAAGTCATTGTTATTTAATAACCATTTACACCTAAATGCTCAGAAGACAGAGACAGTGAATCCCTTCCATCAAGCGTCACCTTGGTTCCTTGAGCTTCTCTGTCCAGTCAAGTGTCAGGAATCTTGGGGTGTTGTTTGACAAATCTCTAGCTTTGAAAGGACACACTAAACAAACGGTCAAAAACTGCATGTATGACCTGAGGAATGTGGCAAAAGTCAAACATATCTCATCTAGACCTGACCTGGTGATGATTATCCGTGCTTTCATTTCTTCACGTTTGGATTTTTGGAATTCACCTTTCACTTGTTTTAGCAAAAGCTCTTTAAAACGTCTGCAGCTTGTCCAAAACTCTGCAGCAAGGCTTTTAACAGGAGCCAATAAACGAGCACACATAACCCCATTACTCTCCTCTTTACATGGCTCCCAATTAAATTTAGAATTGAATTAAAATTCTACTTCTGGTTTTTAGAGTCTTGCATAGACAAACTCCCAAGTACTTTGCTGACCTTTTAACCCCCTACTCTTCTGTCCGGTCTCTGAGCTCCTCAAACCAAAATCTGTTACAAATTCCAAAAACCCGCAACAAAACCAGAGGAGACCTTGCCTTTCGAGGTGTTGCTCCTCGTCTTTGGAACGACCTTCCTTTGTCGACAGATCGACTCAGTTGCAGGTTTTAAACATCAGCTCAAGACGTTTTTATTCAGAAAAGCTTTTAGTTCATCTATTTTTGTCTTTTATCTTGATTTTACTGTCTTTTATTTTCTCTGTGTGCAACTTGTGTTTTACTGGCTGTCATTTTTTATTTGTTTTTACTTTTGTGAAGCACTTTGTGATTTTTTTTATCTGGGAAAAGTACTATAGAAATAAATATTTACTTACTTACTTATAGTTAAGTTAAGTAACTTGTTCAGCTCTCTGTTTTACTAACGGTGACTTTTTTTCTTTCATTCCTGCTATGATTACATTTTGCAGGTTTGCAGAAAACAGATATTTATGGAGACTTTGCCCTTTAGTTTACAGCAGTAGTTTAGACAACTGACTTCTTTGCTAGAAATGAATTGTGGTCATTTTTGATATCCCATCTTTACCTCTGCTGCTGCTGTTTTTGACAGCAATAGAACTTTTGATCACAGTAATACAGACTAGAATCAGGTCTGGCCAAGTCTGGTCCTCCAGAGCCTCAATCCTGCCTGTTTTCTAGCTCTCCCTTACCAGCTTGCTGCTGATTAGTTGTCAAGTAATTCCACATCCTGACTGACTGAACACACCTGGTTTAGGTAGTCGGCATCAAGCAGTCCCAAAGAGCTGGAAACAGGTGGGGTTGAGGCTCTTGGGACCAGGGTTGGTCAGCCCCATGCGCTACATCATAAAATGCTCATTTGTTTGTAAACTCAATTAATGAGGAATTCATTTTGACAGTTTCTGCTTAGTCTATCTTAATCTTCTGTTGTGACCTTTGTTTATTCTCTTCAGGAATGCATCAGTCTGCATGGCCACTTTGTCGGGACAGCATGTGGCCATCATGGCCCGTACACTCCCGATGTCCTCTTTTGGTCTGCGATCTTGTTCTTCTCAACATTCTTTATGTCTGCTTCCCTCAAACAATTCAAGACCAGCCGTTATTTTCCAACCAAGGTACCCAAAGAAGCAGAGCTGTCAGATTATCTGTGTTTTTTCTCATTTTTAATCCCATTTATAGCATCAATTGTTAGATGTGGTCACAGCTGTGAACTGTCAAAATGGAAAATATGGTTTGATAAAAACAAATTATCAATAAATCTAGAAAAGAAGTTTATAGTTTTTGGTAAAAGATCAATACAACAAAGGAATTTATGATAAAGGACACATGGACAAGTAGAGTAGATGAGTTTAACCTTCCAAGGCTTTGTAATTGACCATGAATCAAAATTGGAAGGCCAAGTTCAAAATGTTACTAAAAAAATGAAGAAGTACACTCATCAAGATAAAATATTTTTTCAATAACAACACTATGCATATCATATATTGAGTGCTTGTACTGCCCTTGTAAAGCACACTACGCACACTCTGCTTATTAAAAAACTAGCCATAAGAATAATTCATGAATATAATGAACACAACAGCATTTTGATCTATAGATCTAAATAAGTAAAGGTTACACATATAGTAAAATATAATACAATTTATAATTATAACAATTATGTATAGATCTAAAAACAATCTACTTCAACAGAACATGCAGAAACTGTTTAAGGAAAGAATAGGAGAATATTAGGAAAAATGACATCAAACAAGCTTGTGTAAGGTAGAAAGTCTGCACTTCTGTCTGTGGGGTGAAGCTACGGAATAACATGGAGATCAAGATAAATAAAAATGTTACACAATTTAAAAATAGAAATAGAAACAAAAAATTCTGGAAACCCACATTCATATAGTGAGTCAGTTTACTTATGAATGTGCACAGTGGAGTGGATAGTTATTGAGGACCTTTTATATTAAAAGAAGCATTTAGCATTCAAAAATTGACTAAATAATTCAGTTAAGAAAAGCAATACCAGGAGAAATGTGATTTTCGTCTGTACAGTTTCAGAAGAACTCATCGGAGGGCTTTAAAAGGAGAAGTTGGGATATCTGTCATAAATAATCTTATTTTGTAGCTAAACTAAAATAATCTATAACAGCACAAGTTAAACTTTTGCTCAGCAGAGAAAAAAAACAAGCAATCCTGAAATTCAGAAGTAAATAATAAATGCAATTAACCAGAAAACTTTTTTTAGCGTTGTTACGCTGATCCAATGATGGGATCTTGTGTGGGTTTTTTTTTTTACATCTAGGTGCGCTCTGTGATCAGTGACTTTGCAGTGTTCCTCACTATTGTCATTATGGTGCTGCTTGACTTTGCCATTGGAGTTCCCACACAGAAGTTAAAGGTTCCCAGCAAGTTTCAGGTACAGATTCAAATGAGAAGTTCTTTTGAGTTCTGCAAAGCACTGAAAGCACACACTGCCAACTGTTCCTGCAGCCAACCAGAGACGACCGTGGTTGGTTCATCAGTCCATTAGGACGCAATCCCTGGTGGACAGCTGTAGCTGCTTGTATTCCTGCTACTCTGTGCACCATTCTCATCTTCATGGATCAACAGATAACAGCCGTCATCATCAACCGTAAAGAACACAAACTACAGGTACAAACAAACAAACAAAACTGTGCAGTTCTGGTTCTCACAGATACTAAACTTTAGTCATGCTGTGCCTGTGTTTTACAGAAAGGCTGTGGGTACCATCTGGATTTGTTGATGGTGGGCGTAATGCTGGCTGTGTGCTCCATTATGGGTTTGCCATGGTTTGTGGCAGCCACCGTGCTGTCCATCTCTCATGTCAACAGTCTGAAGCTGGAGTCAGAGAGTGCAGCTCCTGGAGAGCAGCCTCGCTTCCTGGGCATCAGAGAGCAGAGACTCACTGGCCTGCTTATTTTTCTGTTAATGGGTTGCTCTGTGTTCATGACAAAGGCCCTGCAGGTCAGTCACACCAAGCACCTGCAAATTATTTCACAAACTAGATTAGAATTTCGTTAAGATTAACCTGAAAAGTTCAGGGCATCAGTTCTTTACCATCATTTCTTTAGTGTTCTGTAACCCTACCTCAAAAAATTCAAAGAATTATTGTGACAGGTGTTTAGCAGAATGCATCCACTTTTCCAAATAAACAAAATGCTAGAGGAAGGTTGTTTGGGTTCATCCTGTCTAACACCAGAGTCGGTGTTAAAGGCCTTCTTAATGATTTTTTTATAGTTCGGACATAAGGTAAAGTAGCTGCTCGGGTTAAATGTAAAAACACCAGAATGTCCTGAAATGTACCTGTTCTTAAAAAGTCATAATCGTATGGTTTTTTTGTTTGTTTTTTGTGGATTTCATTCACAGAAAAGCTCTGAACTTTTTTTTTTGTTCAACTATTAAATTAGTGTAAGCAATTTTTTCCAGCATTCCGTCAAAGGAAACCAGCACACATCAAACATTGGAAAAAATGTCTAAATGAAAGTTGTTTGGTTTAAATAAACAAGGTTTGCACAGTTAACGGAAGTCTGTATGTGTTTTGTTTGTTCTTTCAGTTCATTCCTATGCCCGTGTTGTATGGTGTTTTCCTTTACATGGGAGCCTCTTCCTTAAAAGGAATACAGGTAAATGCAATCGAATTATTACCATAAGTTTGTATTTTATTAGACTTTTTCTTTCCTGTACAAACACAAATAAGTTATCAAATTCATATTAAAGTAGTTTCTGCAGAGTTGCAGGAGTTCATTAAAATTTCAACAAGGAATTGTGGATGGGACCGTTGGTGTGGAGCAACCCCGCCCCCACTTCCCTCTCCATTACTGAGAGCTTAGAGCAGGGACCTTGTGGCCCACCCAGAGTATTAGCTACGTCACAAATGTGCTCTTTGTTTTCCAACGTCATTTTTTTATCTACTCCTAATTCACAACAATTTAAATAAAGAATACTCAGAAATGCAGTTTTAATCTAAAATCCTTCCATCATCAGAAAAATGCCACACAAACATGTTAAAAACACCAAAAACATAATTTTCATCTGGAGTTGGGTCTTTAAATACTGGAGTGTTTTAGCATCTCCACAACCCAATACATCCCTGACTGATGTAAAGTGATGTAAAATCAAGCATCATGCTGAACATTTTAGTTAAATAGTTTTCTTATTCAGTTCATCTGATCTATAAACAGTTAAAGGTGTCAGTGTTATCTCTCACTCCTTATAGTTTTTCTTCCCTCTGGGTTGATTTTGTTTTTTTTGTTGTTGTTTTTTTTAGTTTTTCGACCGTCTGAAGCTGTTTGGAATGCCAGCAAAGCATCAGCCAGACTTCATTTACCTGCGTCATGTACCTTTAAGGAAGGTGCATCTGTTTACTGTCACCCAGCTCACCTGCCTTGTTCTGCTCTGGGTTATCAAGACATCCCCTGCTGCCATCGTCTTCCCCATGATGGTACACTGAGCATATTTAGCATCTGAGATTCACTCCTTACTTGTTCCCTTTCTCAGTTTTCTTCTGTGTCAAAATCCCTTTGTATTTGCAGGTACTGGCTCTAGTTTTCATTAGAAAGCTGCTGGATTTGTGTTTCTCTAAAAGGGAACTCAGCTACTTGGATGACTTGATGCCTGAATGGAAGAAAAAAAAGCTTGACGATGCCTCCAAAAAGATGCAAGAGGTGTTCTAAAGGCAGTCTCTACATGTACAGTTGATGTCTAAGAGTTGGTAAACATGCATTTAATTTTACCACAGTCTTTGTTTTTTTCTTTTTTTAAGGAATCACGAGTCATGCTCACTTCGACCAATCAAGAAACACCTGTTGTTCAGATTCCCCTGGAGGCCACCAAGCCCTCTCAGAATCCAAAAGCACACGATCCCAGGTAATATTTCATGTCTTCCCACTTAAATGGACTAAAGGCTTGTGTCATGGAATTACGGTGCTTAGATGATGACTTATTTTCCAGCCTGTCTTTTGGTTGACACATTGGTTTCACTGGTGTCTAATGGACAAAGGCTTTTCCTCCAATCAATCCCTTGTGCTCTGTATGTTTGTGCTTTTCCATTCCCTGCTTCTCAGGTGTGATCCCTCTGACATTAACATATCTGATGAAATGTCTAAAACCACCATGTGGAAATCTCTCAACTCCAATCAGAAGGACATTCGTCCTGTTGTAAAAAAGGCAAGGTCCTCCCCTTCTTTGTTCCTCCCTTCTTCCTGTGGTAGGATTCTTGCTCCATAGTGGCCACTAGCATTTTTCAGTCTATGTTGTTCTTGTTAAAAAGTAAAGTTTGTAGAGTTTGCTGTTATAGCATTTAATGTGTGTTTCACCCTGCAGGATTGAGGGGATCACATTCATCGATGAGTAAGGAAAACAGTTCATCTGTCCAAAACTACAGGAATGTGAAGTTAAGACTGACTTCTCTAGTTCCTGCAGAATCAAGTCCTAACTCATGACCTGCAAGATGGATTTTTGCACAAACAAATTGAATGATACAGTTCTCCTGCAAATACACTTACATAAGACGCAAAACAGATCAAATTGCATAAATCAAATATAATACCTCAGCAAAACCTCATTAGCATCAGAATCAGACTATGCATGCACAAAAGACAAGTGGAAACTGTTGTATTACATCAGCTGATGATCCCAAAACAGAATTTTAATTTGAAAATACACATTTTACCTCGTTTTTTTAAAAGAAAAGTAGTAAATATGATTATGTAATTTTTTATATAGAACAGTTTGACCTAATTGTCATGGACTTTTATCTAAACAAATGTTTCCTTTTTTTCTCTTGTTAAAATGCAATAATTAGTTATTGAAATTACAGATTTGTTTTAGCAACTCCTTTTAATCTTATATGACATCCCGCTTTTGATCCTAAAAAAAGAATTGGCCGGAAGTGCATGTCATCCGAACACAAGCTGATGGTAGACCAAAGTGTTACAGTTTATCATCATGACAGAAACAAACACTAACACACAGCCAGTTCCTCCAAGAAAATTGTTGAACTGACACATAAATCTATTGCTTTGAAAGCTGATGATTAAAAAACTGAAGAAATGCATTCAAGTGATGGAGAAAGTTCAATACGACAGAAAGTTTCCTTTTTCTTCCAGCTATACAATTTAAGTGTTAGCATTATAGCGTGTGCTAATAAAATATTATATGTAAATTAACAGCTTATCAGCTTTCAATTATAAATAAAATGAAGCAATTTAACTCTTAAACATAGTAATCCAATACATTCTTTTTGCTAAGATTAAATGTAAAATATCGGGTGAGAAACAGTTAAATTCTACCTTACACAGGTATACAGGTGGGAAAAGCCTCTCAGTGGGTTTACCTCAAGGTTTGGAGAGTTTCAGAAACTGTTTGTGGTTTGATAGCCTGTGAGAACAAACAGTTAAGACTCTAAAAATATTCATTCATTTGTTTTAAATAAAGTTTTAATAATGCCTTGACAAACTCTTAGCAGAAAAGAAAAATGTTTGGAATCTGATTAAATATTTCACCATTATAGCTGTTTGTTTTTCTATGAGGAATTATGAAGAACTACATTTGTTCTTATGTGTCCTGTCCCATAATTCCAGTCCCTTGACCTCAATGCCCCTGAAAACAAAGCACCTTTAAAAGATGTCACATACTGGCAGTTAAACAACTGCATCTCCAAATGCAGACGACCTCAAACTAGGCCTTCAAAGTAAAAGCTAAAGACGTGAACCTAAGACACATTGTGTGTACGCCTGTGTGTGCATGTGTTTTTCTTCTACTGACAGGGAGGGAAAAATGTGTCTCTTTTATCATATGTTATAAAAAAAAATTGGGTTGTACCAAGAATTTTAAAGCAATAATTTTGTTAAATCAACTCAAAAACGACAGCAGTGAAAATAATAGTTTTTCAAGGTAATTCTTCACCACTCCATGTCACGGTGTATCAGGACAAGACGGCAGGATTGAGAGAAGATTGAGGATTCTTTGATCACAACAATTGCCACACTAGGTAAGAAAAACTCCACAAACAAAACAAAACTTGAAAAATAAATTGACTTAAGAAGGACAAGGAAGCCTGGACAAACAGGCTAAACTAAAGCAACACCCTGACACACAATACAGAAACACTTAAATAGAGCTCCTACAAATGAACCAAAAGTACAGGCAGCTGTGCGCCGCTCTAAGGAGAGAGGGCGGAGCCCGCCAGGAGAACCCACAGCCACCCTGCACAGAAAACACAAGGATGAGGTCAAATGAGACAGAACTGACAGATGCCATTGTTTTTTGGGGGAATGGAGAATCTTAGAGATTAAAAAACTAAATAAAAGGTGACAATGTTTTTGGTGGACCAAAAAAAATTTTTTTTTTTCTTCAATGCAGCAGTAAGCACAAAAAAGAGGCCAGGATTATTCCAATTATTAGGATTGTTTCAGTTCAGCTTCAGTTCAGTTTCTATTGCTGTGCCTGTTTCACACACTTGTTTCACAGGCGTGTTCGCTTTAGATAAAAGGAAGACGAGATGTTGTTCAGCCAAAACCAAGTATTTTTTTCAAAGCACTTTCTGTAGATAAAGAAATGTCTCTATATTTTTTCTAGATCTTTACTTTCCGTTAAAATTCATTTTACTAAAATATGAAGTTTAAAAAAATATTTATTATTTTTTATGCAAAATGATTTTTTAAAGAAAATTGCATAAATGCAAGGAAAGGTAGAAGAAAGAGAAGCATTACTAATGCTCATCTTAATGAACGCCTGATAAACTGAACCACTAAATCATTTTGACCCAAGGATTGATGCCTAATTAGACTGTAAAAACCAAATATACTCTTCCATGACTTGGGATGTAAAACATTTATAGTTTTAGGGTGAAGTTGCACATGTAATGAGACAGACTGAATCAGGGAAGTTGCACTTTCACTACATGCTTGATTTTGCTTCCTTTCTAAATCAGTTCCTCTGAAATGTATGCAAACTGTGTAACTATGTGTTTCTACACTTTTTAAAAACACTTAATGTCTTCCATTGTTGTCTTTTTTGTTTAAACTACTTAAACTAAATTCACAGTCATTAAATCGCTTGATAAAGATGTGTGGTTCGACCTAATGGAAGCATTTTACCCTTCTGTAGTGTAATCGGTGGTGACCCTGACCTCGTTTAAAGGAACGATATATGTTTGCTTTGTTGATATGCAAATGAAGAGAGAACATGATCAAATTCTGGAATCACTTTAGCTATTTATGTAAGATTAAAGACTAAAAGGCTTAAATGAAAGTATAATTTAAATGTATTTGAATGAACTTTACCTTAAACTAAGCTTTTAACTTATTTTTGTGGATGTATGCTAAACGTACAATGAACTGCCTTCATTATACTGTGAGTAGACTACATATACTGTAAACTCAATGCGTAGAGGTCAAATATTTACATGGATGTATTATAAATAGATTGAGTTGCAGTAGTTCCTGGCCTGTCATAGAATGTTTCCTAATATGTTGTATTTCGTGTTACATCTATACACACCTGGATTTCTAAAGGCTGACTTATTCAGAGCTATGGTTTGTCAAAGGTTCTTTGAAAATGTTTCTGGGTCTTATTTTAGATGATTTATTTTTATTTCCTCAGCTTCTATATTTTTGTGTTAGAAAGTATAATCAGTGCAATCATATAAAAAATGTGTATTCCTGTATACATCATACAACGTGACTGGATGTGAGATGATGGAATAAGAAACCAGGAACCTGGAATTTTATCCCCTTTGGAAAGACGAAGTGTTTGGCTGTGTGTCTTTACATAATTAGTCTTGAACAAAATTGATTGTTTTACATTCATATGTAAGTTGTGATTTGATTTTTTGCTCAAGGATAATAAATTAACGTTAAAGATGCATATTTACTGTTGAGTCACTTATTTGCAAACTATACATGCTTTAGTAATAATAATACACTTTGTATAGCACCTTTCAAGATAAAAATCACAAAGGGCTTCATAGTAAAACACAGAATATAAAACTAAATTAGGAAAAGGCAATTTCAAAAACGTGTTTTTAGCTGCTTTTTAAAAGAAAAAATTGAGTCCACAGATCTGAGACTGAGAGGAAGGGAGTTCCAGAGTGATGGAGCCACTGCTGCAAAGGCTCTGCCACCTTTAGTTTTTACGGGGTCCTCTTAAGAAGCAGCAGACCCTGGTCACATGATCTCAGGGACCTGCTGGGAGCGTAAGGCTGCACAAGGTCTTTAATAAAGACTGGTGCTAGTTATTAAGAGCTCTATAAGTTAAAACCAGGATTTTAAAATGCATTCTAAAATGGATGGGGAGCCAGTGCAGCTGAATTAATAACGGGGTGACAGGAGAAAACTTGGAAGATTTGGTCCAAAGCCTTGCAGCAGCGTTCTGGAAAACATGAAGCCGTTCCAGAGATTTGTTGCTTAAACATGTGAAGATGGAGTTGCAATAATCAAGTCGAGAAGAAACAAAAGCATGGATGAGCATCTCCATCTCAGAACAAGACACAATTGGACTCAGTTTAGCAATGTTTTTAGATAAGAAAAGCAAGAAGGTACAAGTGACCCAACATGAGAGTCAGGAGATAAAACTGGGTCCAGAGTGACCCTGAGGTTCCTTGCAGAGAGCTTAATAAAGGAAGCAAGTGGACCGAGCCACTGCAGGGGGAAATGTTTATTAGGAGAACAAACAAGGACCTCAATTTTAGCTTCATTTAGTTGGAGAAAAATATCATTCATCCACCGATTTCTCATTGACTACAACCCAGTATGAGTCACAAAGTCATACTTCACCCTTTAGGAAAATAAGACACTGATTTGTATGTATGTTTTTGTTATTGTTATGATGCAGGCAAATAAACTATTGTTTTTTGGCACTAGTAAAGCAAAAATATAAAGAGAAAATAGTCTTTTTCGAAAAATCTTTTTTAAAAAAATACTTTTTTCAAAATATTGAAAATGATTTCTTGTAAATTATGTAAGTTCATAAGGTACACTAAAAATCGATGAATATGCTCAAATACAAAAATCTGCCTCATGATCCAGTCCACCTTAAGTATCTAAAATCTGTCAAAATAATTTAGTCCGTCTTTGATAAAACTACAGATCCAAACCACTTGAGACTGTTGGAGCATCATGGTTCTTGTTGTCAGGAGCCTCGCAGAATAATACTGTGCATTACTTTACTTTGTTTTTTTTAACTTTTCTACTTACTTACCTTTTACTCAACATTTAGTTTTTTAACTCAACAGACATTTTACTTTTCTTCAACCAGAGAGCCAGAGTGGAGGGGTAGAAGAGCCGCAGACTCAGGTTGCAGGCCGCTGCTCTAGCATAATGACCACATTTAGAAGCTCAGCCATGAATATTTCTGTTTTAAGGTTAGAATTACATGTGAAATGTTTGCTTGCATTTGTCAAGAATCCTAAGTATTTTCATGCTAACAAACAGGCCGAAGACAAAAGCAACCCCAAATAAAGCAGATCATCTCCAGGCATGTGGCAATCCCTCCAAACTAAACACTTGATGTAGTTGACTCTCTCTTCACAGAGAAACAATCAGAATCATTGGAGATGGAGTAATCTCTAATTTCATATTCAAACAGCCTTTTTTGTTTTTATAATATCTTGTTTAACAAAGGCACTGTTTTATGCATAACTATGAACATCAGCTGCATTGAAGCTGCCTCTATTGACATAAAAGTCAGGTTTAAAAATTAGAACGAAATTGTTAGGGAATACCAAGTAAAAACTTGCAAATGTGTTATATTCCTTTTAAAATTACATTTAAATGACAAAACCCACTTTTACCATTTTAAATGTGAATTCCATCATTCCAATGTTAGTTTTCCAGTTTGACCATTATTTAGTCATTGTGTGTGAGGAAGCTGTGGCACTAGGTGGGGACAGAGTTCCAGTCTTTTTTCAGTACATTAGCCTGTCATGACTTTCCCGGAAACTCTCATTCAAAATCAATGAAGCGCCAAACTTACCCATGAGATTCACCCCAAACACTCATTTTCATTGGACTCCTAACATTCATGCTCCCACCCCCTCCCCCAGCATTTATCCTGGGGTAAAACTCACTGGGCACATCTGGAGGTGATCCTGACTGCAAAGGGGTGGGAAGGGGTTTGACCGCATTGTGTGTAGATGTACAAGTACACATGTGCCTTCAGGGTGTCACGTGATTCTTACTCCCAAGTGCTGCTGATTACAAGCAGCTGTAAGGTTATGCATTCACCAATGAAACGTGCTTCTTATGATGACATCAAGTGAGGAGACAGAATTGAACCAGGGGTTTTAGATGTACACACACATATTTAGAAATACATTTATAAAAGGGTAAAGCAGTTCATTGATTTCTATGATGAGGTTTTTGAAGCTGTTCCTCCACCTCACTCCGCTCTCTCTGGATGTCTGCAGGTTCTTGAATGTTTTGATAATCGGCCAAAACCCACAGTCGTCTCTTTAGCTGGAGCATCTTCTCCTGACACATTTTGTCTTTCAATAGACTTTCTGTTGATCTGCTTGGACACAGCTCTCTGTAAAAAGCCAGCCTCCTTAGTTTCAAAACTTTTGTAGCTTACCCAGATTATGGAAGGATCAATGAGTCATTGCTAGTTATCAAGAATGAATGTTTCCACATATTGAACCAGTTTCAGACAATTTTTCTTCTTCTGTGGTTTATTGGGGGTTGGCAAACAGCTTATTGGTGCACACATATTGGTGTGTGTACTGACACACAACTATGTCTCCAACTCAGTAGCTTTGTGGTAGAGTGTCCACCCTAACACTGAGAGGTTGTGAGTTCAAATCCAAGCTGAGTCATACCAAAGATTCTGAAAATGGTTTCCTGCTTGACACATAGCCTTTAGGGATGGGATTATGGGGGGTTAAATTATAGACATTATATATGAATAGATGCCTCATTCTGGGCTCCGGAGCGAACCTACGGCGCCGCCGTATTGGATTTGTCTACTTTAGCTAGGCTGCATCCATAACCAGCTGTAGTCGACGGAGAATTGCAGCCATGCCGTGTGTTTGTGCAGCCTTCGGATGCCACAACCGGCGCTCTCTAGAGAGCAGAGCATGTAGAATTACCTTTCACAAGTAAGTTGTAAGAATATTTTGGTTATTAGAGCATTTATACGTTTGTTTAATTGTAAACAACGTTATGTGGCTAACAAAGAAATGCTAACGTCAGAAACTGTTCCTCCCTCGTCTTTAGCTATATTGTTGATCTTTTTTCCACTATCCCATTTCCAAGGTTTCAGTGACATAGAATCACAGACGTGATGTGAAGCTGCAATAAGAAGAGAGGATTTAGTTCTCCAGGTTCTGCAGGAGCACTTCAACCAGAGGACTTTGACAGGACGGGGCAGACTGTCCAGCAGAGAGAGGATAGAATCCTGTCTGTCTGCATCTCCAAAGGGTTAGTGTATTTATCTGTTTTAATCTGAAATCCATGTCCTCCATCATGAGATTTAAAATGCTACAAGAGCATGTTAAAACACCGAAAACATGATTGGATCTTCAAAAGTATATTTTATCCAAAAGCTTCATCAGAGAGTAAATATTTGAGTTATTATCTGGTTCTGTGTATAATAATATATTGTGGAATAGTAAGACATACATAATAATCTTTAAGTAAAATATTTGGTGTTTTTTGAGGTATTTTGATCATCATATCAATAAAACATTTTCTTTTGAGTGTTCCTGTCAGTCATCTGCTTTATGGTCAATGTGGACACATTGTTGGCAATGATTCCTGAACAAGTTTATCATTACATCTGCACACAGCGCTTCAACCATTTGGAGCTTTTCTTCAGCTCTGTCAGAGCATCAGGTAGAATTATAACATTAAGAACTGCTTTAAGGCTGTTTTTCATCTGTCGTCTCTGGACAGGAGGCAGTTTGTCTTTAGTCTCAACAGGAAAATTAACAATGAAAATACAATCTAAACATACATGTGCAGTAGAAGCATCAACATCATACAAATGTCACTATTCACATGTTATTTTCTAAATGCTGAACAACTTTTTTTTCGCATCAGAGACCCAGGGGAAAGGTTATGGTTATGATAATACACCAAATGGTTTCTGAGTGTGGTTGTGTCTGCAACTCACCACTTCTCCAGGGGATGGGTTAACATCAGAGAAATTTCACACACCTAGGTACATGACAGCTAAAGGGATTTTAAGTTTAAATAACTCCATCCAACAACATTTATCCCAGCACATACTTAAAATCTGTGTGTACATCTATGTGCATCTTAGCTGCATGTATTACACGCAACGTGAATTTGCATAAATGAAAATACAATCTAAAAATAAGCGAGCAGTTCAAAAATGATATAATGTGAGTAAATGGGTTTGGGTTAATGTTCTTTTTTTTTTTATAGGAGGCTGGAATAACAACCCCCAACCCCACTGCAGGGCAGTTTCAGGGCTTTTTCCGCTGTATGATGGTTGGCTGTGGTGTCTCACCAAGTGGATCAGGAAACGTGCAGCACCTGATCAGACTGTCTCCCTGTCAGCTGCAGACATGCACTCCGTTTTGATTTCAGAGGAAGATCTCCCATCTCCATTTTCATGAATCCCTGCATTGATGTGAACAGTTGAATTGATGTTGTCTGATTGTGTTGCAAGTTCTTTTAATAATATTTTTTTCTCACAGTTATGTCTGGTTAGTTAGATCTGTGAGTCCTATCTATGTATTTTAGTTATCAGTGTTTTGAAAAATTAAAATATTTGTATTAAAATGTATTCATTCATTTTTTTTTAAGATGACAGAACACGTCTAAATTTTTGTTGGCAGTTTTTGGCTCCCAGCACCACAGAAAAAGAGAGAAAATAACAAATAGTAATAATTAAAATGAATTGTCAAACTTAATTTGCTTACTAAAATAGTTTTTCTTTTATTAACATGCCAATACATATGTCAGATTATGTTAAAAACCATAAGAAAAGTTTTTTTTCTAAGTTATAAACACACCTTCCTCATTAGAAGCTGGGGACGCACTTAGACCCCTTCAAGATGGCGGCCCGTCGAGACATCAACGCCAATAGGCGGCGACAGTCCATGAGGCGTCTACCTATATGGGTTAAACCACCAAATGGTTCCCAAGCACAGCTGTGACTGCAGCTCACCGCACCCCCAATGTGGAGAACAGATTTCACTCACCTCGGTGCGTGACAGCTGATGGAGTTTTAACTCTACCCTCTTTCAGTGCCACATAGATTCTACAGAACAACTTTGTTTTCCTGAGAAACAAAATTATAAGTTTCCAATAATTTCTGTTACTGAGCATGTTTTGTACATTTTGTACATATCTGCAGAGTTCTTATTTTTCTTTGAATATTCTCTGTTGTCCTTCTTGTTTGTAACATGTCACAATTACCACTTACCACATGTCTTCCTTTCTTGAAAAGCTGTTGGTTTAGAAAAGTATATCCCAACCGAAGTCTGACATGATGATGACTTGAGCTTCTCTACTGCTCCTACCTATACACACCATACAGTATTACACACATCCTCTGTATCTCATACAACCATCTTCTCTTCCTTTCTTCCTCCCACCTTGTTTGCCAAATCTGTATTAACTGAAAGTATTAAATGAAACTGAACCAGTTTAATGACATCTGGGGAACCTTTGCAGATTCTTAGACTTTAGTAGATGATCAGTTGGTGAAAGTCCGTTTTAAACACTCATGTCCTGCAACATTTGGGCAGACTTCTCCACAGTTTTCTACTTTTTTGAAATCCTGTTTTTGGAGGCTTAATGAGCTGAAAACCGCAATTTACAGTGAGTTATTTTTCCCTCACAAAGCTTAAGGTTATAGCAGTTATTACATGTTATATTTTGAATTCAGCAGTGAAAATCTGCAGTATCCAACCAAAACATTCCTCCCTCTCTTCTTTTGTTTCTTTCATCTGTCTTTCACTCTGATTCACTAAGCAGTTGTCCTCTTTTCAAGCAAACAGAAGCGCCTCTCAGCTTGTCCCTCCTCTCCATCAATCATTGTCATAATTCTGCCAAGCAGTAAAAAAGGGAACTGCTGAACACAGATTTGTCAGCAATTAATCTAACCTCTATTAGCAAACGTAGATATCGTATCCCCTGTGTGAGAGAACAATGAGCCACTCACACATGGTGCATTGTGCTGCATATGTGCAGTCATTGTGAGTCCTCCTTTGTGTGTATGTGTTTGTGTGTGTGTTGTGTGTGTGTGGGGGGGGGGACTTGGCTTGACAACACAAAATAGTGGAGGATGTTGGCCATTAAAGTCAAACCAGTGTTATCATAGAAGACATGTTACAGGACGTTTTCTCCCAAAACTGGCTCATGGTTTTAAAAAACCTGGTTATCAAGTGTAATCATCCGCACTTGTTTATGAACAAAAGATCTTGGACACGTATGGGTCATGATGTCGTCAATAAATTCCTCTTTGATGCTAAATGTGAGGCCATCTGTCCAGCTGCATGCAAGTGTCTCATGCAACAGGACTATGACCTCAGTTTTCGCGGTAAGTGAACTACACTGTGACCATGAAAAGCCAGACACCAGGCTGTTGCACTGGCCCAGTCATAGTCCAGATCCCAATGAAACTGAAATGCTTTAGAGATCTGAAGAGAGCTCTGCTCAAAGCAGAACAAGTTTGACCAAACTTCTTCACAATGATTTAGAAGGGAAACAAACCAGAAATGTCCAGTTACAGCAATTCAGCCTCATGTTTGTTTGTTTGTTTGTTTGTTTGTTTTTTCAGCTGGGTCATGTCATGTGTCAATGCTTAAGCTGAGGTTGAGTATTTTAAAGGTTGGGATCATTGTTCCATTATTATATTCTGACACATGAAAAATGTAAAAATGCAATTGTTTTACAACAATATAAACAGTGCTTTTTTTGATCATGTTTATTGACCCCTCATGTTCTTTTCATTGTTTTACTCTGAGGGAAAAACGGTAATATTATTTTTGAAATAGTTTCCCCCTTATTTATTTATTTTTTATTTTTTGCCATTCATAACCAAACTATCTTCTGCAACAACATCAAGCAGAAAGTTGCCTTATCGTACATATAGAGGCAGTGGTGTGGCGGGTCAGAGATCAGCTGCTTAAGACAGAATTAGAGTGGCCAACAGCTGAGATTCTGTGAGGTGTCACATCATATGACCTATCCCACCCACAGGACCAAAGCAGCACAGGATTAGAGTTACCTGCTCTCATTTTCACTCTGACTGCAACATGACTCTGAATCAAGTCTTGATTTCCAACTACGTGGTGTGGTTTAACCCCCAAAATTCAGCCTCTTAAAATCCGACTCCAGTCCTATTTGATCTATTTTCAAAGTGTTCCAAGTGGTCTTGTAATTATGATTATGCCTTTTTTAGACAAAAATAAATAATATTAAAATAATAAAACATGTGTCAGGACCATGTATCAGAATTGCTGGTTGTAGTTTGTATGTAATAACTGCAAGCTTTTTCAACCTGGATTTCTTTTTCTGCTCCTGATTCACAACGATTTGAATAAAGAAATACTCAGAAATGCAATTTTAATCTTATTTTTCTTTATTCATGTCTTCCATTGTCAGAAAAGGCCACAAGAACACGTTAAAAACACCAAAAACACCATTTTCATTGGAGTTGGTCTTTAATGCTGAGTGTCAAGCAGTGGGGCATTGGGCCCTATTTTTAGTGTTTGTTATGATCTAGCTGTAGATTTGGACTCAGAATCTTGAGGCGCTCTCAGTAGGCCACTGATCTGGTGAAATACCATCATTTATCCCTACACACTTTTGAGGACTATAGTGGTAATATAACGATTTAGTGTATGTGGATGAGATGAGCCATCTTTAAGTCAACTGTTTGAGAGAAATGTGCAAGTCATCTAATGCTGCATGGGTGTGCACGGGAGTAGTGGGGGATGGTGGAGCACGGAAACTGGGTAATGTCGACATGGTCGTTGCAGCTTTCCAACCATACTTAGATCAGTGCATCAAATCAATAGAAGTCATTGACCATAACCGAGTTTCTCATGTGATCAGTGAAGGAGAAAATTCAAAATATTCCACTCACATGTGTCCCAGCATGTTAATTTATTACGCTGCAGAGTTGCAATCATGCAAACAGGATCACACACCAATGCAGTCATGCAGAAATGCACAGATACAGCAGAGGGAAACAGATTCCTCTGTGAACAGCCTGATTGGTCACTTTTTCTCTCTCCTCTCGACCTTCCTGTTGAACAGTTTGAACAAAAGGGAGAGAGAGGTGTAGAGGGTGTGTTGGTTGGGGGAGGGGATGTGTGCGTGCATGCGTTTGTGCACGTGTGCATGTGTGTGGTTGTGGTTGTAGTTGAAAGGGGGAGGGAACAGTGAGTCAGTGGGAGTGTAGGAGAAAAGGATAGGGTTCCAGAGGAGAAACCTGGGCCCTCTTCAAACACACATAACCACAATCAGGCTCACTTCAGGACCCCCTAATGTTGTACTTTGTGGGATAGTGGATTATTTTCCTGTTTTCAAGTACTTACTGAGCACGTGCAGGCATGATCAGGTCAGTAACGCACTCCTCACTTATTTAAAAACATATTTTTGTTCTTGTTAAATTGAAGTTGAGAGTTTGAGTTGAATTTTTGCTGTTTTTATCCAGCTCTATTACTTTTGTGCATGTATGTAATGGTATTCTCCCTTTTTCTATGAATGAAAACTTGTCTTCCTGCTCCCAGTCCTAATTACCAAGCATGTTGGTCAGCAGAGGCTCTCTAAGGGTGCAAAAGTCCATTTGCTGTTGTGGTTTATAGTTTTAGTGTTGAAACACTGGAAAAAATGTTCAACTCCAGGCTGTTTTTGTTGAGGGACATCAAAAACAAACCAAAAAAACAAGAGCTTTTCAAAAATCTAATGTATCAAAGCCATAACCTTTATTTTTGTATTACCATTTGTTAAGTTAGAATAGATAAATACTTCACTCGAAATGTCTTACGGTTTTTATGATAACCTTTTTCTGGAGATACATGCAGCCACACCAATGTTTGCGCTCCTCAGGTTGCAGCATGTTGGGATGGTGTAGGATGAAACATGGAGCTCTACGTCACGAAAGTCACAAGTAAAGCCAGTGACCATCCAGTCTACAGCGGGAAAGCAGCAGCCACCCAGGAAGGCCCCACAGCATGCAGCTGAGCCCTCACTAAGTGGAGCCGGTCCTATTCTTTTTACTGGGGCTGCAGAATGCTCAGTCTTGTCAACCCATACAGTAAGTATGTTATGTGTGCTTATGCATTCATGCACACTGCACTGTCATGATTAAACGTCATATAGTTAGCTTGACTTTAGTCAATTTCCCGTGTGCGTTTTTTATGTGGGACCTCTTTTGTCCGTCTCCTGTGGTTATGTGGAGAGAAGCAAGCTGCCAATGGGGGTGTTCTCTGAGAAGTCATTTTGAGAAGGCACATACACTAATGGATTTACCAGCTGAGTCACCGGGTTTTGCTTTGGGGTGTTTCACAACGAGGGTTTTTTTCCATTCCTCACATGTGAAAACAGTTCACCGAGGCAACGTTTGCACAGACAAGATTCCAAATTAGCACACCTAAGTGATTATTAAAAAAGTGATTTCAGCTTCTTGAGCAAACCCATACATACTTCGGAATGTGTTTCGCGAAAATGGTAAAGCTCTTGCTATTTGTGAGAGCAAAATTCTGTTTATTAAACAATATAAATAATGTGTGGTAAGTTCCATGTTTTTTTGTGCAGCATGGCTGTGTAAAAATAGAAAAAAAGGAAGTAAATGCTTTATGGATGTTAAAAATATTCCCTGTTTAATTTACTGCATGTGCTAACCATGAGCGGTTTCTGTCCCATCTTGTGAATATGTTCGTATTGACCAGCTGGGTTATTGATTAGGCTGAGCTTCAACAAGATTACAACACTAATCAAATTGGGATACTGGAAAGGGGAAATTTTCTTCAAGGTATTTATTGTATTCTGAGGCAGATGCACGCAGACACTTATTTAGTTTGAAGCCTTCAAGGAAGAATGAGGGAGCTGTCTGAGCAGATACAAGTTTTACTAGTGTGCATCTGTCACATTCTTTCCCACAGCATTATGCTAGCTCTTATCCAGATCCACTTGTCGTGCCAACAAACAGGCTTTTATTTAATTTCACAATTAAACCTGAAACATAAGCTTGATGAATCTTTGAACAATTGGGTAAAACTGTGTGCACTATCAGTCAGTTAAGAGAGTTGCTACTGTGAGAGTGATGAACTGTTTCAGTCTTTTAGTTACCAGGATAGCACAGCTCTGAATAAAAACCAGACTGTTGGTAACTTGGTGTCAACAACCTTTCATTAGTCCTAAATGGTGTGCCACATAAACGATGGCCCTTTCTCTCCACACAGTAAGAACCCCAAAGTAAAGCTTGTTTAGCAAACTGCAGCCCGCCTTCAGTCTTCATTAAAAGCTGTGGTTGAGATGACTTAGAAAGAGCTCAGCAGAGGACAGATGGAGAAGACGTGATGAGGGAATGGTCAGCTGCAGCTTGATATACAAGTGGACACAATGAGCAAAGAGGGAGCCAGCCTCCACCACATGTGAGCTGAAGGAGTGGGGGATGGTCCGACTGACCACACAGGCCGGGATACACAGTCATGACTTTACCACACAGCAAAGGAGGAATGGGAAAGACGGAGGATAAGGAGAGAGAGCTGGAGACTGAAAGAAAAATGAAACCAGAGAAAGCATGGCTTCAAATGAGATGGATTTGACTGTTGGCTTGAATTTGGGGTGACACTTCTGAGGATCCCGAACTGTTGGGTCTGAGCCCAGATGTTCAGAGGCTGATTCTGATGTTGTATGGTATTTGCTTGGCCTGACTTTAGAAGGAACAGTTGGACTGCACGTATCAGAAGGGAAAGAAGAGAAAGTAGAAATGGTTATGCCTTCTTTACTTTGTGCTTCAGGGCTGCTGCTATCATAACAAGTCCACCCATATTTATCCTGTCAGCAAAGACAGCAGATAGTTGGGGGATGTTTGTGTTTGAGCAGTCTGCTCTGTATATCTCATTTTTTTCCAACGTTCTTCTTTCTAACATGCTCTGTGTTGATCTTGCAAATCAACTTCTCCCTAAAACCAATCACCCAACACAAACAGAGGATATTCATAAACACAGTTGGTCAACAATGAATCCGTATCTTTCTCCTTCTTTTCCTTGAAGTTGGAAGTGGACTCGTGTTGAGCATATGGAGAGGAAATATGCTTTGAAATAGATCTCAGGTTGGATTCCTGGCATTCCAGCAGCTTGACTTGTTTGACAAATGACTAGAAGTCCTTTTGCCTGTTGGTCAGCCAAAGCTGAACACTGCGTGAAAACCAGAGTGGGAGTATACTTCACTGCTACTTGTGTGAGTATGTGCATATTTCCGATTGTCTGTCCGTCTTCAGGGCATCTCTTTGTTTATTGTGAGTGGAGTAAAAGCGCACACAGAGACCCTTCAGCTACAGAAGGGTGTTTTTTATTGTTTCCACACCCCAACCAACCCACTAGCCATCTCTGATACTTCACAACCCCCAAATCCCATCCCAGCAGCCCTTCCCCCTCATGTAATTCCATCGTATTAACTCGCTAATTACTCACACTGACCATGCAGGAGACGTAGAGTCAAAGCAGCTTCTATTGATGCTGAGCATGTGAATAAATAACAGAAATTTCTCTGTGTGAGAGCTTTGGATAACTAAATTACTTTGTCAGGCTTAAGCAATGGAACCTGTTAATGTGCAAAATGAACGCTGACTAATGATCATCTTTATGTCTGAACTAGATTGATCCCTAACAGTCCAGCGTTTATAAAGATTTAGATCTAAACAAAATGTCAAATCTTTGTTTTTTATGACAATCTTATGGCATGTTCAGGACAAATAGTTAACAGATTGAGTTTGACCGAGCGTATAAACGAATCACACCTTCATTTGATTTAGTCGTCAGTCTGCACAGAACAAAGCTCCTGGCCAATGTCCTCAAGTTACTACCAGAAACAAGTATATTTGTTATATGTAATATATTTGTTTGCTCTGAAGAATTCCGAGTTTCACCCAGTCGGCTTATCAGCTTTGTTTGCTTCACAACACTATAAACTGAGCAGCATGTCTGCACTCCACCAGCGTGGTTTCTGTGTAACAGGTGCATTGTTTTGTTTTATGAATTTCCATCAAATCAATTGTAAATAGTTCATCACAGTTGGGCCTGTATATTTGCAAACACGTCCCATTGTCCCAGACTTTACCACTGCAGGAGTTCAACAGCATGGAGCACACGTTCAATAAACTGCTGTGAGATGCACTAACTCTGTGTCCGTCCCAAGTCTGTCTTGTGGTTGTTGTTTAATAAATTAATTGTTAATTATTTGTAAATGATTTAGAAGGGTGAAATGTTTTTTTTTGTAAGTTATGATTATTTTGTGCTTTTTTATTTCCCTTTTAACAACAAAAAAACTCACAAAACAAACAACATAAAAAAGTGAACTCCAAAAGAATGTTTAAAGAATATTTGAAAAAATACAAATATTTTGTTCCTGTTGTTGTGAAGGTTCCATATTTGAGATGCATATTATCTTTAAAAGATTTTTACATGGGCTGCATGGTGGGACAGTGGTTAGCACTCTTGTCTCACAGCATTTAAGGCCCTGGTTTGAGTCCCAGCTGGACCCTCTGTGTTCTTCCTGTGCATGAGTGGGTTTTCTCCGGCGTCCTCCCAAAGTCCAAAAACATGCTTCATAGGTGAATTGATTATTATAAATTGTCCCTAGGTGTGAACGTGTGTGTATATGGGTGCACGGCTGTGACCCTATGATAGACTGGCAACCTGTCCAGGATAAACCCTGCATTGGCCCAACAGTAAGCTCCAGCAGCCCCATGACCCCATAATGGATAAAATGGGTTTAGAAACTGGATTTCTACGATGTTTTTTACATTTTTTTTCTACAGT
Organism: Adrianichthys oophorus; assembly: GCA_036245035.1. NCBI lineage: Eukaryota > Metazoa > Chordata > Actinopteri > Beloniformes > Adrianichthyidae > Adrianichthys > Adrianichthys oophorus. The sequence continues at coordinate 648,134 of BSAI01000148.1, forward strand.
TCTACATGCACCTCAGCTAAAAGAACTTCTGTTTTAATAATAATAGCAACACTAAGATAGTTCATTCATTCATTCATTTTCCAATCCGCTTTATCCCTGTCGGGGTCACGGGGTTGCCGGAGCCTAACCCAGCTACTCATGGGCGAAGGCAGGGTACACCCCTGGACTGGTCACCAGTCTGTCGCAGGGGCACTAAGATAGTTTAAAATAAATATTTTTGATCTTTTCATTTGTAATGTCTTTTCGCTCGGCAGCTTTCATTTGACACCCAATAGGCTCTACATGAAACCTGTTGTAACACTACCATTTGAAACTGTATATTTTTTTACAGAAGAAGAGGCATTAATAAAAGGAATTTGTTGATTTGCAAAACTGATTGAAAACAAAGTTACAAGGTGTAGGATGCTTACTGGTCCTGTGAGAAAATGTCAAAATCCTAAAATGAGGATCCCCTGTAAATTAAATCAAATAATGTAAAGTATCATGCAGGGCGAGGAGGTTATTAAGTTATTGAATTGTGAAAACTCAAAAAGTGGCGTTCAAGAATTTTCTTCTATTAAAGTTAAATCCGTTCATTAATTCATTTGAATGAATGAATGAATGAAATGAATTAAAAAAAAAGTTAAATCAGTTGGATGCAATTAAAAAAACTTCAGTGAAAAAATGCTTCTCTGTGTTGAAGATTTAATCACTGAAGATTCAGTTACATATATCTGTAACCTTTATTTGTTAATTTTCTTAAACAAAAACAAATCTGCATTGCTGTCTGTGTAGCTCTGGTTTAATTGTTTCAATTGCAAGACATTAACTTAATTTCATTCACTGATGATTTTAAACAATCAAAAGTTATGTTATAAGTTTAAGGATCCTTTTTCTTTGTGTGATCTTATTTGTGTTAAACAAACATTTCCACATTCAAATAATAAAGATATACTGATACAATTGTCGTTGAAACTTTCAATCCAGATTTCTGTTAAGTTTAGTTCATCGCTAGTATTTCAGCTGATCACATTTTTTCAAATACATTTTAATCTTAGTAATTTGTATTTAACAGTAATCTAGTGTCACAGTTAAATACATATGAATGATTGAAGCGTTTTATAGTCTTTTGTTGAGAAAATGTTGACATAAAAGATACACAAAATATAAAAACAACACTTCTGTTTGGATTTCTTTTTAAAAAAAAAAGTTACAATCAAATGAAATAATCCATCTGTAAGGACATTCATCATGGATTTGTGGTTTGTCAGTGTTATTACATAACATCACAAATGGGAAAATGTATTCACTAATCTGAACTTTGCCAAAGAAAAATAAACAAAAAAATAGATCAAAGAAAGTTTGGAAGAAGTGGAAAAAAAAGGAAAGAAAGTTGGGGTCTGAGCCACATCCACAAGGACACGGACACCCCCCAGCTCTGATGAGCTGTGAACCCCAGATATCACTCTCTATTAACAGGTGTTCAACCAAATTTTGATTACACCGTTTAGTACATGGAGGCTTAGTTCCATCACACATTCACACACTGCATAAGGAGGGTGGTCTACAGAGATCCTCTGTCACCTACCCAAACCCTTGTGGGAGAGGTCAGTGGCTGGCCAGGGTTTAGTTGTACCACTGTCCACCTGTGAGTATTAAAATGTTTTTGCCTGGATGGGGTGTTTGTGCTCCCAGGGATATGATTTTAAGCCCCTGCCTTTGTTTGCTAGGCTGCTCTGTAATACCACTGTCCCCTTGGTCTGGGGAACCCTGGCTCCCTGTGCTCCCACACTGCCTGACATGTAGGGGGCTTGGGGTCCCTACCCTCCTTTCATAGTCAGTAAAATCATACTCACCTGAACACTCCTGTTTAGTCACCTCTGCACAAACATAGATATTTATACTGTGTGAGGAAACATGCCTGATGTAAGAAATATGTCTTTATATTTGATATCCATAGTTGTCTGTGTAAAACTGCATAAATTGTGAAGTTTTGTGCAAGCTATCATCAATGTGTGCACGTGTGTGTGTAGGTGTGTGCATGTGTTTGTGTGTAGGTTTGTCTATGTGACTGTTAAGTGCTTCGGAGATTAATTAAAGAGCCACTCTAACTATTTTATTTTCTATTGTAAAATCGTTCCAGTGGTGTTTTTTGATTATGATTATACAATTTTTAGCCAAAATCAAAAAGCCTGTGTTGTTTTTTTTAAGAAATAGTTTCTTCAGAGTGACAGGAGTTTATCGGAAATTCACTCCTGAGCTGTGGGCAGGACTGTTGCCACTGAAGTAACCCTACGTTGGCATCCCAGCATCCCTTTGTTTACACTCTCTCCCGCTAGCCTACAGCCACTCATATCCCCAAGCTAACATTAGCATAACAAAAAAAATAAATGGTGAGCTATCCCGTTGTACAGTTTGAGATAGATGTCGGCTCAGACATGGAACATTTAGACAATAAGGCTTCTTTTTGTCTTCAGAATTGGATCAGCTCAAGAAGACGTTGGCAGTTGCTGCGTCACAACAGTTACAACAACAGTTCTAATCTGAAATGACTTTATGTATCTCCTCCATCATAGAAAAATGCTACTGTCATGGTTCAGACCGCTATTCAAGCCTCCAGCCACCAGAGAGAGTCCTTACCTGAGAATTGAGCTCTGCAGCTCCTTACAACAACTCCCATCAGCCATTGCCACAGAATCCTTTCTGTCCAGCTGTGTCCCATTGCTGTCATTAGCTGCTGGCATTTATACCAGCTCCAGCCTGTACTTCAATGTGAAGTCTTGTTTTGCCTTGCCAGCAATTATTCCTAGTTTGATTTCCTGGTTCTCTGATCCTTTGGATGTTCATTGTTTTCCCGCCTTGCCATTGTGTTTTTGAACTTCGCATGGACTCTGACTTCGTTATGTCTTGCTCTTGCTCTACTCAATTAAAACGTCTGCATATGGATCCAAACACCTCAGCCTGGTCATTACAGCTACAAGACACTAAACACTAAAAACATTATATTCATTGGAGTGGGTTTTTAAGGTTGAAATAAATATTTCTGGTGTTTGTATGTGAATATTTAAATTTGTGGTTTTTGTTGTTTTTGATGCGCACAAGTGCAGCCTTCCTGTAAACAACTATTAATGACTTTTGATCACATCATCCATTTATACATTAATTATGAAGTGCCCACGCAACCCACTCATCCCCCTGCCCCCCCAGGTTGCCAAATCAGCACTCCATTTTTCTTCAAAATGCTAGATCAGTTTTTATAGAATAAACAGAGAAGACAACAGTAACCCCTACAACACTTTCCATTCCCCTGTCCAGCAGACTTTCTGAGGTTGGATCAAACTCTATTGGGGTGCTTTTGTAGACCAAGAGCTTTGTGGTGAAACAACAAAGGCTTCAATGTAGCAAAAATAGAGGCTAACGGAACAGCTGAGAGGGACTTCTCTTTATGGAGATGAAAGGTTATGCTTCTCCTTAAGGTTTTCCCTGCTTGGATGAAAATGTGTTGGAGAGTATGGAATAAACCTTAAAAAAATTCTTTCTCGGGTGAACATGGTTTTGTCTAACAAAGAAAATCTCAGAGTCTTCGTTGCTTGAGTTAACTCTTGACGTCTTGTTTTTTTTTAGGTCTGTTAAAGATGCACTGGTCCCCTGAGCACGCTGTCCCTTTATCTCAGTGGCCTGAGCAGCACCTAGATGTCACCTCTACTACCTCACCCCCGTCTGTCTACAAACACGACCCCTACACGAGCGCTTCTCGCTGCACCTACACATCTTCAGGTTATCCTTGGGCCAGTGATGACATATCTGCTCTCACTGCGTCATCTCTGCTGAAACGCTATGCTGAAAAGTACTCAGGGCTGGAGCTGTCCTATGAGCGCCCTGCAACAGGGGCCTATGCAGATTCTGGAACTTTCCTAAAAACTGAAACTGAGCCTTGGTCTCTGGGTCAGGGCATAGAGTGTTATCCTGGGCTGGAGGCACCAAGTGGCACCAAGGTGGGGTCTGGCTCTGTAGGAATCCCAGGCACAGGAAGTGTAACAGTAGTCAGCAGTAATTTGTCTTCTGAGACAGGATATACAGCTACTGGCTCCTGCAATGTCACACCAACTCAGGAATACCCTCCTGCTTACAACAGCACCTACCTGTCTTCAGGATACTGCCCCCAGCCAAGTGCAGCACTTCCACCTGCTCCTCTTCACTCTCTGCAGGTCTCAACTGCCTTAGTGCCAACATACAGCACCAGCACTCCTGTCTACAACTACCCACCAGGCTGCTACCCTCAAACCAGCCTGTCCTCAGCATACAACCACCCCAGTGCCTCTTATCTACCATCTGGAATGAGTGCCTCTCTGGCCCCAAGGCCAACAGTGGTAGGGGGAAATTACAGCTACCCATCCAGCAACCTAGGAGGTAACTCTGATGTTGGGGTACCACTCAAACGTAAGGCCTTCGAGATGACGGATGGAGAACAAGAAGAACCAAAAATTGAGGTATCGCGTTACAGAAAGCATGGCAATAGTCATGAAAACAATCACAGCAAAGGTAACGGGCATGGCAACAGCGGCTCGGCTTCAGACCCAGAGCCCTACAAGTCTGTTAAGCCCCTCATATCACCCCCTTATGGGAGCCTAGGAGACTACAGCCCACCACCAGGCCCGGCAAGTGAGAGTGTCTCAGGGGAACACTCCTTTCATCAACAGCAGAGAGTGTCTATGAAATTACCTGTTGCTCACTCTCAAGCTGAGGATCCTGTGGGTGGACGCTGATAGCTGCATTAGATGTTAGAGAGGTCCCTTAAAAACGCTCCCTTAAAACAATTGCAGTTCTTTGGCCACATAGACTTGGATTTGAAAAGTGTAGTTTTCTAGACATATACAAGAGGGCACATAACTGGTATTTCTGTATGCATGATCAACATAGTAACCCCTTATACTTTCCAAAGGTTCATGGAGCAAGTCTTAGAATTAAAGTCCAGGTCATTTCTGAATAAATATCAGAAATAATTTAAATGTCTAAGTGTCTGTTTCTCTCAGGATCCTATTTATTTTCTATCTGCGACTGTGGCAGCTGCTCCTGGCTTTTATGATAGTAGGTGTAATTATTTGTGGCCATAATGTGCATATGAGGGCCTTTGACTGCAATATTCTCAACCAACATAAGAGAAAAAATCTTTACTGAACAAAAAGTAAATAGAGCAATAACTGAAATGGTGAGATAGCTTTCTGTTTCAGTACAATCACTGCTACACTGCTGGCTGCAAGGCTTGGTACACAACTTTGCCTTGACAGGTGGATGTTTTCTTCTCTTTTTTCAATGATCTCTTCTTTGTTTCATTCTTGACTAAATTCTATCTCATCATTTTTTCTGCTCAAGTTTTCTTTGATTTTTTTTCTATTTTCTTTATACAAATTCAAACTGCTTGTTGCATGGCATGGCAGAGTACATGAAGTCGCCCTTTAAATTGAAATTCTTTTCAATGTGATGTAAAGGTGAGAAATTATATTTTATCTTTTATTTTAAAAATTAAAGTTTAGCATTTACAAAATGACCTTATGTGGGTTTATGCAAATCATCTTGGAAGTTCTTGTTTTTTGCATGACCATATCTGCTAAAGATTCTTTGAATGATATAATGCAACCAGGCTCAGACTAAGCCTTTTCCAAATAAAAAATACACTAAATACATTTAAGTGAGTGTCTGCCTTAAAACTTAGAGGTTGTGGGTTCAAATCTACAGTTGGGTCATGCTACAACACTCTAAAAAGGTGACCCAATTGCTCCCTGCTTGACACTCAGCAGTAAGGGATTAGATTTTGGGATCAAAGCACCAAATGGTTTCCAAGCATGACTGCAGCTCATCACTCCCCCAGTGCATTAGTAAAGCGCAAAGAAAACATCCTCAGAAAATTTATGGGACTTTATTAATGATTCTCATCTGACTTTATTACTAATTAGATTCAGAGTGAGAGCCTCTTTTTGTTTTTGGAAAATGTGTTTGCTGATCTGCAATTTTTGAAGTATTCTTTCTTTTACTTTTTCTTCTCAGAAGAATGATTTTTAGTTATGTTATTAAGTGCTCAGGAAGAACATTGTTACCTCTCAATGATAACATATGAATGTATTAAATGACCATGTAATGTTGGTAGAGAACTTTATGGAGTAATTTTTGAAATGGAACCATGACCGAAGCTTCAGGGAAACTATGGACCTACAATGGCAAGAAGCAAAACTACACTTTCAAACACATGATCAGAAAAACACTAGTTTTTGCTCCAGGTCTGAGATGATGAATGTGATTCAGTTTATTTGTTGTTGTTTATAGACATTACATGCAGCAATGTACATCAGTGATGTTTTTAGATGCAGTATATGATTCTTTTGTTTTTTGTCATGTAAAGATGTAATTCTCCTGCAGGTTTTGGTGGGATAATAAATTCATATGTAAAGTGTTAGTCTAGTTAGTGTTGGGGAGGATTCTGCAGCAAAAAACCTCCTGATGACACATTTTAGCATATCACCAGAAGACCACGATGTTTGTGAAATGTCTTAAAAAAGAATTCTCTTCACACATCAGTATTTTAAATGACTAGTCTGATAGATGTGTTTCTTCAATGGGTTCAGTCACCAAAGCAACCACTATAATAAAAAAGTCTTCTTTTACTCCCATTACACTTTACTAATTCCGTCTTGTTAGACCCATCACAACGATGCCCATACTTTGTTGCTCTTACTAATTAACCTTTTAGGAGCACCAAAACGCTTTACTGGGAGCAAATGAAGAGAATATGGTATTCATCAAGAATATCATGCGTATATAGAACAGAGTTATTTGAACAAACTCTTCCCTAGGAAAGCTTTAAATATCCCAAAGACAAAACTTTTTTAAAACAAAAAACAAAACACTCTATTTTTTCTGGAGATTTTAGGGCTTGCCAACATCAAAGGGATGCTGTTCAAATCCAATCAGAAAAATAAATACATTCTTATAAAAACTGCAAATCAGATTCTGTGTAGGATTTAGGGTCAAATATTTTTTGATGCAATCTTTGTAGTTCAGTTGTACATTTGTTGTGTCTTGTACATTCTCTGTAACCATTTCTACCTCATTTCGAAGACCTCAAATGTGGAAGTATTTATTTCCTGTTATCTTTAGATTCAGTTTGCAAAGCAATGTTTGCCATTCTTGACCTGTTATATTCTACCTCACTTATTGAAATGAATGAAAATCTACAAAAAAATTAAAATCTCTGACTTTGTCTTTTTGTTTGAATAAATCTGAGAACTGCAATACAGCACTGTTCATATCTCAAATCAAAACTCTTTGTTTTTGTTTGCTTATGTGCGTAGAAAAATATTTAAGCAGATAAGAAAAGGAAAAAAGGGGCTAAAGAAGAAAAAGTTAACACATTTAAACAATCAAATACAATCTTAGGTAAAATGTTTCCATCTTTCAGTAATGTGACATCAAATCAGCAAAAACAAAAAGATCTAAAAATGTAAGTATGTTGGAAATCTGATCTAACTCTGATCCATAGCAGTTACACTGCTGCTTGTTTTGTGTTGTTGTGCCTCTAGGCTGTCGCAGCTGCCTTAGAGAGCAGCCTTCAGCGTGCATTTTTTTCAGAAGTTCACCACCTGCAAATGGTTTGGATGTTTGCACCAACTTTTTTGTCATAAGATTTCACTGTTCCATCACTCGCTGCAGTGAATGCGACTGCTGTTTTTTTTTTTTTCTTTCAGTCCAGCTAAAAGTTGGTTAACCTTCTCTTTTCTTAACTGCCCCTACAAATGGTGAAACTTTTCTTTATAGTGAGTCTCATGGTGGCGTTGAATATTACATTCTTTGACCACTGCGACCTGTTCATTACATACCAAGCATGTATGCATTCAGCTCCATGAATAAATAAAACTGTCAATTTTTCCTGGAAAGCTCAGAACTCCACGTCAGCCTTTCTTCTTTTTGATAACGACATTTTGGTAGTGCTGGGCGGATCGATCCAAAATATTGATCTCAAGCTGGTATCGCTATTGCACCGATACTGACCAGCAAATGTCGATATTTCTACTTTTGTTTGAAACTTTTCTTTATCTATGAAAAAGACCCAGCCGAGTTGTTGCCTCACCACTCTCCCCAGTCCTGTGAGATCTCAGTAGAAGATGAGGGTGACATTTTATCGGGATTCCTGTGGGATGGGAGTCATATCTGCCATTGATCACGGGACCGGGACGGGATCAAGTTCTTACAAAAGCCAACCAATTCAGGACCCAACCAATTCAGTCTCCAATGGAATGGCTCTCAGGGCATCTTTTTAGAGTGAACGACAACCGCGGCTCCTTCCTATGAGCATTTTTTTAAATTCACCCTCTTGCTTTTTTCTCTTCAAGCAGCACGTGATAGATCAATACATACGTGCTTTCGCCTATGGTTTCCACACGGGTAGTGGGTAGGTAGGGTAGTGTTTGCTTTATGGCAAGCGAAAGGGGTCAATAATCTTGCGCTGAGCCGAGGCGTACACAGAAGGGGGGGGCGTTACATGCACAGCAGTACATAAACCGAGTATGATCAAGGTGCAACAGCAACAAACTACAGCAACACTGAAACGTAAACATAAGAAAATGAGTGGCAGCAGGAAAAGAAGCAAAATCAAGAAGCATTTCATTTTATTGATAACACAAAGGAAGAGTGTAGAGTCTGCAGGAAAGTCATTTCATCTAAAGCAAGCTCCACAACCAACCAGTACAGACACCAGAGAACTGAGAGAACCTTCTTCAAAACTGGATTTCTAAATGCAAACCTTTACTGTGAATGAAATGAATGAATATTTTTACAAGTTGTTTGTTTTATTGGTAAACATTTTGTTTTGTTTTGTATCATAGTTACTTTTTTTGGTTTGTTGACTGTTTTGCATTCACGTCTTTACTTTTTTTAAAGTTTTATTTTTACTTAACTAGTTTCCATTTAATTAAAAACATTGTACAATATCTGTTTTTATGATTATCAAGTAATTAAAGAAGGGAAAATTACAAAAAAGAAAGCATTAACGGCAAATAAAAAAAAAAAGAGATTTGGAGGTGCATGTCACATCCACCGCATTTATGAAAAATATCGGATCAATATTTGCGATATTGACCGGTATCGGATTGGTATTGGATCAATACCCAAATGCTCAGTATCACCCCGCCCTACATTTTGGTAATTGTGGTGTTACACCGGATCATTTTTATAGCAACTTAACAGTGTGAGGCTTGGGAAACCAAACTGCATCTTATTCAGACATGGCACGCACTTGAAAAGATATGCCGTTTATTTCTGGATCTCTTGTCCGGATAGTCTTGCTTGTCCTTTGCTGGTGGAATTGCGCGTTTCGGTTATTTCTTTAAAGAACCATAACTCGCCACAGGAATGGGCTAGAAATTTGATTTTTTTTCTTCCAACATCCTTGCGTTTTTTTCTCTTCACAACTGGGCCAGAATAGGGCATCTGACGGGCCGGATACAGACATTACACAGCAAAATCTTGGGGAAGAATCAAACATTGACCAATATGAATTGTTTATTGTTTTTTTATGTTAATTAACATGATCCAGTGAGGGTTCTTGGGCAAGACCCTTAACGTTACGGCCTACCGCAGAACATGAAAGGCAATGAAACACATGTCATGCCGACTTAAACGCCACCCAGCCAAACAAGGTCTGCATCAGGTGCTGGGGAACCAGAGTACCTTGATAGAAAGTGGGCCACTGGAACAAGATGGAAATGGACTAGAGAACAAGGTTCTGTTGGAAGGCTACTACTCAAGTAATCCCACTCAGAGAGGGGTTACATGCAGAGAATGTGGAGGGAATAGATGTTCGGAACCGACAATCAAGATTAACTGCCAAACAACTAGTAGCTAAATGTTCTAACACCCACAAACAGCAACTGCCATCACAATTTCAGACTGATGAAGCACAACACAACTGTAAAACCACGGGAGAACCACAACATCAGGTCAGAGAGGGGGCTATATCACACTCCCAACCAGAACTTGGGGAACACAGCCCCAATAACCACCATTACACTGAGTGAGGGGGCCACTGATCTGAAAGACAAGATCATGTCTAAAATGAACACCAGGCAACCCAGACACCAACTACAACGCTTGAGTGAAGGACCACCTGAAAGTCTCCTGGAAACTAAATGAAAAAGCAAAGGCATTTGCTTTTTCATTGCACCTCTTTGGGCCTCTGTCATCTGACTCACTTCTGACTGTCTTGATCTTAGCCTCCAACCATTGCTTCCATGGTGGGTATTGTTTTCTCCATGGTAGCAAAGCACCTCAAGGATCACTGCAGCTGAAGTGTAAAGCAGTTCATTGGTTTCTGTGATTGTTGTTGTAGTAATTGCCCTCAATGCAGCGCTGCGCAAATTGCCTGGATTGCGATGCATGCTGGTTAGTTTTTTGAACCAACATGTGTATCATGAAAGTATTGCGAGAAAGGGGCAGGAGCATGGCGCCTACCAAAGCCAGCTGCAGGTACTCGCTGACAGCAAGCTGCCATGATGACTACAAAACAATGCGCTGTGGGAAACAGTGTTCTGACAGTTCTTGTAGTTCACGCGATGCTTTAACAGAAATAACTGGTGCTAAATGAAAGAAATGTGTGTATTTTAACTCTTTCTGCAAATGGTGAATCACTAATGAAAAATAAAAAAGATTCTTATTCTTTATTTACGTTTATAAACTTCCATTCAAATGTATGTAGAGATTAAGCACACAAGCTGGGACAAATTTCTTCCTTAAATCAGTTTTGAGATTATCAGTTTTTTTGCTTCTTGGGATTGAAGTGGACTTATTTTGCTTATGCTGTTTCTCCCTTTTTGTGATTGTAACTCTCAGCTTGTGCAGCTCCTGTTTTATTTATGTATATTTTAAGACAGTAGCTGTGAATCCATGCTTTATAAGGATGATGAAACTTTTAATAAAGTGGCAAACACTGTTGGAGCCCCAGTTTCTACGTAGTTGTGAGCTTTTTGCTGCCATCTTGTTTTTTTTTTCCTCTCCTGAGTTCCAGTGGTCTTTAACACAACATGTGAATGTTACAGACTTGTGAGTGTTACAAGAGACTGTGGCTGTTTTCAAAAGGTTCAATGTCAAAAGGAACTACCAGACATAACATGCTAACTACGACAAGCCGACTGGAAATGTATGGTGCAAAAAAGTGACAGTAATTTTAGTAAAAACATTTTTAGATGTATTTATTTTTTAGGTGACTAAATGAAAAGTTTGCCAATGCAATAAAACGTACATTAAAATATTTAATTGCATTTAGTATTATTAAAATATTCAAAGAATGGAGGCAGAGTGCTTGACCCTTAAACATTTGCACCGCACCAAATCTGACCCTTTGCAAAAAAGTGTCGACAAGCCTGCTTCATTCATTCATTCATTTTCCAAGCCGCTTTATCCCTTTCGGGGTCACGGGGTTGCTGGAGCCTAACCTGGCTACTCATGGGCGAAGGCAGGGTACACCCCTGGACTGGTCGCCAGTCTGTCGCAGGGGCCACAATCACAACACTCACATCCACACCTACGGACAATTTAGAATAACCAATTAACCTATGAAGCATGTTTTTGGACGGTGTGAGGAAGCCGGAGTACCTGGAGAAAACCCACGCATGCACGGGGAGAACATGCAAACTCCACACAGAAAGGTCCCCCAGCCAGGACTTGAACTGGGAACCTTCTTGCTGTGAGGCAGGAGCGCTAACCACTGCGCCACCGTGCAGCCCTCAAGCCTGCTTTAAAATAGTAAATACCTTTGTATAGCTTTTTGGAAAAATGCATTTTTTCAAAATAATCTGGTCAAAATGTGACACTGACAGTAGGCATTAAACATGTGGGGCAGCCATGGTGCAGTGGAAAGGGCAGACGGCCTCTGATCAGAGGATTGCAGGTTTGATTCCCACCCACGTGTCAAAGTGTCCTTGGGCAAGACACTGAAACCCACATTGCCTCTGATGGAAGGTTGGCACCAGTGTTCGACAGCGGAGCCGCCATCAGTGTGTGAATGTGTGTGTGAATGGGTACATGACTGTAAAACGCTTCAGGCCTTCAATGGAGGTAGTAAAGCACTATATAAGCATACGCCATTTACCATGGTGACTTCCTCACAAACGCTGTTTTTGGTGTGGCATCCACTTCCTGTCAGTCTTTCCTAAATTAGCTGCACAACCCTGCTTCAATGTTTTTTCTCAGCAAATAAGCCTCTTCAAGTAAATCATTGTGGGGATATTTTGAATTGGGCATTATATAAAGATCTGTCTTTTTTTATTTAGTAAATGCAGCCATTTTGTAAGGAATCTGAGCTGGTAAAGGTGTAGCTTAACAACTGTAAACATCCTGACATGTAACTGTCATGAACTTCTTCTAACTTCTGCGATTGACTGGAACCAATTCTTTCTTTATTTTTCTCCTTTTAATTTATCCATTTTTTACATTACACAAGGAAAATTAGATAATGATTGTACATGTTGGATATAGCTGAAAAAACGGCAAATGGTGCAGTCCCCTCTTGATAGAAAAAAAAAAAACGTTACCATGTTTAAATCGACTGTAAAAGGTGCTAAAAGACAACCACCTTGTTGTCCATTAGTACAACAAAATCTAGAAAATGTGTTTTGTAAGCAGTTGCCTTTCCCAGTAGCAGGCCTGACTGTTCTGTATGTTTTCTTTAAGATTTGTCATTTTGCTCATTAACTCAAAAAAAAACAAAAACTCCCTTTTAATCCCCAGCAGAGGGTGGTAGATATCTGTAACACATCCTCCCATAAATTAAAACAAATCACAAATGAAAAGAGTGGTGGAGATACAACAAAATTAAACATTTTGGCAAAACAAAGTTCAACTATGGTTTATCAGATTGCATCTGTATTATATATATACAGAACCTGAAATAGTAATTACCTTTAAAATACATGCTTTTTAGGAAGGAAATTCTGAACCATTCTCTAAAGTTAAATTATTGGCGATCTAAAATCCTAACACTCTCACTTTTATGCTTGATATTGAGAAAGTTTTTGGTGCTACGCAGCCTTGTGTTTTTCACATGCAAAGTCCAAACATCCAACATCCCCTCTGTGGTCTCATTTATCCACACATTAATGAAGTGACATTCTTACACTTATTTTGTGGAATAGTATAATATTTTTCACGTAGAAAAAGTTACTATCTATGCTTAAAAATATTTTGTGCTTTTTTAATTGTCTTTTTCAAGTAATGGGAAATGAAATGTAGCACTTGGCTTTTCTGACAAGCTTTGACCTTGTAATACATTTGCTGGGACATCCAGTTCTAGAAAATGTCGTATTTATCTTGCCCGGTTTACTAATTCTTTCTTCTGTTTGCCTTTCTGCTCTCCTGCATGTGAGCCTTATTTTCTGTCCTCCTGAAGACACACAGTCCCTCTGCTTTGCTTGTGTGGGTGAGGAGGTGCTTTACAATGCACTGTACAATCTGAGCCTGCTGGGAACACACTGCTGACTCAGCCCAGGCCACTGCATTCATCTATCTGCACTGCAGTGCTGTCTCTGCTTACCCCCTCACACTCATCCACAGTGTGCCACACACAGGAGGGCTGGGATGCACTCATGTACGCACCTGCCATCTTAATGATGTTGGACCACGGCACACCCAACACTATCAAGCAGTGATCATCTCAGACATAACTCAGTGTTTTGTATGATGGTGACCAAAGAAACAGGGTCTCTGTGCATCCTCTTTCACATTCACTTTTTTTGTGGTCAAAATGATTATTTTGTGAAATATTTATTGCTTAAGTTGGAATTGGTTGTAAAATAAATACAAACTTTAATTTCTAAAGGGCTACAATTGCATAAATGAAACAATAAACAGATATGGAGCATTCATTATGCTGTTCCTTCTTTGATGCAATTCTGTATTCAACTTGTGACCGTTCACGGTAAAACCAAAAAACGACACCAGCCAGAAGGACAACTGGAAGGCTGCTTTATTGGTTGGAAATAGATTCGTGCTCAAATGAAGACATTCGTTCACTGGTTGTCATTAACTTGTCCCATGTGGTTGTGCAACATATGTCTTTCTACTGACTGTTAGTGGCAAAAGAATTATGACAGTCAAAAGATTTTATCTTTCAATCAGATCAATATGAATCAATTCAGATATAAAAATTAAATCAGTCATGCGCAGAAAGAAAAAAGTGAACCAACATCTTGAAATCAATAGAAAGGTGTAAAACAAAGGGCAAGCTGTTTCTCTGTTAGCCCATTAGCCAGCAACAAGGAAACACATAGAGAGCACGCACTAACATGACCTTACATGGTGTTAGTCCACTAACACTGCTATAAGTTTTTAGTCTGAGATCATTCTTCGTCATTTTTGTCGTGCTCTGTTTTGATTTGCTCTGTGGGTGATGAGATCATCACTGCTGATTCCACTAAATAGAAAGCTAAAAAGGCACGTGCCGTTAAGAGATATTGCACAGTTAACAAACACACAGACACGTTAAAACAACTTAATCTTAAATCATTTGACATATAACACTAAAAGTGACTGTAAAATGAAAGATTATTTCCTCTTTTGGGAGACAGAGGGGTTCAGCTGCAGCAAGCAAAGCTTCATCACACATAGTGGTTTGTGGCTCATAGGCAACGATTGTGAACCAGCAGCATCATGTCTATCTTTTTGTTTGCAACAGAGGAAATTACAAGCCAGACATCTTTACACAGGTACAGAAAGGTATGCTGGTTGTGCAATCCTCTCACCAAGGCAGACTCCACAATCCACAGCAAGCAGCCAGTACAACACCATGCACTGTATGCTCAAACCCAGAATGTGAAAGTGCCGAGCAGGCTTGGTTTTGGTTTTCCTCCAAACGTCCCACCCTAAGAAAGAACACTTTTACTTTCACCTCGATGCAAGGAGTGGACAGGAGAGTTACATACATTGTTCTAAAATAAATATATATTTATATACATATATTTTATATATATAAATATATATGTTTGTGTGTGAGGAGGAATATATATATATTATATATGTTGAACTGTATATGTGCGGGCTGATTTATAAAGTTTCTAAATACTTTTCCATTTTTTAAATAAAGAAATGTTTAGCTTACTTCAATGTTTTTGTGAAACGTGACCTCCCAAGAAAAAAGAACTCTACCCCACTTAACAGTGCATCACAGCCTAACAAGTGTGACAAGGGACATCAGCTGAAAGCCATTCTATTATTAAGTGTTACATTATTAGCTGTAGTTTTGTAAGGTAATCCGTAATTATAAAAAACTACACATGCTGTTAAAACAATATATTACAATATTTATAGTTTCTTAAAAAGTCCAGTCTTAGCGATTGCAACTTGTGCCCTACGTTCACTTATTTTTTTAACCAAATAAATGAATAATTTGTTTTTGAAATAGGTTTTTTTTAACATGTCACACCAATATTGTACAGAAATCTAGGAGAAAAGGAATGGTGGTGGAGTTTGGCTTCTGATCAGTCAGTTTTATTTGGTTCAAGTTAAAACCCCACACTGATCCTGAACATCTCATGCAGCAACTGGACCTTGAAAATGGTTGAGGGTATTGAGGGAAAAGTGACATCACTGCACAACAGGAAGTGGTGTTCAGGCTAACAACACCAATAAAATACATCCAGTGCTCTGTAGGTTATTTGGTCGTTGTAATTCAGTGGAGCAACATGAGGAGAAATGGTTCAGAGAGGCTCATTGTGATTGTTTTTGTTCAGTTCTGAAATGTGGGGCCTTTGCTCAACCCAACAAATCCTAATTCACCTATTGTTTCTGTTTACTGAACATAACCAGCCTTCAGTCTGTGACTGCTTACTCTCAAATACAATAAGCAAGAGTATAGTGTTGGTGTTTCACTGAGATGCCTCTAGCCCTATGATTCTAGGAATTCAAAGCAGTAACTGGGCGGATTCCCATTCACCCAGACAGTTTACCTGAATGACATTAAAAAAAGTAAAATATGATTTCATTAACACCCCCATCACAATCACTTGCATTTTCTTGCAGAGCTGATCTATAACATCTGAGAAAAAGAGATTTTTTCAAGCATTGCATATGTGTTTAGTGTCTTTGTCTAATAACAACAGCAAACAATAGAATAAAAAAGAAAACAAAGTAAATAAGAAAAAGTGAAAGTAGAATGGGCAGGGCAAACTTCACCCATGCCAATTTATGGGCAATGGGGCAATAAGGGTAGTAACAAGGGAGATCTCTTTGGCTTCTCCACATTCAGTGGTTTCATCAACCAGTTTTTGACGTCTTGCTAAAATAGGAAACCTGTGAAATCTGATTCAACACAACTTCCACAAGACCACTTCCCTTTAAACTTGTTCAAATTTATAATCCTTAAACTTAAAGCATAGAAAAGCAAACAAACAAAAGATAAATTGATGTTTTTTGGTAGTAAAACAGGTCAGAGAACTAAAACAATTCTCTCTTGTCAGCCCTTTCAGAAAGGTCTATCCACCCTCAAATAAACAAAAGGGAAAAGGAGGGAGTCTGAAAAACCTGTGAAATCCACCAAAATCACTGTTTAACTCCTCCCATGCCCAATCACACAAAGAAAAATCAAGGCAGATGGTATGGAACATTACATTAGTGGATCTAAAGTACAAATGTAAGCTTTCAAGCGCCGTAGTGCTGTGCCCTTAAAAATAAAAAAAATCCTAGATGCAAACAGACAGCTTTCTCTTTACCTTTTTCACAATAAAACACCACCAGCATAGAAAGTAGATGTCTTTTGTCTGCCTGCAGGGACAGTCATTTCCATGACATGTGTTAAAGCGATGAACCAACTAGGTCATCGATTTCATTCCACCAACCTGCTGCTAATTCAGTTGCGCAAATAACTTCGATCTTCCAAATTCTGTGAAAAAGTCTCAGTCGTACAGTTGAGCCACCAATGTGGTCTTAGTATTAGTGTCTTGTGGACTATGCATGCAAGATTTTTGATCAAAACATGCCATCATGCAACTCATTTTTATGCATTGAACAAGCACATTATTTATGTATTTGTTTGGAAATTTTTCTGAGTAAATGTAAGTCCTTGGCCCAAGTTGACTCCAAAATAAACAGACCTTTTTTTTAACCAATTTTGGTGTGAAAGCCTATGTAAATTATTAAACATATAGGAGCATAAGGATCAACAAACTGATGAACAAATAAAACATTTTGATGTAGAAAAAACAAATCAGTAGATGAGTTAAGTGACATGGTTAAACTGTTGGATACTGTTTTCTTTTCTTTTTCTTATTTATCAATTGCATTTCTGCTGCTAAAATAAACCATTTCTAGCATTAAATTAAAAAAAAAAGTTGAAACACTTTGTCTTTGACTCGCCAGTGGACACTCTTTTTGCCCACAGAGGACGCCACTTGAACATCTGTACATTGCAGTGCTCAGTGACACAAAAACTCGCCAGCTGCTCTGAGACATTTTTTTTAAACATGAAGCAGCTAGCTTGTTTCACTTTAACAACACTTTCTTCCACAGGAATCTGTTCCTTTTCGTCTGGACACTGATTTTTTTTCTTACCCTCTCTTAAGATAGAGTCACTTTTCTTATCTGTAGACCAATGTAGGGAAAGCAGCAGACTTTTCCTGGTCTGTTTCCATTTCCCTTTCGCAAGATCAGCAGTCTAGATAGAACAATGTAACACAGTATGCTGATTATATTTGGGTTGACCAAAAGTCAAAGGTTCTCGTGCTTTTACAGACCACACTGGTTCCCTCTGCGCTGTGAAAGTCTGTAAACAAAATTATTGAAGACTATTTTTTCAGACTTGCAATGAAATAATCTGTACATCTGCGTGAGTGATATTCCTCCCACTTTGCAAGAGATTACAACACAACAATCTTTGATGTTGTTGTTACTGTGGTTGTTCATCCTCCAGTCTAACATTTAGATTCCCTTATGTCTTTTTGGTTTCTTCCTTTCTCTTTTCTCCCTCCTTTGCCCTCATTGTTGTCATCCTGTTTTTCCTTGTCAGGTTTGGTTACACTTTCATAAGAGGGCAAAGAGGCTGTTGAAGGAGTGCCCTCCTTCTTGTCTTGTTCCTGATTGTTACCACCATTCTCCACGGTGTTATTGACTGGTTTACGCTTACAGACAAAACCACGTCGGGCCAAGTAGGAGCGGTAGGCCCTCTGTATGATCCTGGCTGACACGTCCTCTTGCTTCCGCCTCAGGGTGGTAGTAATTGGCTCATAGGAGACCTTAGAAGGGTTAGCTGCAACAAAACGTTCCTCCATTTGTTGCCTTAGCATGTCCAACTCACCGCTGTCACCCAACACACGCTTGGTGAAAGCAAACAAGATGTCCAGGCAGTGGATGCGGTCTCCACTCACCATCGGCATGTCCATTGCAATCAGCTCAATGGTGTTTGGTTTGGGGACGCGAAGTGGGTGTTCAAGTGCATCAGCAAAGTCAGAGAGCTTGGCATAGGTGATGAACTGGGACGCATCAGGGTCAAACTTCTCCCAAATTTCATAAAAGGTCTCAAAGTCATCCTCACTGAGCGGGTCAGCACTCTCCTCTGTGGCCACGCTGAAGTTTTCCAGGATGATGGCAATATACATGTTGACCACAATTAGAAAAGAAATTATGATGTACATAACAAAGAAGAAAATGCCCACTGATGGGTTACCACAATCCCCAGTCGCAGGGGTGCCAGCATTCTCCAAAAGAGGATCACAGTCAGGAGGGTAGTTAAGAATGGGCAGCAACAGACCGTCCCAGCCTGCAGACGTGGTGATCATGAACAGGATGATCATGCTGTTGCCAAAGGTCTCAAAATTATACATGTCGTCTATTCCAGCCCCGTGTTTTACATAGCCAAAGTTGGACATGCCAAAAATGGAGAAAATGAACATGACTAAGAAAAGCAGAAGGCCGATGTTGAACAAGGCAGGAAGTGACATCATGAGAGCAAAAAGCAGAGTCCTGATTCCTTTGGCCCCTTTAATAAGACGGAGGATTCTGCCGATTCGTGCCAGTCGGATCACCCTGAAGAGAGTTGGCGACACAAAGTATTTCTCTATCAAGTCGGCCAGAAACATCCCTGAAGTTAAGAAGACACAAAAGAGAAAAAAAGTTCAGTTAAAACTAGTGCTGTCAATCAATTAAAAAAATGGATCAGATTAATCACACTTTTGGGTTGTGTTTTGTTTTACAAGGTCAAATTGTAAATTATAAATGTTTTACAAGTTACATTTTATAAGACAATGTGCAGCTTTTGAACAAAACAAAGGCCATAGAGAAAATGTTTTCCTTCATTTTTATTGTCTGAAATGTTTAAGTGTCTAAAGCTTTAACTCAGAAGTTTAAGAAGTTTGTGTGCACAACACACTTCAAAAGTAAGATAAGCAGAACTGTAAAGACTGTAATGTCTGCAGTATTACTCCAAAAAACAAAGATGCTGATATACAGACAGAAGAAAAACGTTGTGTTTCTGCACTTTAAAGGATCCGAGTGAACTCTAATACTCTTATCGTATTGTATTGGCTGCTGGGTGTTCTGGGAGAAATTTCTGTAACAATGTAACAATCTATGTGTGCAGGCTTCTTCAAAACAAACCTTTTCCTTCATGATGTGGACAAAAACAAGCTGTAAGACGTGAACTTTCTCTCTGAACTGATGCTTTATTGAACCTATTGTGACAACAGCACATATATATATATTGCTTTCCTTTGCTGCTGCAGTCGAGGTCTGCTGGCTAAGCTGCATTTTATGTTACAGCCACATTACATAACAAATAGTCCACCTTTTGGAAAAAAATCACAACAAAACCTAAAAAATAACAAGAATAAAGCACTAAAAAATGACTGAATATTTATTTCTTTTTTCTTATAAGCGGAATTGTGCTCTACAAAGTGTGCATTCAGAATTTGACGCACGCCACCACAGCCTGAACTGGTGGAAGACGGTTGCTTTGTGGAGTGTAATAACTCAGCCTTTATATATATTGATGCTTAATTTTTTTAAAATTAATCGCATGCATTAAAGCATTAACATTGACATCCCTAGTTAAGACACAGGAAACATCCCAAAATCAATAGTTAACATGGTGTTGCCTTTTGGTTCTGTCTTTACAGTTCGGTTTACTCATTTCTCTGATATTGTGTTTTGTCTTGACCCTCTGTAATAACCCTCTGTGAATATCAGTTTTTTAATGTCCCCTATTTCTGTTTACTTTCAAGTTTAAGTTAATCGATCTTTCAGTTTTGTCAAAAGAATTTTTTGGAAAGTTTTTTTTTTTTTCCACTTTTTATTTGTCTAATTGACTTCCCTGTCTCCTTCACTTCAGTCTTCCATCAAACACCAAAAAGACTCTGGGATGCCCAGAAAACCCTTTTTTCCATCCTTTTTGTTTGTTTGTTTGTTTGCTTTTGGATGAAGCTCCTATTTTTACCTTAAATATAGACACTAAGTCCAATTCATTCATGGTTCCATCCATTCACTTCCCACGTTTCTATTCCTACGAAGCTTATACCCGGCTGCTCCACAATGTATTTTACATTCCATCGACGGTTAGGATCCTGGGGACCAACTAGATATAAAACAAGGAAAAGAAATGGCTGCTGCATATTCACTGAGATTTTGGACTCTGGCAGCTCAAACCAATTGGTCTCCCTAAAATTTAAAAATGCTTTTCACCAAAGCCTATCCATGGAACTCCAAGGAGAGATGATGGCCTGTCGTGACGAAGATCTGGATCAATTAACCGCTTTGGCCATACGGCTGGACAATATTCTATGAACCCAAAAGCTCAAGGCCACGAACTCTGCGTATCATTCCGGACCGAGCGTACCACGTCATGTGAACCCATGCAACTTGGCTCCACTCACTTGATGCCGGAGGAAAGAGAGAGAGAAGGATACATGACAATCTCTGCCTCTACTGCAGTCGCCCTGGTCACCTGCATCCTTCATGCTCCGAGTGAACATGGCGTTCGGGGGGGTCAGAAGTACCCCTGACCCTACAAATCAATAACAGGTCTACTAAAATCATGGCCATGATTGATTCAGGGCAGCTGGTAATTTCATTAACGTAACATTTGCATGTACTAACTCAATTCCACTGCTCCTCTGTGGGCCGTGTGTAGCAGTTTCTGTCCTAGATGGTCTGGGTTCAGGACGGGTCCAGGTCCACACCCTGGAGGTTAATCTCTCTACCCTGAATAACCACTAAGAAACCATTAGATTCTTAATCATTGACTCTCCTCACTGTGCCAAAATCCTGGGTCTTCCCTGGTGTGATATACATGATCATCTGGTCGACAAGTGAAGTCACCTTTGCCGGCAACAATGTGTCCAAACCAGAACACAACGGAGCAAAACACCACTGAAGAGTATCAAATCCAACAAATAGCCTCAACAATGATCAACGTACCTGATCCCTCATTGAGACATGGGGACTTGCCTCCTCAATATCAAGGCCTGCAGTAGGCTTTCAACAAGCAACACGCTACGCAGCTACCTCCTCATCGATCCTATGACTGTACTGTAGACCTAAAACCCAGATCCACACCAGCCAAGGGCAGGGTATTTTCCTTGTTGCAACCAGAGACTGAGGCCATGTAGGCCTACATTCAGGAGTAGCTAAGCAAGGGTTTAATTCAACCCTCTAAGTTCCCTGCATCCGCCAGGCTTACAATCAGGCTAGGCTGATTGTAAAATGCTGTAATGCAGGAATATTTCTTTTTTAAAACTCTCCAAGAGCGTGACCTCTCTAATTGTTGATGGCAACTGATTCCAAAGTTTAGGAGCCATCACAGCAAAAGCACGCTCCCCCCAAAATTTACATTTGGTTCTGGGAGCCAGTAGCACACACTGGTTTGCAAAGCGTAGGGACTTTGGGGGGGACTAAATCAAGAAACCATCAGGTTCCTGTGGTCTTACTGCCACAATCATCAAGAGGACTGGAGTTGTTTCCTGGTCTTGGCTGAGTACGCTCAAAACCCACTCAAGAAGGCGGTCTGTCACCTTTCCAATGTGTGCTGGGTGTTTAACCTCCCTTCTTCCTAGGTCCGGAATTCCATCCAAACTACCGGCTGTGGATGACTGGTTTCAACGATGTGAAGAGACGTGGAATGCTGGGCATGTTCAGCTCCGCCGTGCTGTGCGCAGGACCACTGAACAAGTTGATCGCCATCATTGGGAGGGTCCCAGTCTGGCTTCTGGACAGTGCGTCTGGTTGTCCACCCATGATCTCAGGTTACAACTTCTGTGCAAGAAACTCAGTCCAAGGTGCTAGAGTCCATTTCAGATCATCAAACAAATCACACCCCGTGTCATATCCATATATCCATATACAGCACATGTCCACTCCCCCTTTGATTGTGGGAGATGACGAGGCCTATTTGGTCAATGAGCTACTGGATTCTCGGCGCCGAGGGGGGCAACTGCAATACTTGGTGGAGTGGGAGGGGTATGGACCAGAAAAACATTTGTGGGTTCATCCCGATGACATCCTGGACCCCTCTTCCATCGCCGGTTCCCCTCCAAGCCGACTCTGCATCCACGTGGCAGGCCTCGACGCCGTGTGTTTCTTCGCTTCCTAAACCGCTCACAGGAGGGGGTTCTGTCTGGACTCAAGCTTCCGTCTCTCCTTCCGACCACCAGAGGAAGCCATCTCCTGAATATGGACATTCTCTGAGCCTCTTCATTGCTCAAATTCCCATCAGCCACTGCTCTCTTTCTTGAGTCTCCTCAGCTGTTTCTCATCATGTCATTCCTCAAACAGTATTTAGGCAGTCACTGAGCTTCTGCTCAGTGCAAAGTCTTGTTTTTGCCTTGCAAACAGTCTGAGCGTTTATCTGATGATCTCTCCTGGTGTCCTGACTCCTTCCTGTTTTGACCACATCTTGCCTTGCCCTTGTCTGTTTGTGTTTGCTATTAAAACCCATTGTACATGGATGCAAACGGCTCCGCCTCTTCATTACACCTTGTTGTTTCTCTAAGCATTCCAGTTTGTGGTAAAATCTTGTACAGCAGTTAGGGTTAAGGGATAAGGAATATGAGGGAATAATAGGAAATAATAGTTTTTATAATTATAATAGGAATATGAGACACTGATTGGAAAACAAAAGCATGACCAGCTGCCAGAAGCATAACAGGTGTATTTTTATACTTAGAAAATTCAATTCATAAGTTGGTGTGTACGGTGGTGTTAGTTTTTTTTTTTTTTTGGTCTTCCTTTTTTAAAGTACCATCTGCTGTAGATAATGTTACTATGCTGTTTGAATAATATGCGATTGTGAAATGTCCCAGACCGCCTCACATCAACCCGCCCCTCTGTTCTTTGCACTCATAAAATCTGGAAGACCTACCCACAATTGAAAGGATGACCACCACCACATCGAAGATGTTCCAGCCGTTAGTGAAGTAGTAGTGACGGAGTGCAAAGAGCTTTAGCACAAACTCGCAGGTGAAGACCACGATGAAGATGAAATTGATCCAGTAAAGTACAAGCTCTGTGTCCTCTGACTGGTCGTCTGTCTCTACCATCATGGTGACCATGTTGAGGCAGATGAGCATCATGATGGAAATATCAAATACCTGCTGGGTCACAAAGTCGAACACCATGCCCTGGATTTTGTTCTGAGGGGAAAATCAAGAAACAGATTGTTGATTGTTATGTTGCCTTCAAAAAAACAACTATTTATGTGTTATGATGCAGAAAAAAGGTGGGATTTACTTGTGGCCTAGGTATTGGCTTTTGAGGTTTCTTTGACCCTAGTTTTTTCATCGCGTTGTAGTATTTTTTCTGTTCTTCAGTCATGAAGATGTCTTGACCTCCAAAGTAAAGTGAGAAAAACAGATTGGTTACAACCTGTTAGGTTTTTGTCCAGAACATTATTTAAATAAGGAAACGTTTAAAAACATTTCCACAATTGTGCAAATACAAAATAGTTGACTATTTAAATCTTTTTTATTAAATAGATCAATGAAAATCATCTGCTCTTGCATTATTTTCCACTCAAAATACTCTAATGTGCTGCTGACTCCAGTTTTAGCAAACTCTATTGATTATTTTAGGAAATTCTCAGGTGTAAGTCATCTGGGAAAAAGTCCCTAAACATTTTAGTCTCAAATGAAATTACTTTTTGCTTGAAAATTTAGAGCATGACTCTGATTACTGAAGGTGGCCTAAAATGAGAACTGCATGTATACTCTTAAAAATCAGATTTTACACAGAAAAAGACAGTTAAGTTTAACAAAAACGAGGACAATTCTCATTTAAATACAAAAGTGTTTTCTGAAAAAGTAACAAAAAATGTCTTATCTTTTTCTTCTGTTGATTAAAGTTATCAATGATGACACCAATGAAGAGGTTCAGAGTGAAGAATGAGCCAAAGATGATGAATATCACAAAATAGATGTACATATACAAGTTGTCCTCATAGATGGGCTGATCTTCAACCTGGAAAATAACAACAAGAAAATAGGTTACAATAGCCAACAAAAGGAAGCTGAATGTGCCAGAAATCAAATCTACCTTTCTAGAGTCTATAGCTGCATACATAATGTCCATCCAGCCTTTAAAAGTTGCCTGTTAGGAGGTCACAGTGCAAAGAAATGTGTTTAACATCTTTTTATTTCTCAAAAAAATGTGTACATGAAAGCATCTTACCACTTGCAGCAATGCCAGGTATCCTGCTCCCACATTGTCAAAGTTTATCTTGACATTTTTCCATCTGACTTCTGTGTAATTGTCATTTATTAATGCAAAACACTCCGATTTGTTGTTCACCACATTTGGGAGAAAATACTCCTCAGCTGTTTCGTTGAAACAGTAATAGTACTTTCCAGCAAACAGGTTGACACCCATGATGCTGAAGATGAGCCAGAAGATGAGACACACCAGCAACACATTCATAATGGAGGGAATGGCTCCCACCAAGGCATTCACTACCACCTGAGGAGAGCAGCCAGGAAACATCAATGTTACCTTACAGTCATACACCTGCTGCACAGCTGTTCACAGGTGAGAACACCAACACACACCCAAGTGGAAATGCACTTTTATTTCATTAGGTTTTTGTTTTTTAACTTATGTAAATTTGAATCAAATAAAGTCTAAGAGAGTGTAACAAATATTGGCAGCTCACAAAAGTAAATGACCAACAACACTAAAAACTCAACTGAGATTTTTTTTTTACAGAATTTAGGAATTTCATTTTCGTTTGAACATCGATAGGGTGGCAATCTAGCAAAAGAGCTATTCCCCTGTTGCTCACACATGTGGGTAACAAAAAAACTCAGTTACCAGGGAAATTCAACAATGGACTTTTGCTGATTCTTCCCAAAATTACATAGACCTGCTTATCATCCCCAGGCAGCAAAAAAAAACTAAATGGTTGCAATGGAAATAAAACCCAAAATAAAAGCCACCATTTTGAAAAAAGTGTTTAGTTATAAAAAGGAGAGAGTAAGGGGTGTGTATCAATCAGTGACATGTAGTCAGGGGAGGCAGGTCAGGCTGTGCCTCACCAGCAAAATTTAGCTTAAAAATGCATAAATGAAATAAAATGAATATACTGTTTTTTAATTGAAAAAAAATCTAATATTGTTTTTTAAACATATCTTTTCTTTGATTACCTTTTTCAGTGTTGGTTTTTCAACATTTTCCTGTTTAATATGTGAGAGCGGCGGGTGAGGCAACAGCAGCCTGTGCCTTTCCAGCACCGCTTAACTAATTTGGTCTTTTTAATCATCAAAAAAAGACGCTTTATTTTAAAATGACCTAATTTGCTTTTTTCTCGCATCTGTCTGATTACATTGGTGTCGGTTTGTGACTCATTTAGTCTTTTTATCAGCTAAAAATGCTCTTTAGAAATACACAAGGTGAGGCGGGCAGTAAGCCTGCCTGAAGGCAGAGGGCACTGTTGAGCCCGGAGAATGGGACACAGCAGCTAAAGAATAATAGAATGGACTCTATGCACGGAGCTGTTTGACATATTTCCAGTTTAAAATTTTGTTCTTGTATTTAGGATATGCCAAATCTCTGTGTACTATTCCTGGTACTGTCTAATTTTTGTTATTTCTTACATGGCCAATGTTGTTCGCTCATATTTACGTGCCACCAGCTTCCATAGTGATGAATTTTCATTTTGGCAGCACGTAATATGGGCAGCAAAGATGCACATTGCTGCTTTGCTTTGATTTTGTTGCTAACGATTTTGTTGGGGCGACTGTGGTGCAGTGGAAAGGGCAGTCGGGCTGTGATCAAAGGATTGCAGGCTCGATTCCCGCCTTGCCCGCCCATGTGTCGAAGTGTCCTTGGGCAAGACCCTGAACCCCACATTGCCTCTGATGGAAGGTTGGCGCCAGTGTTCGGCAGCGGAGCCGCCATCAGTGTGTGAATGTGTGTGTGACTGTGAAGCACTTTGGGCCTTCAATGAAGGTAGAAAAGTGCTATATAAGTAAATGCCATCTACCATTTTACCGCACGTAGTTAAAATTATACTTAAAGTTAAATTCCCAATAGTTGTCACGCAAAATGTGTTCTCCATATTTGACCCTGGCAGAGCGGGGAGCTGCAGACATTCAAAAAGGCAAAATTTGCCTTCCTGAAACACCAAACACCCAGAACTCCAAAAACGCTACCATGTTCTGTATGATTATGACTTCTGGAGAGGAAACGTAGCGACGTTAGAACATCTAAAACCTGTTCAACTAAACTTTGAATATTTAACCAAACTTTGAAGTGACTTCCAGACTGCTGGTTCTACTCCCAGCTGACGAGGAGCCTCTGCCTTCTTCATAGAGCGGCAGCGGCGTGCTCGAACCGTCACCTCACCTGTCAGACGGCTTTACCTGACACTGAAAATACATTGACAGAAATGTAGAAACGCTCTGCTGTGGAGGAATGAAAACACAACTAACAGATCAAAAAGATAAAGACGTGATCATCAGATATGTCTCTCATGCTAGCCCAAATAAAAGTGACTAATCGCACTAATTTTTTTCGTTCAGCCAGTGCTGAACTTTTTTGGCCGCTTGGACCCGGAGGAAAGATAAGGGTTGCGGTTACAATTAGTATACCAAATGGTTCCTGAGGGCGGCTTTGTCTGCCAATCACTGCACTCTGCGCTCTGGGTGATTGACAGCTAA
The DNA here is from genome assembly GCA_036245035.1 of Adrianichthys oophorus. Taxonomy (NCBI): domain Eukaryota; kingdom Metazoa; phylum Chordata; class Actinopteri; order Beloniformes; family Adrianichthyidae; genus Adrianichthys; species Adrianichthys oophorus. The sequence goes on from BSAI01000148.1 coordinate 675,280, forward strand.
CAAGAATTTAAGATTAATTACGTACTTCCTTTCTTACTAAACTTCCAATTCCTTCCCCCAACCACCACTTCACCTCAATAAATAGTCCTGCACCTCCTGGTGGCTGGATGTTGAAACTACACCGAATCACCTGGTCCTACTTGTCACCTGCAGTTTCTAATAAAGTACTCTGTCATCTGTTTCTGGGTCTGCTCAATTTAAAGTTGTCTTCAAAACCACCAAACCTGACAAGGTTATTAATGCGTTTCTTCAGAAGGAGAGACCATAGACATAAAACAAGGGAGCAACACAAGGATTTCATTCATAACTAAAAGTAATTCAATAATAACAATTTTGGTGATTTTCTTTTCTCTGCTAAAGTTTGTAAATGAAAGAAAAATGTTGAAATGGAATTTTAAAGAACACACTTTAAGTGCTGCCAATCAAATGATGCAAAGGCTTCTCCGTTTGTACAGTGGGTACAGAAAGTATTCAGATCCTCTTAAATTTTTCACTCTTATATTGTAGCCATTTGCTAAAATTATTTAAGGTCATTTTTTTCCCTCATTAACGGACACACAGCTCCTCATATTAAAAAATATAGAATTTTTGACATTTTTGAAGATTTAATACAAAGGAAAAACTGAAATATCACATGGTCCTAAGTATTCAGACCCTTTGCTGTGACACTCATATATTGAACTCAGGTGCTGTCCATTTCTTCTGACCATCCTTGAGATGGTTCTACACCTTTATTTGAGTCCAGCTGTGTTTGATTCTACTGATTGGACTTGATTAGGAAAGCCACACACCTGTCTATAGAAGACCTTACAGCTCACAGTGCATGTCAGAGCAAATGAGAATCATGAGGTCAAAGGAACTGCCTGAAGAGCTCAGAGACAAAATTGGCACAGATCTGGTCAAGGTTCCAAAAAAATATCTGCTGCACTTAAGGTTCCTAAGAGCACAGTGGCCTCCATAATCCTTAAATGGAAGATGTTCTGGACGACCAGAACCCTTCCTAGAGCTGGTCGTCCGGCCAAACTGAGCTATCGGGGGAGAAGAGCCTTGGTGAGAGAGGTAAAGAAGAACCCAAAGATCACTGTGGCTGAGCTCCAGAGATTCAATCTGGAGAAAGTTGTAGAAAGTCAACGATCACTGCAGCCCTCCAGTATTCAGGGCTTTTGGCAGAGTGGCCCGACAGAAGCCAAAGCCCGAATGCAGTTTGCTAAAAAACAACTGAAGGACTCCAAGATGGTGAGAAATAAGATTCTCTGGTCTGATGAGACCAAGATAGAACTTTTTGGTCTTAATTCTAAGCGGTATGTGTGAGAAAAGCAGGTACAGCTCATCACCTGTCCAATACAGTCCCAACAATGAAGCATGGTGGTGGCAGCATCATGCTGTGGGGGTGTTTTTCAGCTGAAGGGACATGACGACTGGTTGCAATGGAGGGAAAGATGAATGCAGCCAAGTACAGGGATATCCTGGACCAAAACCTACTCCAAAGTGCTCAGGACCACAGACTGGACCAAAGGTTCACCTTCCAGCAAGACAAATGACCCTAAATTAAAATTAAATAACCAAGGAGTGACTTCACAACAACTCTGTGACTGTTCTTGAATGGCCCAGCCAGAGCCCTGACTTAAAATCAATGGATCATCTCTGGAGAGACCTGAAGATGGCTGTTCACCAACGTTTACCATCCAACCTGACAGAACTGGAGAGGATCTGAAGCAGGAATGGCAGAGGATCCCCAAATCCAGGAGTGAAAAATTTGTTGCATCTTTCCCAAAAAGAATCATGGCTGTATTAGATCAAAACGATGCTGCTACTAAATACTGAGCAAAGGGTCTGAATACTTAGGATCATGTGATATTTCAGATTTTCTTTTTGAATAAATCTGAAAAAATGTCAGAAATTCTGTGGGGTTTTTTTTTTGTCAATATGGGGTGTTGTGTGTACATTAATGAGGAAAAAAATGAACTTAAATGATTTTTAGCAAATGGCTACAATTTAACAAATGGTGAAAAATGTAATGGGGTCTGAATACTTTTCAGACCCACTGTAAATCTGAGTGAGGATTTCAGTGCCTCACCAGCTGTGAACCTCATCATACTTCACTGGTATCAGCCGCTCAGCCAGTGAGGGCTGGTCATGAGGGGGGCCAAGGTTGGGGGGCACCTGAAGGCTACTCGTGGCTTCGATTTTATATCGTAGCTTTATTATTTGGCAATGAAAAGTTGACATTTTAAAGTATTTAGCTCAGCCTGGCAAGAGTGCTGTTTTGAGGAAATTTTATTGAACTCAGTTGTATTTGTATTATTGCTGTCAATCAATTTGAAAATGAATCAGATTATTGACATTTTTGGATTGTGACTTATCACGATTAATCACTGTTTTACTAGATACATATTACACGACAATATGTGGAATTTTAACCTAAAAAGGCCAGAGTGAACATTTTTCCTTCATTTTTATTGACTGAACTGTTTTAATTTGTAAAGTGTTAAACTCAAATGTTCCAGAAATGTAATGTCTGTGCACAAAACACATTAACAGTCAGATAACAGAACTCTAAAGAACTGTAAAGACTTTTATGTCTGCAGTATTAATCCAAAGAAACAAAGATGCTGATATACAGCCATAAGAAACAAACATTGTGTTTCTGCACTTTAAATGGTCTGGGTGAATACTCAGATCTGATTGGCTGCTGGGTGTTGACGCGCATCTAAAAAAGAAGTTCTGGCCACATAGCACAAATGTTCTATAGCACTGCGCAGGCTTCTTTAAAACAAACTTCTGCTTCCTCTTCTGGACAAAATCAAGCAGTAAGAGATAAACTTTCTCTCTGATCTGATGCTTTATTGAACCTATCGTGATGCCGCTGCAGCGACACTGTGACAACGGGCCACACCACAAATCAAATAGTTCGCTTTTAGGGAAAAAGCGTTCAATATCCCAAAAAATAACAATAAGAAATTACAAAAAATGTATTGAATTGAATTATTGAATTATTATTGAATTATTTCTTTTGTAAGACCATGTCTTACATGACCATGTCATAAGCGGGATAGTGCCAGACAAAGTGTGTATTTTTGTCAGAAATTCACGTACGCCGTGGTAGCCTGAACCACTGAACGCAAGCGAAAGACAGTCGCTTCTGACGTGTGAGTAATTTGTGTTAAAGAACCTTGACGCATTAATTTTTTACAATTAATTGCATGCGTTAACACATTAATGTTGACAGCCCTAATTTGTATGCTATATGTAGTCATGTATAATTTTTAAGTTCAAATGAACAATTAAAAGTGTATTCTACTTTTAAAACATTGTTACACTCATATTAAACTTCTCCAAACACTGTTACTGATTGTACAAATATGTCTGTCACAGCAGGCATATAAGATATGAAGTCATGTTTTTTTTAAATAAAAAATAAACCCTTAACATAAAATAAATGTGCATTTTTCCACACAAGCACCATGGAAACAAAAATAAATCAAAACTTTCTAGACAAGCATTATGTGTCAAAGTTCCTTGTTATATTGTGGTGTGGTGTTTATAGTGCAACACTACCACAATGCATCTACATGATAACTTTGTGTTTCTGTAAAACAGTGATCATGATATCATGGTGATGAGAATCACCAAGGAATGATGAGCAAGGATGGCAAGGGAAGGGAGTATGCAACCAGAAGTTTGTTGATCTTCCAGTGTGACAATGCCAAAGCCAAACTGATAGGATCAGGGGAAGTTGAGGCAGAGCATAAGTCAGAAAATGTTAAGCCTACAAACAGGCAAGTCTGATTTTTTTTTTTTTTTTTTTTGCAACAACAAGAGGCTGATCCAAACCATCACAGGTTTGAGTGGAAGTCAACTGGTATGAGACCCGTAAAAGCAGAACCAATAACTACTGCAAAAACAATACAAAGTACAGTGGAAATTAACAAAGATTTTTGCTTTTGGTCCACAGGATCCTTAAAAAATGAGCCTCTACAGATTGCATGTTTGGAGTGAAAGTTCACACCAGCCTCTCTGTTGTTTCGTAGCTAGCAAACAAAAGCGCAGAGTTTTTGTTATAATGTGGTGCATCCTTTACTGAAAAATGTTGGCAAGATAGGGGTTCTTTTTGTCAGTACTTTTTAACTCATAAATCAGTGCTTGAAACTGTAGGATATAATTTACTTATAATATATGAAATGAAATGTGATCAATCAAATCAGATGCATCACGACCATCTGAAATGATCTGCATCCATGCAAAAAGAAAAAAGCATTTTCTGCTTTCAGCGAATTAATTAAACTTCTCCTCAGAAGGATTTAGATTTTTCTTTTATCCAACTCTAACATGCGTTGATCTTTTTTTTTTGTCATGCAAAAGGACCAGCTGCCTGGTGTCTGGGGTCTTACCCTCATGCCTTCAAAACGTGACAGGGCCCTGAGGGGTCTCAAGGCCCTCAGTGTCCTGAGTGATTTAATGGGGCCTAGATCGGAGTAACCCAAAGCATTAGCTATAAGGCTGACTATAGACACCTACACAGATAGAGACAGAAGGAGAATGAAAGACAGAAGCAAAGGAAGAGAGGACCCACACAGTTAGATGGGAAAATAGAGAGAAATGGGGACCCTATATCAGCCGCAAAAGGCTTAACGGATATAAACATATGGGAACAGAAGTGGTTTCTTTATATGTAAGAAGGCTTTCCTGACAGGGAAGTAAACAATAATAGGGCTTGTTACAATATACAGAGATTAACAAAGTTCACTCAAAGTTTTTTTTTTATGTGTTTGTTCGTGTTTGGTTTAGTTTGGCAAGCCAGTCTATCCTGATAACCAGCTTAACAGCACAGTGAGCACACCTGGAAAGAAACTTATGGTTGACACAGTGAAAGGAAGAGAAGATAGTCAAACAAAGGGATAAATTAGAGGAGAGATGTGTTCACAAACACTAAATCAATGTGACACAATAATATACACACAGTACACAGTACAAAACAGTACAATTTCCACACCAGAGGGCATTTTACTTAAAGAGGGAAGAAAAAACGCAGGAGGTTGAGGACAACTTTCAGGGTTAGAAGAGAGGATAACCTGTGAAAGTAGGAGCCCCACCACAGCACACAAACCTTACCCTGGACCCCCAAACACCGACCTCTCAGTCCCTCTCCACAGCTGTACAATGCCTCTTAAATTATTGAGACACATTTATAGGAACCTGCTGTAAGAGAGAGGACAAGTAGTATTAGGCTAGGAGAACTAATTTATCCACAGAATATTTAAATGTCCTCCTTTCTGAAGGATTGTCAGGGAGGACTTATAACACATCAGGGCTGACTACATTTGGAAAATCAGTCACTGACAACTGTTTGGAAAATACAGTTTTACCAATTTCAAAAGATGAATAAAAATGTGATTCATAATTCAGCACGTTTCTTGTCTACTTGAGTTTAAAAAGATTAAATGTCAGAGGTCACACATTTGCATTGGAACTGATGCGCAAACTGATACATTCACTGACTTCTTGGAGGGTTTTAAATATTCCTGTTTTGTTGCATTTTTAAATTTTTGAAACGTAGATTGTTGACTTGAAGGAAAATAAAAGAGAGAAAAATGAAAAATGTCTCTCATTTCTGCTGTAAACAGTTTTTGGATTGAAAACAAGTGACTGCACTATCTGGGCTTGGCAGAAAGAGGAAGCTCTAAATATGGGTAATCGGATTTCTATAGGAATCGATGAGACAATCTCTGACTTGCGGTGCCAGCTGGGACTAAGGTTATAGTTTTCAGAGTGAAGCACTTAGTGTCCACTCAAGACCTCCATCTCAATGACCAATCCCACCACTGTCCCAAAAGTCCAAGAAAAGTCTACTTTGAGGTGTTTAAAAACATGGGGACTTGGGGATACGACAAAAATAACATGTTTATGGACACATGAATCAGTTTTGTTTCTGGAAAAGGAGAAGGCGAGTGCTAAAGCACCAGCTGAAGTCCACCATCTATCTCCACCCACAAATAAAAATCAAATTTGAGTAAATTAGCTGAAAATGTTGTCATTTGATCGTCCATTCAAGACTGTGATTTTTTTTGTGGTTGTTTAATTAAACATCATGCAAAAACAGCCTGCATGAGCAACATTCAAATATTTAAAAAAATAAAGGGGACAATTTTGATTTGGGGCAGCAACTCTGAAAAGCACTGGAGGATGTCCCTCACAAAAAAAATCCTAAAGGATTTCATCTTCCTTAATCCTCACATCGTCCATTTGTGTTTTGTCCATATGTATGAGAGTGAAGGTGATCTACAAAGTATGCACAGGTAGGGACCCACAAGTCTTAATACATTTGATGTATGATACTTGAAACAAATACATTTCATGTATTTTAAGGCAGAATCCAAATTCTTCCCCTCCCCCTACTGTTTCCCCTTACCACTCCACTTACCACATGCCAACGTAGATGACCGGCGAATATGGATAATGTCATCGAGCAGTAGTAATGTCCAAATTTGAAGACAATTTTTCCATAACTCTCCGTTTGGAGGGCTAAATGTAGGGGTAGGGAGAAGCCGCAGGGGAAGGGAATGAATTCAAATTCGGCCTAAGTTTACTAATGGACCCTTATAAACTAAGCTTTTGTAAAGCTACAGAATCCAAAAAGCTACCGGTCAGCAGAGTGTTACTAATATATGACCCCACAGAGAGCCATTAGGATTTAGATCAACAGCGTTTAAAGTGTGTCCTAGTGGATTTCCAGCAGATAAGCTTTTTGTTTGCCTGAAGTACCTCTGCCACTATTAAAGAACTTTAAAAAAAATAATATAAAATACAAGGTACCTCTGCAATAAAAGACCAAAACATAAAAAACTACAATAAAAACAACTAAGGAAGTAAATTTTTAAAAAAAGTTAGAAAATTCTAGCACTGTAACGGTCACTAATAAACCTTTACCACAGTGAACTGTTATCAAGTTTCTAGAAATGTTTAAAGGGCCTATACCATGCTTTAAAATCATACATTACCTTTGGTACATGAAAAAACAGATTGTTTATGAAATATGAGTTATTTTGTGAACTTTTTTCCTACCCAAAATTTAGACAAGTTTCTCTCTGAGGCTCTGCCTTTCGCTCCTTGTGGGTGGCGCCCATTTCATGACATCAACCTGGAGTCTGCCCGGACAGCGTCTGCGTTTTGCTCACGAAAACAAAGATCCACATTTTTGCTAAGATGGATCTGCATATTGTGTATCTGCCTTTAGTAGCCCAGACGTTTATTTCAAAAATGTGGCAATCAGCCAGGTAAACAGAAAACAAATCTTTTGGTACACCAGAGTCTGCTCAACCCTATGGCTCGACCCAGGGGGGGTTGGGCGTGGGGAGGTGTTCTTAAAGGTGCCTGGCCACCATTAGAGACAGGCGTCTAATGCAACGAACACCTGTCAGACCCAGTGGTGATTGGAGATGGGACACAATTGCAAGATATACGGTATTGTGCCTTAAAAATGAAAGTGTCTTGCTGATCACTGCTAGCTTTGAGAAGAAAGTGTGAGTGTGTTATCGTGGGGGTGTTGCTGGCAGCACAGACTTTTCCTGGATGGGTCTGTTCTCACTTGTCTGTAATATGAGAACCCGCTCGTTTTCGTGGGTTTGGAGGGGCTGGTGGTCAGAGCGCCAGTTTTTAGAGGAATGCTCAGAAATGCGTGAACGGATCAAATCCCCCTTTGGGAATGCACATTATTACAATACACCTAAAAATTCAAAATGTTGATTTTGGATGGAATAGGCCCTTCAAGTACATTTAAAGTATAGTTGGTTATGCTCAAATCTTTTCTGACAGTTCCCAAAGCTCATTTCTTAATTCCTATACTTAATTTTGAACAGACTAAAGCCTTAGTCCCGGATGTTGACCTGTACAGGTCCCGTGGGTTTTTGGATTGTCCGGGTCCATGGAAGGTCGTAGAGAGGAGTGCAAGTGTGTCTTGCAGTTCCCTTGAGGCTCATAAGGCCACCTCAAGGGGTGTCATGAAAATGGAATGTTCCATTGTCATGCGTGTGGTAAGTGTATCGTGAAGTATTTGTGAGGATAATGAAAGTAACTTGCGCTTATGACGTATGAGTGATTCGGATGTATGCTGTCCTTACACCACACTTAAGTTGTTATTAAGGTGCCCACACTGGGTGTGCACGTGATACATCTAGTGGGGATTGGAAGTTTGGCCACCCCATGTAAAATACTATTGTGAATAAAGATATCAAATTATTGTGCATTCAGAACTCAAAGAAAGATTAACATTTTTTTAAAGACATCAGTTTACAGATGAGACATTATTTTGATATGCAAAAAAAATTAGGCTTTATTTCCATCATCCCTTTCAAAATAACAGAAAACAAAATGATTGGCGTGACCAAAAGTCTGGGCACCCTGCAGAGTCAGTACCTTGTACTGCCCCCATTGGCAAGTATCACAGCTCATAAACGCTTCTTTGTCTCTCAATTCTTGTTTGAGGTATCTTCATCCATTCTTCTTTACAAAAGTCTTCCATTTTTTTATTTACTTTGCAAAAGTTAACAGTCGGGGGTTATAAATCTTTGGACACACAAGGTGTAAATTTGTATAAACCCTTTTTTTTTACATATTAAAAACATTTCTCATCTGTAAACTGATGCCTTTAAAAGATTTTTCAACCTTTCCTTGGGTTCTTTATGCACAATAATATAGCATATTACCCCGGGTACCCAGACTTTCGATCCCCACTGTATGTGCTCATAGGACACATGTACGATGTCCACACAAACTGCGCTCTGTCTAATTTCCTCATTTCTAACAGCCAGGCTGTACTCAAGGAGTGCATATGTATCATAGCAGAAAGTCCCAGAGTCTGCAGGGTTTGGAGGGCTTGAAAAACTGAGAAATCCATTTGACACACTTGTGTCTCACCTACTTTTCCCTTACTTACCCTTACGTGTTGTATAAATGTTCACTATGACCTGTTGCCCCCAGCATCCCCGTAGAAAAAAAATTCTCCCTAACATTTGTGCTCTACGGGTTCACAGAGTGTTCTACAACTTCTATATTTCCTGTTGGCCACTTGCGTGCCCGTACAAGTTAGCCAATTTTTGCCCACAGACACCCAGTATCCACCCGTAGGGCAGGTGTGACTAAGGCTTTACATCAATTCTGTAAGAGTTTTTCCAAAAATATTGTCGTGTTCACCAAAAATAATCTAGATTTAAGATTGTACAATTAAACAATTAAAGTTCAGTATTTTTTTTCAAACAAAAGCACAAAAAGTATACAAGTATTAAAAAGCATCATTCAGTGAGTAACTTGTGTGAGGGATATCAGTTTGGAAACAGTCTAGGTTGGAATTGTGCAGCTTGCAGTGGTAAAACATTTCTAAGAGTAGGCTGTCAAGAAAGAGTAAGAGTGAAAATACCTGTTTTAATAATTCCTTAAATCAGAATATTACTTAAATATATCTTACTTTTCTTAACTTTTAAAATATTCCCAGATAATTCTGCACAAAACAACAAACTTTTGATGTTTTTCATTAAAGATCTATGAACAGTGGGACAAAAAAGTATTTAGTCAGCCACCCATTGTGCAAGTTTTCCCACCTAAAAATATAAGAGGCCTGTCATTTTCATCATAGGTATACCTCAACTATGAAAGTCAAAATGAGAAAAAAAAAACCCATAAAATCACAGTCTGATTTTTAAGGGAGGACTATACCATCCAACAAAAAAAAAATTCTCATTAAACATTGACTAGTACTATGCCATTATTTTGTAGATTTATTCATGACATTTGCTATAAAAAATAATTTAGAATTTCCTGCAACAATCAAGGAGGCCATCGTGTTCGCGTTCAGCGCACCTAGCGGTCAGAGTGCACAAATGTTTGTCACTGATGGGTGACGTCACTCTGGGACAAAGCATCAGCAACAACGGCTGCCACAAAAGAAGACAGGAGTCCATTTTCCCCAATTTTCAACCATACATGTATGAACCGGAATATTCACAGGGAGAAGAAAGTGAAAATGACGATCAAAGTGATGATGATGCCTGGAGGATCAGACAGACTGAATGATGCTCATGCGGCATGTGTGGACCAATGCCGACCGGTCGCGAGAGCCATTGTTACCGAGAGTTGGATGTTTTAGAAGAAAAAAGAGAAAACAGGCGTAAGAATCTTCATAGCATCCATCACCAACCAAAAGAAAAATACAAAAGACGCCAGAATTCATACAATGTGTTGCAGTTTATTTAGAATGCTCGACAATCTCAATTATCAGCTATTATCGCTATCTCTTTAAATGTGTTCCAATCAGCGCGTCGTCTTGGACCTTCTTTGGACCGTCATAAACAAGCTCAAAACATAATATTGTTCTTACCACAGCAGCTTGGTATACTTCCTGGTAACACTCTCAAATTGTCTTTTATGTCAAGTAAGGCTGATGATAGTCTAAAAAAACCAATTACATTTCTAGTCCAACACAACTGGTAGCAATCCTCGCTGATCGTACACAGTAAAGCGAGAACAGTCCCGGCTGCTGTCCCTGAATGTGTACTAACACCCCAACCTATCGGCTACTCCAATTTCTGTCACTAGAGGCACTGCATGTCTCATTTAGCAAAATGCAGAAATATGGCAGCTTCCATGACTGTCGCGGGACATTGAAAAAACTTTTTTTTTAGCAAATATCAAGAATGAATCGACAAAATAATGGCATTTTCTTAGCAAGTACTAGTCAATGTTAATGGGATTTTTTTTGTTGGAGGGTGATATTTCAAGAATTTATTTGTCAATTATGGTGGGGAAAAAGTAATTGGTCAATAACAAGGACTCAACTCAAAACTTTGGTATATATCCTTTGTTGGCAATGACAGCAGTCAAACGTCTTACGTAAAGGTGCACTCACACGGAACGAGAATCGCGCGGCGGAGACAGCCAATTTCAATGAAAAGTCAATGGTTTTGACGCGAATTGATGTTCTGCAGCGCAAATTGAGTGGCCGTCGCAGCGTGAAAGTCTGGAAACAGCGCAAATTGAGGTTCTGCAGCGCAAACTGAGCGGGCGCAGCGACTGGGCAGAATTTTTTTTTTTTTAATGAACTCTGGAGAGGGGCTGCACGGTGGCGCAGTGGTTAGCGCTCCTGCCTCACAGCAAGAAGGTTCCCGGTTCAAGTCCTGGCTGAGGGACCTTTCTGTGTGGAGTTTGCATGTTCTCCCCGTGCATGCGTGGGTTTTCTCCGGGTACTCCGGCTTCCTCCCACCGTCCAAAAACATGCTTCATAGGTTAATTGGTTACTCTAAATTGTCCCTAGGTGTGAATGTGAGTGTGCATGGGTGTGTAATTGTGGCCCCTGTGACAGACTGGCGACCAGTCCAGGGTTGTACCCTGCCTTCGCCCATGAGTAGCCGGGTTAGGCTCCGGCAACCCCGTGACCCCGAAAGGGATAAAGCGGATTGGAAAATGAATGAATGAATGAATGAACTCTGGAGAGGTCGCTGCGTTTCCTCAACCAAACAGGGACTCAACTTTGGGCAAGTGATGTTTTCAGTGACAACGGGGAGAAAACATCCAATATAGTGGATCGATCCATAGCTCTCCTGAACTTCCATTAATTTTCTTAACCCGCTGTATCCCTTTCTGAGCAGCGGAGTTTCTAGATCCCTTCCCGGTTACTGTTGGGTGAAGGCGGTACACTCTAGAGAGTCTGTCACAGGACCTATGGAGCTCTAGTGGACACTGTCACTATGCCGGTTCCCGGGAGAGGAGCTCACGGACAGACAGAGGGCCGCTGCTGGACAAGAAAGCAGTCTGCTCATGACCTCCTGAACTTTAGGATGTTTTCTTATTTTCATTGAGACAACTAAAAAAGGTCCCCTCATTTTATTCTTGTTTTCATTTTTGTCCTCTCATGCTAATGCATGACAGTCAGCATTTGAACTCGAGAGAGACAGAAATCAGGCTCAAAACATTAGCTGCTAGCTCCTCCCACACGCGAACGAGGTGGCGAGCTTAGGGAACACATTTTTGGCCACGAGGCGAGCAGCGAATTATCCGCGCAGCGAGAAAGGGGCATGCCACGCGAATTGCCTGCGTGAATCGCGTTCGGTGTAAATGCACCTTTAGTCTTCACAAGTTTGCACAAACAGTGGCTGGTATTTTGGCCCATTCTTCCATGCAGATCTCCTCTAGAGCAGGGATGTTTTGGGGCTGTCGCTGGGCAACGTGGACTTTTAAATCCCTCAAAAAAGATTTTCTATGGGGTTGAGATCTGGAGACTGGCTAGCCGCTCCAGGACCTTGAAATGCTTTTTGCAAAGCCACTCCTTCGTTTCCCGGGCAGTGTGTTTGGGATTATTGTCATGCTGAAACACCCAGCCACATGTCATCTTCAATGCCCTTGCTGATGGAAAGTGGTTTTCACTCAAAATCTGATGATACTCTGCCCCATTTATTCTTTACTTTACATGGATCAGTTGTCCTGGTTCCTTTCATGAAAAACAGCCCCAAAGCATGATGTTTCCACCCCCATGCTTTACAGAAGGAATGGCGTTCTTTGGTTGCAACTCAGCAGTCTTTCTCCTCCAAACACAACGAGTAGACAGTAGACTTAACAAAGAGTTCTTTTTTAGTTTCATCTGACCATATCATTCTCCCAAATCTCTTCTGGATCATCTAAATGCTCTCTAGCAAACTTTAGACGGGCCTGCACATGTACTGGCTTTACCTGGGGGACACATCTGGCACTGCAGGATTGGAGTCCCTGGCGGTGTAGTGTGTTACTGATGCAGGTCATTCACTAAGTCGTCCCCCCCCCCCCCCCCCCCCCGTGTGGTTCTGGGGTTTATGTCTTCCATTTCCTAAAAATTGCTCCCACACTTGTTGTTTTTTCACACCGAGATGTTTATCTATTGCAGATTTAGTCTTCCCAGCCTGGTGCAGGTCAACAATGATGTTTCTGGTGTCCTTTGACAGCTCTTTGGTCTTGGCCATAGTGGAGTTTGGAGTGTGACTGTTTGAGGTTGTGGACAGGTGTCTTTTATATAGATAACGAGTTCAAACAGGTGCCATTTTTATAGGTAAGGAGTGAAAGACAGATGACCCTCCTACGGAAGAAGTTACAGGTCTATGACAGCCAGACATCTTGCTTGTTGGTAGGTGACCAAAAACTTATTTTCCACCCTAATTTGCAAATAAATTCTTTCAAAATCAGACAATGTGATTTTCTGGATTTTTTCTCATTTTGTAGTTGGGATCTACCTATGATGAAAATAAAAGTCCTCTATCGTTTTTTTAAGTGGGAGAACTTGCACATTTGGTGGCTGACTAAATACTTTTTTTCTCCACTCTAACATACCATTTTTAATGCTGCAATTTAAAATACAACTGCAATTAATGCATTTTTTAGGATATAGCAAAAGTCAAACTTACATCCACAATGAAGAAGTCTAACCAACACCACGCGTTTGTGAAGTATTTAACAAAGCCATAGGCCACCCATTTTAGCAACATCTCCAGGATGAAGATGTAGGTGAAAACTCGATCTGCATACTCCAAAATGATGCGAATTGTCTTCCTCTGTTCAATGTACACATCTTCAAAGGCCTAAAGAGCAGCAAAAACACAGAAACTGGGAAATGAGCAAACCACTTGAAAAGTCACTTGATTTACAATATGAGAATTTTGCTAATAAAAAATCAGATTTATCTTTGTTGTATGAAACAAAAAATGTGCTTTATATTTAAACTTTTGACAGAAAAACATTTTCAAACAAATGAAAAAAGGTTAAGGGGGAAGTCAATACTCGTGGATGCTTCTATGATGTGTGATTCGGTCTGACTCTCTTTTTCCTTCAGAAAAATGTAAACGTTGCTGAATGCTCTTCTGTGAGAGGATGGTGCATTGTAGCACTTTGTGTCCATTAGTCACAATAATGCACAGGAAGATGAAAAAAATCAAGCAGTGGATACTCTTGCAATCCCCACATCCTTACAAGCATGTAACACTCGTTTCAGACAGACAACTGCTTCATAACACCAATAAATCTTCTAAGTTTCTATTGGTGCTTCTTTTGTGTTTGTATATTAGGTGCTTGTGTGTTTACCAGGGCGCCACTGCTCAGCAGGATCATAAAGATGATGAGAGTTTCAAACCAGTTGTGTTCAACTATCAGGTAGCAGGTCTTCCTTAGGAACCACCAATATTTTCCCCAGCCATGAGTGATGGGAACATCACAGCATTTGTATTTTGCAACACATTCTGTGACAGGAAAAGAGTGATAAAACACAAACAGTAGTACAATCAGGAAGAAAAGCAAACAGTATTTTCACAACTACAGTATATACAAGTCAAATGCATTAGCAAAAAAGTTGTTTCTTCATATTCATTAAAAAGAAGAATTGCTGTGATTGCAGGACGTACCATCTGTCCAGCAGGCATCTGGGTCAATATACTCCTCCACAACTTCCACCACAGCTACCTCCTCCACATCAGGCTTAATGTCTATTGTGCTTCCCTCAGATGAACTGGTATCATCAAGCTGAGACAAAAGCAGACCAGTGAAACCTCTGAATGACTCTCTGAATACAACATCCACAAAGAACAGAATACACTGTAATTATACACTGTTACATTCATTTACTGTAGAGATAAGTTTTGTTATTGTTGTACACAGATTGTCCAATGTTTTGCAATATGGAGGAAACCATATAACTTTTGCATTAACCCTGACATGCATGAAAAATGTGAAATGTTTAAGAAAAAGTGAGAAATGTACAGAAATAGATAATTGTTAATGTTTTCTACCCATTTCTTGATTAAAACAAATATTGTCCGTCTTTTTTTGCCATTTTTCACTCTCTTAAGTAATAAAAATTATCTTCATAATTTTTTTTTTGTATTTTAAGACTACTGCAAATTAGGAACTCGAGCAACAACAACTGTTGTGACTGCAAAATCACAAAAGGTTTTGTGACCTTGGCAGCAAGTAATACAACTTCTAACACCAGAAATTGTTCTTATAAAATTGAGTTATTTGCTGTAACTTATAACTGTAGTTTCATTAAACTCAGTTATTTTATTAAAGTGTGATTTAAGAAAAAAGAGAAAAAAAAGCAGACCACTGTTAAGCTTTGCATATGACAAACAGCCAAGTCCACTCACAGGAGAGTGACACTGCCTTTTCTGAATTTAAAATGTCAGCAAATAAAAAGTGCTCATGGTCTGTTTTCAAACAGCCAGCCAGAACTCAGCATTTCTGACTGGCTCTGTGCTGCACTTTTGTATGTTTTCATCGTGCTGTGTATCCGGTCGGCTGAATAGGATTGTCGTTTGCTTGTTTGCAGGAGGAATGGGTAAGCCACATCAGTCTTGTGGAGCCAGTGGTCCAGCTGTACCAATAATTCAGGTCGAGGTGACCTACATAATGTAACTCTCTACAAGTCTTAGCTTTGTATGGTTCACTTTCAAAGTAAATACATTTAAAAAAAATCTTAACTAGACCATTTAATCTATGTGATCTATTTATAACAGGCAAAGTTCTGATCACTTTTTAGGTGTCGCTGTGGTTTTGTTCTTGTACTTACATCTTTACTGTTCTCCACATCTGATTCACTGCTGAAGTCTTCTGTGTTGAGATTTTCAAAGTCTGACTCGCCAACAGCGATAGGAACGCACACGGTGAGGTTTGGGTTATGGATGAAGGACATGTAATCTTCATCAATCATGTACTTTCCCACACTGCTCCCAATCCCGCTGGTGGTGCCATTCCCATTTTTCGGGTAGTCAAGTTCCCGGTTTATGTCCACAGTGTGGTTTGCAATGCAGTTGAGCTTTTTCTCGTACATTTCATCCAAAGGCTTCTGCTCGTCTTCTATAGGCTGCTGTTAGAGTACGAAAGAACAGCCAAATTGATATGATTGCTATAAGAACAGATTAGTGTGATACATATATTAGCACAACAATTCAACGGCTATTATGAAATGTGGTTTAAAGTACCTTCTTAAGGACCGTTGCCACAAAGACCCTCATATTTGCTTTAAACCAGGCAATCCCAGTCTTGATGCGAGCAACAGCAAGTTGGAGGTTGTTGGGTTCTCCATCATCATCTGTTGCAGCAAGGTTGTCTGCACTGAATGAGCTCAGCAGCAAAGCTAAGAACAAGTTCAGAACCTTTGAAAGATCAGAACAAACATCACAAACATTGCACTCCCACCTAACTTGGGAAACTTAATAGTTTACGTAGTATTTCACTTTTTCTTACCACCAGATTTCCAATAACCATGACCATCATGAAGACGATTAGGCACATTGACTGTCCTGCAACCTCCATACAATCCCACATTGTCTCAATCCACTCCCCACACAACACTCTGAATACAATCAGGAAGGAGTGGAAAAAGTCGTTCATGTGCCAGCGCGGCAGCTCGCACTCCGGAGCAATTTTGCAAACGCAGTCCTTGTAGCTTTTACCAAACAGCTGCATGCCCACCACGGCAAAGATGAAGACAATAATGGCTAACACCAGGGTTAAATTACCCAGAGCTCCAACCGAATTTCCAATGATTTTGATCAGCATGTTTAGGGTGGGCCATGACTTGGCTAATTTGAACACTCTTAGCTAAAAGAGGAAGAAAGATTTGGATTATTGATGATTTGTGGTAATGATCATGATAATACTAATAAATAAAAATATTATCTAACTGATATGTGTCACTGTTGTTTTTAACTTACCAATCTGAAAGACCTGAGCACTGACAGACCCTCCACATCTGCCAGTCCCAGCTCAACTAAACTCAAAGTTACAATGAAGCCATCAAAACAGTTCCAGCCTTCTTGAAAGTAGTAGTAGGGGTCCATGGCGATCAGCTTTGCAAACATCTCCCCAGCAAAGATGCCCGTGAAAACCTGAACATGCAAAAAAGTCATTAGACACTGACAGTTTGAAACAGGATTTTTAGAAAAAGCTGTGAAATTACAAAAAAAGAAGTCAGAAATATTTTTAAATAAAATGTCGAATATGACAACGCATTCTCTCTCTCAAGTCGTCACATATTGAAGCATTGAAGTAAGGACCCCTCCACATCACTCTTTGACGCTTTGGTGTCCCCAGCTCCTCGTTTTCTGGTGTGCCGGATGTTCAGATTAAATCAGGGGTCCAGTTGTTTTGTCGGACCCAACCGAACGTCGGGACACGTCCTGTACCAGTGCCCTAGCCCTGTCCGCATCAGGTACTGCATCCGGAACCGGTATCAATCCGTGTCCGGTACCAGGTTAAGGTTAGGGTTAGGGTTCCAGTTCAACCTGGTACCAGACCGGTACCAGTTTTGAGGTTGGGGAGCTTTGATTTAATCTGAGCAGCTGGCGCGTCAAAAACGAGGAGTTGGGGACACCCAAAGTGTCAAAGAGGGGTCCTTACCCATGCGTCCATATGTGACGACTTGGGAGTGAGAATAGGTTGAATATGAACATAAAGCAATAACAAAGTAAACATAAATTCTGAAATGTGCAAATAAAAAAAATTCACCCATTTCGGACAGAAATATATGAAAATAAATATACATATATGTATACATATACACATATACATATATGTGAATCCTCACAACTGCATATCTTTATCTCACCATTTCCATTTTTATGGTTTGCTTCTGAATTTGAACCTTAATTTCCTTTTATTAGTTAAACATCTGGTTACTACATTTGTCTTTTTACATTCATGTATATGTTCTTTCTAGCTTTCAAAATTATCTTGTCTTATCTCTGATTCGTACCCTCAGTCCTGATGCTTATTCCATTTACTGATAATTTAACCCAAAACGGACAAAGAAAAGGTAGAACCAGTTCTGTTTGTCTGCTAATCTGACTGAAGTAACCTGGTGGTACAGTATCACCATGCTAATGTAATGCTAAGCCTTAGCAAAAAGTAGTATACCTATTACCCTAAGTATATTTTATTAATTTTAATTGAGTAAAAAGTATAACAGGTGTAGGCTATTACAGACCATGCGCACAAAGTGTACACTGACTAAATACTTCTACAGGCTAAATTGGAACATTTTAACATTACAACAGAGTATATTAAAAGTAAACTTCAAGTAAACTGCCTCCCTTTTGGCATAGACTATGTATATTTGCAGTACACTTAAATAGACATTTTTTGTTAAGTAAGAGTAAAAACGGATAGAAAAGGCATTAAAAATAAAAACAGCCAGAATGTGTGTTAAACTGTTTAGACTGTTCCCCTAACATGAGTTTCTTTTAGTGTTCAGTCAGGGCTGCAGAGGACAGCCTGTGATTCACACTGCACCATCTTCTCTGTCTGTCTTGTTCTGGGCTGTACTATAAAAACAACAAGGAATTTTCCTCAAGATTAATAACATTTGCTGATTTGACTTGATCTAAAGCAGTCTGAGTTCCTGTTCCCTAAACAGAGCACCAAAGTCTATGACATAATCTCCTGGCTTGGTGCTGACACAGACGGCTGTGCAACAACATCTAAAAGCAAGGTTAGAGCAGACGCATCAAAATGTCCGTGCGATGCTGACACGCTGCTGCAGCAGAAGCTAACAGGACAGAGTTTCTGTAAATGGGTTGCAAAAGACAAAGGATGAGGGATCTAGGTGAAGATGATAAGAGACTGGGGAGCAGCCACTCTGGCTGCATTAAAATGGAAATCAATTTTTCATGAGATCCCATTTGATTACTGCATATGGTCAAGGTGTGGGATCTTAAGTGCAGACATTAAATGATTCATACATGAGCTTGCTTAAAGTTATTTAGGGGACATTAATCAAATCTGCAAAGTCTGTAACTCCTAGAAGAGACAATAAAGTTCAGTTGTCACAAAATAGTTCCAAAAAATGGAGAAAAAAGTAATTTCCCACCAGGTTTCCAACAGATAGGACATCCTCAAAATGTGGCGTCATGGGGTAGTGCTCCATTGCCATGAAAAGCGTGTTGAGAACAATGCAGATGGTGATAGCCAGGTCAACAAAAGGGTCCATGACAATCAAGTACACTATGTGCTTGATCTTCAGCCAAATGGGACAACACTCCCAGATGAGGAAGATATTGGCAAACTTGTACCAGCAGGGAGGACACTTTCTTTGAGATTCCTCCAACTCTGTATGGTTACATTAAAAAATGATAGCATGAGTAAAATCTTGCATTTTCCCGACATCCAGATCCAAATTTCTTCGTGGTATAGATACTAGATGTGGGAAAATGATTTGCACCTTCAAGTAGTGTGTTGGTGACCACACTCATTTGACTGTTGGCATGCTCCTTTCCTTTGAACGACGAGTTGAGCTGATCCACAGAAACCATAAGCGAGCCTGAGTGTTTCTTCTTAATTTCCAAATCGGTGATCTGTGGTCATGAAAAGACAGGATGCTGATCAGAAAAATCACTAAATGCACACACACAGATTTAGCTCAAGGTTTGCTAAAAAAAAAACAAGAAAAATGACAGAAACCAGCTTCTCACATGGAATTTTAACATTTCTGCAACTTTAATGTCCCTTTTTAACGTCAAACAGTTACGCTGTTTTTCTTATAACACATTCCAAATTAAAAATCATTCCTAAAGTTGTGTGTGCAACATGTACACACATGCAGTTGCATGCCTTTTGTGTCAACAGAAGGAAATTCCAGTTTTATTGCAGCCCCATGCCACACCTTAGGAAAAAAAGAACACAAAGCATGGGACTGGCCGCAAAAAAGGCAAACCAAATGATGAGATATTAGAGGGAAAGAGTTCAGGCTTGTCATCCATATTAATAAGTATAAAGTAAAGGAACAAAATAGGAAGAGCTAAACGAACCAAGTAAGAGATATGAACAGAAACTGTAAGCAAAAAAAAGTATGAGTAGATAAAGAGGAAATAGATAAAAGTACAGTAAAAAGCTCAAAAACAAAACTCCTTCAAAATAAAGGCAAATGAAATGATAATATGTTTCTGTAAAGATGTTTAGGTTTCTATATGGTCAGAATTATAGATGGCCTGATTACAACTACCATGAAAGCACCCCAAAAAGAAATAAAAGAAAAGCTACAGCTACTGTGACTCTGAGTACTACAGCTATGACGTGCCTTTATCGTAAAAGCCATTCAAGGAACAAACAAAAAAAGGCATTCTGTTAGGTTTCAGTAAAGTTTTTGTGAGATGTTCAAACAGAAACTACATTCAGGGGAAAAAAAGCTCTTGAGCTGTAGGTAAATGAAACAAGGGCCAAAGGGAGTAGGTGGTCAGGAGGAGCTGCAGAGGCCAGGGCCACCACCAATATCATCATGCCTAGTCTGTATTGGTGTCCCATGGACGTCCTTACACTTTCATCAGTGGCTGCCTTATCTATTTTCACCTCAGGCAGAAGCCTTCTGCCGGGCCCAGGGCCGATGAGAGACACCACACCATTGCAGTCCACAGTGCTGTTCCTTTTCCCTCCCGAATGTGGTGCCAGTGGATGAATCCGTGAAGAGCCTTGGCTGTAGCCACTGTAGCTATTGCGGCGGTAAGGTATGAACAAGGAGCCTCTGCGGTCTTCACTTTCTTCTACTGTACTGTGTTCATCATCTGCAAACTCATTCTCTGAGCCCATGTCCTTGGATCTGCCTTTAAAGCTGAAGATGCTGCTGCGGCTGTTGTGACGCGACATATAGGGAGAGCCGGGGATGCTTAGAAGTGACTGGATTAAGAGAGAGAAATGAGGAGGAGCGAAATTAGGACGTTTTCTAAATAAAACAGGATCCATTTAATAAAAATTAACTAAACTTTAGTAGCAAATATTTATTTGAAAAAAAAAAGTCAAGGAACAGATGGAATACCGATATGGATACAAGTACAATACTCAACAATCTGAGAACAAATGTAATCTGTAGAACCACAAACCCAAAAGACACTAGGAACCTGCAGTTCTGGAGCCATATGCAACTCTTCTATCTCTTCATGGTGTTTCTTTGGTTTTGAAGAAAAATATCAATACTTTGAGGTAATATTGGGTTTTGAAGTTTTGGTTCATTTGTTTTAGTGCATCAAATTTTGTGTATATCTTTTATGTAAAGTTTTTAACATGTCAGATTACTGAACAAAAGAATGGTAAAAGGTTTAATCTGCTGTCACAGTGATTATCATTTGAACAAGTTTAAAGCACATGTTCTGATTTTCTGCTGCAGTGTCTTGTCATCTGTGTCTAGTTTCTGTTCAGAGGCAAAGTCATTCTAATTACATTTATATGTAAAGATTCTTTTTATTTCAATTCCACACCATGTTTGCATTCAATACTAACATGAGAAAAAGAATAGATGTGCACCAAAGTCATATCGTATTTAACTTTTCTGGTATTATTAAGTGAAGTAAATCTGCTGCAGCAGCAGGATTTGATTTGACACAAGCTGTATTTAATTTCCAAAGGAACCTGTATATGCTGTTGTCCAAAGTATAAGAAGTTAATCATGTCAAATATAGAAAAATTAAACACCACCTTTATTCAATAATTGTAAATATTCAAAAGCTACATTTTATAAATGAATAGCTTAATGATAACAAAAACACAAAGTGTATTTTTCTAGACAGCAAAGTTGGTCTTCGTGGCTCTCACTGGGTTTTGGTCTGTAAGAAACTGGACCAAATGGCTTCTATAGCGGTAAAGGTCGCAGACCTCTGGTCTAGGTAGTTAATTTGGTTTTCAATCCCCGAACACTGAAGCTGTTCTATTTAAAATTAATTTTTAAAATGAATGTTTTTTTTTTTTTTTATCAAAATAGTTATGTACTTAGACCATTTTTTCAATGGAAAGCAGAACAGGCACTGAGAGGTTTTATAAAAGGCCTACACTTTTGGGTAATACAAAGGTAAATAAGGAGCTAATTCACATTGTATTTGAATAAAGTCTGGTACACTATCAGGTACACTAAATGGTACAAGACTCCTTAGATGAAAGTGCTTTGTCCTCCCCCGTCCCTCCGCAGCAATGGACTATTCCGTCAACAGCAACCTGACTTGCAGAAAAAGACACTTTGAAGAAATACACCTTTAAAAAGTGGTAAGATGAAGCATAGGTATTGGAGTGGGAGTAAAAGAGGAAAAGGGGAAAAAAAGAAAGCAAGAAACTTGTTGGTAAACTCCCCAAAGTTAATTACAAAAAACGTAAAAAAATTTTTAAAAAATAGATTAATGTGTAAATCAGGAAATAGTTAGATGCATAGCCATGTTTTCAACTTGTCTAATGATTTATCATTTGAAAAAAGCTGCTTTTAAGAAATTACATTTGAAACTAAAGAGTTTGACTTTTTTTTTTTAAATCTCATTGTATTTTAATGTATTTGCTGTTTTAACTTGGCAAACAAAGTTTCCAGGGGTTGTTCAGGGCATCTGGGTGGAAAAGCAGGCATGTACATGTTCTTGCAGTCTTCCTGACAAAAAGATATGACCTGGTTCCCATAAGGCCAACAGCAAAAGCAAAGTCCTGTAAATGCATTCATAAATAAGTGTAAATTATGTTTCTTAGCATTTTTGCTATTATAAGACACACGCGCTGAGTCCTTGTCATTTTTATTTAACTTTCCTCTAAAGTTGAACCTGCAGGAGCTGAAGGAGAGAACAAGTAGCACGGTTTCTGATTTACTCCATCATTGAGTCAACACTGTCCAGAATTAAGAAAGCAGCACATCTATGAGAGAGTGTAGCCCAACAGCATAGGATGGTGGCGTGAGGATGACTGGTGATGAGGAAGATGAAGAGCACAAGGGCAGAGTAGAGGATCAAGTGGTGGAAGTGAAGAGCTTTTAGGGAGGAGTAGAACCTGACATCAGAAGATCAGGAGGTTCTTCCAGATGATTAGACAGCTACAGCTAAAGGGATCAGGGAGACTGGGAGGAAGATGCTTGGTGTAACATCTGGTATGAAGAAAGCAGATCAGGATGTGATGTTTAAGAAACAGAAGGATGTATAGCAGGTTCAAATGATCAGAACCGAGATGGTTTGAACTCATGGGGAGGAGGCACAGTGGTGATGTTGGTAAAAAGATGTTTGAGCAACTAGAAAAGAGGTCTAGAGGAAGACTGGTTAGATGGTTTATGGTTGTAGTGAAGGTGGACATGAGAGTTGGTGGGATTGAGGAGGATGCAGCAGATATGGTTAGATGGAGACAGATGATTCGCAGTGGCACCCCCTTAAGGGAGCAGTTGAAAAGCCAAAAGGAAGAAACCGGAAAATTCTTTCCATGATTAACGGTAATTAAAATGTTGTTTTCAGTAAGCTGCCATTTTTCCTATTGATGGGTGTCCTGGAAAAGGTGAAATCAGCTATAACAGTAAGCAGAGTTGAAAAACCTTGCAGTCAACCCATTTTTCACAGACAGAATCCTTTTTTTTTCACCTGGGTTATGATGGAGGTCTTCCTGCCAAGTCGAGTTCCTGGGAAGCGGATGGTGCTTTTCTTGCTTCCATCGTCCGACTCAGATTTAACTACCTTCTCAGTGTCTCCTTTCTCTTTCTCCTGTTCTTTCTGTCTCCACTTTTTCTTGCGGTTGCGACGCTCTTTGGCACTTTTGGAGCTCAGCTTAGAGACTTCAGAGGAACTGCGTGACAGGTGCCCACCTCCTTCATCATCTAACGCAGCTTCTGACACCGTACACGCAGATATAGCAGCAGCAGCAGCCTGGGAAGAAAAACACTTCCTGACATTAATACTTTGATAGGGGATGTTATAATGTGTGGGACTGGGACTGGGACTGACCTGTGTCTCTTCTTGTTGCCGTTTGAGCTGTTCAAGCATAGCCTTGAATTCCGCCTCTTTTTGTTCAGCCTCCTCCATTGTGGCTTGGTTCTGCTCTTCATAAGCCATGGCCACCACAGCCAAGATGAGGTTCACCAGGTAGAAAGAGCCCACAAAGATAACCAGCACAAAGAAAACCATGTAGGTCTTCCCAGCTGCTCGAAGAGTCTGAAGGAAGAACAAAAAAATGACAGGGATTTAGGAAATACAACAAACTGGTGGATGTTTCCTCATAAAACACTCTTTTAAGATCTTTTCTGTTTTTTACTTTCCCAGTTAAGGTTTTGGAACCTTTAAATAGGTGAGGGGTGGACTTACTATTAAGCAAAGGTAGGCAGTTGACTGGGGCCCCAACACTTTGTGCAGCCCCAACCTGAACACCTAATGAAAATGTCTAAAAATAATGTCCACACTGCTTATGATTTTACTCTGTAATTAAAAATAAAAAAATCATAGAAATGGCAAAAAACTCCTTAGATGAAAGTGCTTTGTCCTCCCTCATCCCCCTTCAGCAATGGACTATTCCATCAACAGCAACCTCACTTGCAGAAAGAGACACTTTGAAGAAATACATTTTTAAAAAAGTGGTAAGATGAAGCATAGGTATTGGAGTGGAGGTAAAAGAGGAAAAGGAAAAATAAAAATATAGCAAGAAACTTGTTGGCAAACTTCCCAAAGTTCTGGAATACAAAACAGGAAAAAGAACAGAATCAAAGAAACTCAGAAAGAAGATAAAGAAAGTCAATGGAAGGGCAAAAAGAGGGGCAGAAAACAGTCATTTTAAGGATATTTATTTCTTTATTTTAACACCATGACAAAGGCTACAGTTTTGTTCTTTCATTTAAGTCTTTTTTTCCCTTTTGCCTGTCTTTAGTAAAGCCTGACAAATTAAAGAAAATTGTGCGTTCCATAAACTCGGTGTTTTGTTCCAAGTATAATGTTTATAAAATACTTTTTTTATTGAAAGTGTCTATTTGCATGTAGTTTTCAAAATATGTGCAGCCAGTGCTGAACTTTTTTCTTGGCCGTACAAACCCAGAGAAAGGGTTGAGGTTAGAGTTATGGTTGTGGTTAGGGTTAAACCACCGAATGGTTCCTGAGCGCGGGTGTTCCTGCAGCTCACCGCTCCTCAAGGGGATGGACCAAATGCAGAGAACACATTTCATGCACCTCGGTGTGTGATTACTCACAGGACTTTAATTTGAAGTATAATTTTTATACGTGCGGCTAACAGCAAAATCCAGCTTGAACACATTAAAAATATGTACGGGCAAACAGCAATGCACATCTTGGCTGCACGTATTACATGTGGCCAACATGAATTTCCATCCCTTTTTGTGCTATTCATGCGAATAACATCAGCCTTCCTTATTATTTATTGTGATTTCACTTTTTTAAATGCTTAACAAAACATTTGTATTCTTGACATTGATGCAGTCGAATAGTGGCCCAGTGATTAAGTTATTCAACAGATGTTTTACACTAGGTAAGGATTAAAAAAAAACAAAAGATGAATACAACCACTGTAGAGGCCCCCATGTTATTGCTCGCCTGGGGCCCCCAAACTGCAATAAGTAGCATTTGTCCTGTTCTCAGCCTTCTGCTCATTTCTTTGTTTTTTTTCTTCTGCCCCAGGTTCATGGAATTAGTTCTCAAGGATCTCACCTGTTCACCTCAGCATATATACTGTTGGTTCGGCTCACTCCTGTGCCAGTTCATTTGCTCTGTTCTAGCTGTAGTTTGACGCTCTGAGTGATTTCCTGGAGTTTGTCTCCAAGTTGGATCACTGTGACTCTTTGTTTCTCCTTTTCCATTTTTGTGATCTGGAACTGATTTTGGAACTGTTGCTTGGAATTTTGGATTTCTGGATCTATTGGACTGCTCTTATCCTGATGGAGTGAAGATGACTTTGCAGTGTGGAACAGAGAACTATTAAAGTTGTCATACAAGGAACATAGAAATCAGCTCATCAGCCTGTTCTGCACAGCAGTGAGGGGAAAATCCCCACCCATCAACTCATTGAAGCACCCTTCACCACCACTCCTTAAAAACTGGGACCAACAACACAAGAAAACCAGAATGAAAGGCTTTACCAGCATGTAGAGGTTCTCCCAGAAGTCTTGTGTCATGAGGCGGAAGAGGGTGAGGAACGCCCATCCAAAGCTGTCAAAACTGGTGTAACCATAGTTAGGGTTTCTTCCAGCTTTCATGCAGGTGAAGCCCTCCGGACATCGTCTGAAAAGAAAACAGTGAAACGGCAGCTTTAATGTGGGCTTTCAGCTTTCAGCTAGGCTTTTGTGCTTCACTGTACTAAACTAGCGTTGCTGACTATGATTTTAAAAAAAAAGGCAAGAAAATGATTACTGCTCTGGCAATATCAGAGCTTCGTTGTTTCATATTCAACATTTTTAGGATTAGCAAAGCTTTGCACAGAAATGTTCTTCAAGCTTCAGAGTGAAGTTCTGCTCTGTGTTGAATGCTCCACAGCAACACTTATTTCAAAAAGTGTTAGGTTGTGTCAGAATTCCTTCACTATTCCCTAACCCCTAAAATAGAGCAGAACGATCTAGTGCAGGGGTGCAGGCAACTCAAGTCCTTAAGGGCCGGTCTCCTGCGGGTTTTCCAGGAATCCTGCTGCTGATTACCTGGATATGGTGTGTTTAGCCAATAAGGAGCTTCAACGGCAGGTTGGTTGGAAAACATGTACATAGGACACTGGCC
This sequence comes from Adrianichthys oophorus, assembly GCA_036245035.1. Lineage (NCBI taxonomy): Eukaryota > Metazoa > Chordata > Actinopteri > Beloniformes > Adrianichthyidae > Adrianichthys > Adrianichthys oophorus. Next base: position 701,760 of record BSAI01000148.1, read on the forward strand.
CTCGAGGCCTGGAGTTTGACACCCCTGATCTAGTGGATTTGAATGCAATACAGATGCATGCTCACAACTTTTTTTTATGACATATGATGTCATCCATTTCCTGAAGTAAAAACCTAATGAATATAAACATTTTTGATGACTATTTATGAATCACTGTGCTCTGATGAGTAAAACTTGGATAATTCATAAAAAAGAAATGCAGGTGTACATACATACATTTTTGTCGAATAACAAAACCATTCAAATGCACTGCATTGTGGTCTGTTTTGTCAATCTAGTGAGCATTGATGCACACTGGTTTTTCGCAGAGACTCTGGGAAATTTCAAGGGCACTGGATTTCAGCATTGTAGACTAGGACACCCTGATAAAATGGCGAGAGCCCTATGTAGTGCACTAAGTGGTGAGTAGTGAAGACATTTGGACAAGTGTATAGTGTTAACCATTGACTCAAACGTTCGAGGTGGGGCCAGCGGACACCACATGCTTTTACTGAGGCACCTGATTGGTCAGTTTATCACTTGAATAACTTGCAATAAAGAATAAAAAGTGAAAAACTTTAGGATTATGAAGAACAAGTTAAAAAAATGTATCAGAGCAAGATAGATTTTTCTGACTAATAGAATGACTGAGCAATAGCTGTTTATTTCTCTATAGAAGTTTATGGGATTTTGGCTTCTTGAAGTCAGGGGGGAGGAGTCACTCAATTCAGGTCTCTTATACAGACAAAGGTGTTAACTCTAAACTTTTATTTTACTCACCCTGAGTCAGAACTGTTTCCACATAGCAGAGCATCCAAAGCACCAGGAAGGAAATAAAAATTTGCTGTAGTAGAAAGATAGTCATTTAAAAAAAGCCAGTACTTCTCTAATAATTAAATGATGGAAATGATAAAGAAAATCACATGAATATTTTTTGAATAAGGTATTACTTGAAACATGAAATCAAAAGCATTAATCACAGTCATTCATGATGTATGCTTTCCAGTCGAAACCCCTGCTGCCGTTTTCCAAGTACTGCTCATCCATGTTGATTGGCCAAATAACACACTTATTCCGGAGGTTCCCCATGAAGAGCTGCAGTCCAATCAGAGCAAAGACGCTGAGACAGAAGACTGTTAGGATCATCACATCCGATAGTTTCTTCACAGACTGGATCAAAGCGCCCACAATGGTCTTCAGGCCTGTTTTACACACACACACACACACACACACA
>BSAI01000148.1:702982-747384 GCA_036245035.1 Adrianichthys oophorus
ACACACACACACACACACACACACAATAACGAATGAGGGCACAAACAGGAAAATAGCCACTCATCTGCATGTTGACATGCAGTGTCACACTTGTATTTGTTGTTGTACTCTGGAATTAAATGTAATCTTTGAGTATATATATTTTTTTCTTAATTTTAAAGAACTAATACTTCTGGTTTTTTTGGAAAGTGTTTGTCATTTGTGCTACATTTCCATAGGACACATTGAGGCTCCATTTAACTAGATCATTTTATGCCATGTTCTCAGGTCTCTACATTGATGTTCTTTTAACCTAAGCGATTCATTTTGAGCTGTAAAGCACATTAGTCTGAATGCTTTAAAAACTGCACAGAGAGGTCAGATTTATCCAACCTATAGATGTTAATTGCTGCAGCAATATTTATTTGCAACACAACACATGACTGCAGAGCAGCAACTCTGCAGGGACTACAGAGAGCTATTCAGGAAAGAGGGGCCATTCAGTTTAGGTAGAAAAGCGCAGAAATCCAATTTCTTTTATATACATAAATTACACGAGTAGTGTTCACACAGGGAAATCCTGACACAGCTGAGCATCTAAACTGTAAACATTATTGCAACAGAATCTCCAAATCTTTGAAAACTGAAATCTTCCATCAATGAGACCCTGATGGAGGATTTCAGTTGTTTTAATTTGATGTCATGTTAGTGGAGTTGGGTTTCTTTCATGTGTATGACATCTTTAGGGAGGGAGGGAGCTTTAAGCTTGGATCCCTTTCAATTGTAATTTTGATTTTAAAAATGCACAATGTATCAAGCAGTATCTGAAGTGTAGCTTCCATTTAGTTGCTATTGGTGGGTTTATGAATCTGGTGGTGATGTGCTGTAACACTAAACTTCTTTCTGTGTCTCAAATGTGTGTTAGGAAGAGACTTTTTAAGTAAAAAATCTAAAATGTCTAAAAGCTCAATTTAATGGTCAGAAAACCATATTTATTTATGTTAGATCAGTTTGGATTTTTTTCTTTTCTTGGTCACCATGTTGGTGGGTCTCAGCTGGCAGCTGGTTAAATATTTCATAATTGTGTTAAGAAAGCTGGCTCTGCAACAAATTGGAGATCTGTCTTGGCAGGATGCACCCCACCGTTTCCTAACTGTAGCTGGGATAGGCTCCAGCAGCCTGTGATCCCAGGTTAGCGGGTTTAGGAGATGGATGAATGGATGGATGGATGGATGGATGGCATCATGGGAGTTTTTTTTTTTTTATTAAGATTTTGATTACTGTTGTAGTTGTATTTCAAATGTCAGAATATTTGCTCTGCAGATTGTTGGACTTCAGGTCACAGGACCGAACATACTAAAGATAAAGGTTCAATCTAAATCTTAAAGCAATAACCTAAACCTTTGTCCTCCCATTTCTCATTTTTAATAGAATGTGCTTATTCTAACTTGTTATTGTTTTTGATAGATCATTCATAGATCATTTTCATTTATGCTTTTTGTAGCCAAGAATCTCTCCATTCTTGTTTGAGGTACTTTCATCCATTATTCTTTATAAAAGTCTTCCAGTTCTTTCAGATTATTGGGATGTCTGTTCCACACTGCTCTTTTCAGTTCTATCCATAGAGTTTCAGTGATGTTGAGGTCATGTGATTGGGAACGTTGCTGTAAAACCTTCAGTTTCTGCCTTTTAATGTAAGACATTGGATTTGGAGGTGTGTCTAGGACCATTATCATTTTTAGAAGCCATCCTTTCTTCAACTTTTTCACAGATGGCATCAAGTTAGTGTCCAAAATTTGCAGAAATTTGGTGAAATCCATTCTTCCTTCTACTGGAGAAATTTTTCCTGTGCTGCTGGCTGCAATACAAGCCCAAAGCATGATTGATCCACCCCCATGCTTAACAGTTGGACAGAGGTTCTTTTCATGAAACTCTGGACCCTTTCTTCACCAAACGTACTTTTGCACATCGCCGCCAAAAAGTTCCATTTGAACCTGGTCGGTTCACAGAACTTATTTCCAAAATGCATCAGGCTTCTGTCTATGTTCATTTCCCAACTTTAGCTTTTTTGACATTTTAAAAGCAGATTTCTCATCTGTAAACTGATGCTTTTAGGAGATTTTTTAAATCCTTCCTTGGGTTCTTTATGCACAATGATACAACATTTTACCTGGTGTTCCCAAACTTTCAATCCCCACTATAAATAGGCTAGAGGTGGCACGCTATGTATTTGCATACACAAAGTTGGACGCCATATTGGATTGGGATAGGTGCCGGTTCACTGCTGTGCTACAATTGAACAAACAGAGCTGGAAAAACAAGAATGTGAGTTTTCACAAGTAAATTATTATTGTCAGACAATAAAGTTCTAGAAACTTCTAGAAAACTTTATAGGAAGATCTGAGTGAGTTTCCTCAGAACAGTGAATGTTTAGGTTAGGTTGTAGCCTATTCAAAGTCAGTGGTTGCTTGAGACTTCGCACTATTTCCATGTTTTCTGGCAGGACCACCTATGTTTTTTTTTTTTAATGGAGGATGATCATGGCATTTGTGGCATGGGTGTTTGACCTCACATCAGACCAGACAACCCACTGAATTTAAGCATATTACTGAGCGGAGGAAAAGAAACTAACCAGGATTTCCTCAGCAGCGACAAGTAAAGAGGTAAGAGCCCATCCAGCAGGCAGACAGAGACATGTGACATACGGAAAACTGCCTGCCCAGTGTCGCGTGGGTGCCTCAGTCCTTCTGATAGAGGCTGGGTGGGATTCACTTGTAGAACGGGACCCTCCAGCCCACCGTTGCCACCCCCCACCAGGTGAATGCAAACACCACCCAGACCTCACCTCTCCCGTCTGCGGGACCCCCGGACCAGAGCGACTGTGGACCGGGCTACACTGTTGACCATTCCGACTGCATTGCACCGTTCCAGGCGGAGACCGCTCCATAGCCTATACAACTGCCGCAAGCGGTCAGCGGTGATGTCGAACCAAAGAGTTTAAAAGTTTGTGTAAATCTTAGTCTGTGAGTGGATTTGAACCAAATCACAATCGCGCATCAGGTGTGCATTGCGTTTCCTGATGATGCATTTATTTATAGAAACTTTTGAAATGTCCTTCATCTTTTGCACATTGTACAAAAATATTAATACCACGGCCTGGGTTATTTTTACTGATGATCATAATCTTTTCTTTTTAAAATCGGACCATTTTATGGTCATTTTACTGTATCTGCTAAGCCGTGTCTCAGTGTTTTTATTTCATTCCAATATGGCGTCACTCTTTATGTATCTTGGACCTTGGACGATGATAGAAGGCCAGCGTGCCATTTCTAGCAATGTACAACTCATTGGGTTGGACTGTCGGTGCAGAAGTTAGCATCTGCTAATTTCCCATCAGCCCTCTCTTTACACTCTCTTCCGCTAGCTTATAGCACCTTTAGAAACCAAGCTAACATTGACTTAGCAAAAAAAAAAGAAAAGCCGAGCAATATTGGAGCTGTCCAGCTGTCCAGTTTTGAGCCAAATATCAGCTCAGACAAGGAAAATAAAGACATTAATTGATCAATTTGTCTGCAAGTGGAAGTTTTAAAGTTGTAGCAGAGCAGGGAGACTTCAGCACGCCCATGGCAGTAGCTGCGTTTTTATCTCCTCCTGATCCAACGTGATTGGAATAAAGAAATAATCAGAAACGCTGTTTTTATCTGAACGTGTTTTATACATGTCCTCCATTATGAGACCAAAAACACAATTCTCATTGGAGTGGGTCTTTAAACAAACACTGCATGTTTTTCATTCTTAAATTGAGCAAATTTCAACTTTGTAATAAAAGTAGTAGAAGTTCATTAAGGTTTTAAAGAACGGCACACATAACCCTGAAGCTGTCTGGGATGTTTCCATTACTCATCATCTGCTGGTATGTTTTTTTAAGAATTTGAAGAATCTTGTTCTACTTTTCTGAGGTGAAACAACCTTGAGTGTAAATGAATTCATGTTCCATTGGTTTCTTTGCATTCACAGTAATGAAACATCCCTGACTAACTTCAGTTCTTATGAAAAAGGCATCACAACAAACAGCCATCAGTGCACAGTCAGAACTGAAAAAGAGAAAGAGAGGAGAGGAAGACATGTGGCCAATAAGCAAAGAGTTTGGGAATCAGTGAGAATTGGCATGCAGGTCATTTAAACGCCAAGGCTGAATGAAATTAGGAAACTATTTCAAAAACCATAACAGCATTACTTTTACTAAAAAAAGAAGACTCAAAATCACACCAGATGTCATACTTTCACTATGCTGCTAAGAACTTCGGCTGGTTTATTCTGCTGGTAAACTTCATTTGTTCTCAGTTCATGCAGCAGTTTCATGATGGATGTATGGACTTTAAAAGCAATCAAGCCAAACTGTTGACATGAATAATGTTCACTTTTACTTTTTTAAAGGGAAACGAATTCAACCCAATAGGTACGCCTTTCCTCACCAGTATAATTACTAAATTGTGTTGGTAAAGATCAAACTAAAGAGCATGGGCCTCAAAGTTCCATTACACCTTGACTAGATGATGCAAACCATTTTTCACTTTTTCAATTGTTATTGATATTTTCTTAAATAAGTTCACTGGAATAAAAAGAAAAAAAATTATCTCTGAGTTACCACTTTGATTTTTTAATATTCTTATCATTCTTTTTTGTATGTGTTCATTGGTGTTTTGGTAAATCAAGCTTTTTGACCTAAACAATGTTTTAGTTAGAAGTGGCATATTTATATTTCAAAACAACTGCTTGTTTCTGAAAATGTGTCTGTGGTCTGTTTCACTGGAGGTGAAAATGTACAGAAGAACAACTGCTGTATAGACTACCTTAACGTGCAGAAGCAAAGATCCAGCTGTGCATGCAGGACGCGTGACCCCATATGATGCTGCTAAAGCCTGCTAAGATAATCAAAAATGTGTAGCTACCATTTTTGATTATCATTCAGCAAAGGTCAAAAAAACAGGTCAGAAAAGCAGCCTTTCATGTAAAATAACAAACAAATCACGGCAGCTTCAGGGAGTATCCGCAAACTCAGCCTTAGTGTTTAAATGGGAGTCTCACCTGGAATGACAGAAATAGTTTTCAATGCTCGGAGAACCCTGAATGTTCTCAGCGCCGAAACATTCCCAAGGTCCACAAACTCAGTTATATATCTGTAACAAGGTAGGGTGACACACAGAACAGAACTCCATGACACACAACACACACAAAAACAACACACACAAACAACACTAGCACCACTAAAGAAGACCAGAAGGGGGACACCACGTAGAAGAAAAAAACACCTGCTGGACCAGTGAGAGGAGGAAAAAAGTGGGAAAAGAGAGAAACCAAAACCAAACCACAGCTAACATCAACCCCGCCGACCGCCCGCCTGCAGACACAACACCTGTCTTACCTGGAATGACTGAAATTGTTTTCAAAGCTCTCAGAACTCTGAACGTACGCAGAGCTGACACATTGCCTAGGTTTACAAACTCTGTTATATACCTGCAAGGTGGATCACACAAAGTTATTTAACAGTTATCCTTATCAGAAGAAACAGGAACAAAGATGGATTATTTACAATGTCATTAACCATTATTACAATGTAGCCATGAAAGCAGAAGGTTCTGGAGAGGGATTTGGTAAAATTCCATATAGATTAGCATAGATTTGTTTCCACATTTCTTCAGCATTACCATTGACTGTACATAGAGAACTGGACCGAGTGACCCCCTCCCCCTGGCGTCCCAAACAGGAAGCAGCCGCTGGTCTCAGAAAGCCAAAATCCCAAAGACTTCAATTGAAAAACAGTTACTCAATCATTCTATTTGTCAGAATAACCATTCTTGCTCTGATACATGTTTTTACATGTTCTTGATAATCCTGTTTTTTTCATGATATTTTGCTTTAGTTCAAGTTATTCAAGTTAACAACTGACCAATCAGATGCCTCAATAAAAATAGGTGGCCTTGCGTTTAACATATTCAGCTGAGCCAGCTTTCGGTGTTGGTGGGGGTGTGGCCTTCTATCATGCTCAATACTGGTTGGGAAGAACGATTGCCATCTAAAAGATGGACCAATCATGGCTTAATGAGGACGTCTGGTTCCAACATGGCGACGGACATATAAATGATGAATAAATTGACTTCATTTTGTTGGAACCAGAAGTAAGTCCTTTTCTATGGGTTGGAGTCTCACTTGTTCTGTCCAGTTCTCTAAATACTGTTAATAAGCATTACACACACAACCAAGAAAAATCCAAGTGCAATTATGTATTCTAGAAGTACATATCAGTGTCTAAAGACAAAACTGTGTCTGTCTAGTCATTTTACGCTGATTTAAAAACGGCCTTGTCAATTAAAAGACCATTAGGCTGATTTTGAGGACATGTGCAGCTAAATCCACCAAACAACTTGTTCAAACAAACTCTAAAAGAAACCCCACCAACCATACTGATCCTGACACAATTTACTGTATGTATTCAAATTCCAGGGATATCAAAGATTATACAGATCTGCCTTTGCCTGTTAATAACAAACAGTTGTGATTTTTTTGCTTTTACTTTGGTTCTTTATTTTTTCATACAGTCAACTACATGGGTATTTGATCCCTACCTAATCTTGTAGGTTTGCTCACTTAAAAAGAAACTGGCAGTCTGTCTCTGAGCTTCATCTTTCTTTATAGGTTTTCTATAAGATTGAGGTCCAAAGACTGGCTGGACCACTCAGTCATTCCTTGGTTGGCTGAATGTTTTTGATCATGATCCGGCAGACACATCCACCATCCATTTTAAGCCTCCTGGTGGAGGATGTAACAGTACATGACTCATGACAGTACATGGCTGGTGAAGTAGCCCTGTGCAGAAAAACACCCCAAAGCATAATGCTTCCACCTCCATGCTTGGCAGTGAGGATGGTCTTCTTGAGGTCATGGGCAGCATTTTTCTTCATCCAAACTTGACAGGTTGAGTTGATACCAAAGAGTTTAATTTTGGTCTGAACTGACCACAGAACCTTTTCCCAATCACTCTCTGAATCACAAAAGTGTTTAACTTCAGGTGGGTCTGCACATGTCTTCTTAAGCATGGCTGCTTTGTGACCACTGCTAGACGCTTGTGGCATAAAGTCTTCCAGATGGTTTTCTTGGTGACTGTGATCCCAGCTGCTTTGAGATAGTCAACTAATTCCTGCCATGTCGTCTTCGACCGATTTTTCAATGTTGTCATGATCATGGAAACCCACCAGTTCAGATCTGCTTTGGAGCTCCAGACCTACAGTGAGGCAAGTAAGTATTTCAACACACTGTGATTTAGCAAGTTCTCTGAGTTAGAAATCGTGGAAGGGTCTAACATTTTCATCTTAGATGCATGTCCACTGTGAGAGACATAATCTAAAATAAATCTGGAAATCACGTATGAGTTTCTAAAATTAATTTATTTGCCTGCTACTGCTGCAAATAGGTACACCTTTCTAGGCTAACACTTTTCTATCAGCTAGAATTCTGAACTTAAAAAACCTGTTAGTACGCCTTTAAATAGTCCACGCCACTTATCTAAATTAGAAGCGCCTGTTTGAGGTTGTTAGCTGGACACCTGTCCACACAATACAATCAGTAAGACTCCAAGTACTAACATGGCAAAGGCTAAAGCGCTGTCTAAAGACACCAGAGACAAAATTGTCGACCTCCACAAGAAAGAACTACAGGGAAATTGGCAAGAAGCTTTGTGAAAAAATATCCACTGTTGGAGCAACTATTTTAAAATAGAAGAAGCTAAACGTGACTGTCAATCATGGGAGTCATGGGAAAAAGTCATGTAGTCAGATGAGACTTTTTGGTTTTAATTCCACTCACTATGTTTGGAGGAAGATGAACAATGAGTTCCATCCCAACACCACCACCCTAATGTGAAGCATGGGGGTGGTGGCATCATGCTATGGGGGTGTTTTTCTGCAGCACGACTGCACTGTATTAAGGAGAGGATGACATGTATTGTAAGATTTTGGGGAACAACCTTCTTCCCACAGTTAGAGCATTGAAGATGGGTCGTGGCTCGGTCTTTCAGTATGACAATTACCCAAAGCACATAGTCAGGGTAACCAAGGAGTTGCTCTGTAAGAAGCATATCAAGGTTCTGGAGTGCCCTAGACAGTCTCCAGACCTAAACCCAAAAGAAAATCTTTGGAGGGAGCCCAGAAACCTGACTGACCTAGAGAAGATCTTTGTGGAGGAGTGAGTCATCCATCTCCACCTCCGACCACCAGAGGGAGTCCTCTCCCGAGTATTGACTGCCTCAGCAGCCTCCTCACTCTATTTCCCTGTATGCACTGCATCCGGTCCCTGTTCCACACAGCTACTCTGTATTCACGCCATTACACCTGTTATTTAAGTCCTGTTCAGCTCCTTCTGCTTCGCGTGGTCTTGAACTTGCTTCCCTGTCGTTCATACTAAGCATTTACCCCTTTTGCTTGTCTGTGGTTTTGGCCCTCGCCTGTTTCTTCGCCTCTTGCCTCGCTCCTGTGTATGACCCTGGCCTGTTTCTTGTCTTTGTCTTTGCCTTGCCCTGTTACCTGTAATATATTCAAGATTGTTGCAAATGGATCCACACGCCTCAGCATCTCAGTTACACCTGCAGTGTATGCAAACCTGGTGAAAAACAACAAGAAATGTTTGACCTGTGTAATCGCAAACAAAGGCTACTGTACCAAATATTAACATTGATTTTCTCGAGTGTTCAAATACTTATTTTCATCAGTAGCATGCAAATAACTTATTTTTAAAAATCATACAAATAGTTTCTAATTATTTTAGATTATATCTCTCACAGCGGACATGGACCTAAGTTGAAAATGTCAGACCCCTCCATGATTTCTAAGTCAGAGAACGTGTCACCTTAACTTCCAGCTTGTTGCTGATGGTTTTGTAGTCCATCACAGTCTTGTGCAAGTCAACAATCTTCTCCCTTCAATCCACTGAAGGCTCTTCAGTCTTTCCCATGTTGGAGAGGTCGGAGTCTGACTGATGGACTGATTCTGTGGACAGGTGTCTTTTCTACAGGTGACAGATTGATTAGGAGAGTCTAACTAGTCTGTGTGAACCAGGATCAAATGATTGTTTTCCTTAATGAAATGCAAAGGAATGTATATAAACTCTTTCAATTGGATTTCTTGATTTTCTTTGTGATTTTTCTATCTCTCACTGTTCAAATAAATCTACCATTAGGATGAGAGACTGTTAACTTCTTTTTAGGTGGGCAAACCTACAAAATCAGCAAAGGATCAAATACTTATTTCCCCCAATGTACAGATCACACTTTTCCAACTCCAGACCTCGAGGGTCAGTGTCCTCCGTGTTTTCCAGCCAACCTGCCATTGTAACGTGTTATCAAGAAAACACAATTTATCCAGGTAATCAGCAAAAGACAAGAAAAGACAGGGTCTCTGAAAAACAGATGGGGGTCGGCCTTTGAAGCCTGGAGTCTGACACTCCACATACAAATTGTGGTTTTTAATCTTTGGAAGAAATCTTAAATGAATGTTGGTACTTACGCCATTGAAATGACCATGAAGTCAAGCCAGTTCCATGGGTCTCTTAGAAAGGTGAAGTCATCAATAGCAAATCCTCGGGCAACAATTTTTGTGAGGGACTCAAATGTGTAGATACCTGTGAAGGTGTATCTTAGAAAAGACAGCATGGAGTAAAAAGCTGTGCAGTGGGCAGTCAAAAATGCTGTAAAGTTGTGAGGTTGCATACTTACTCCACTTGTTTGGACCATTCTGGTGGATCACTAAATGTCATGAATATACAGTTGGTCAAAATGGTACACATGATGATCATGCTGAATAATGTGAAAGCAGAAAGGTTAAGGAAAATGAAGGCATCGGGACACACTGTACTCCAGGAACTAAAACTATTATCAGAGGCAAATAAAAAAAGATTGTTTTTTTTTTAGCACTTTATGTTGCATGGACCAGTTGCATGGATCAGTAACGGTTTCTAAATTAAGTTTCTTTGGTTTAGACATGACTGTTTCTAATGATTAAATCTGCTTATTGTGTGTCTTTATTTCCTTATTGATAAATTTCTTCATTTGAGTTATTTTATCATCTTTGTTATTACATACATAGTTTTTTAAAGTGTCTTTTTTCCTAATTTCTTTTTTTTTTAAATAGTTATTTTTCACATCGCTGCGGTTTGGGTTTTTAATAGGACTGTCAACGTTAAGGAATTAACGCATGCGATTATTTTAAAAAATTAACACGTTAATATGTATTAACGCTAATTAATAACACTCAACGAAGCAACCGTCTTCCACCGGTTCAGGCTTCTGCAACATGATTTAATTTCTGGTAGTGCACACTTGGTTGGGCACTATTCCGCTTATAACATGGTCACTTACAAAAGAAATAAATATTCAAAAGGAAGACTATTTGATATGTAAGGATGCCCATTGTCACGGTAACATGACAATGCCTCGCTGAGCCAGCAGTGACCTTAAATTGGAGCAGCAAAGGAAAGCTGTGCTTATCGTCACAATAGGTTAATACAGCATCAGTTCAGCGAGAAAGTTAACCTGTTACCGCTTGTTTTTGTCTACATCATGAAGGAAAAATTCATTTTAAAAAAGCCTGCACATATAGAAAATTGCGACCAAAACTTCTCTTTTAGGCATGCATCCCATTTACATAAATTATCAGTGAATATCCAGTCAATGGTGCATCCACACCCAGCAGCCAATCAGAGTAGAATATTGACCTGGACTATTTAAAGTGCAGAAACACAATGTATGTGTCTTATGGCTGCATATCTGCATCTTTGTTTTCTTGGATTAATACTGCAGACATAAAAGTCTTAACAGTTTTTTAGAGTTCTGCTTATCTTACTGTTGACATGTTTTGTGCACACAAATTAAACTTCTGAGTTAATAAGTCAGAAAATAAAAATGAAGAAAACATTTTTTCTTTGGTTTTTTTTGTTTTTGCTCCAAAGCTCCATATCGTCGTATAAAATTTAACTCATAAAAAACATTGTGATTAATTGTGATTAATCACAACCCAAAAGTGTGATTAATCTGATTAATTTTTTAATCAATTAACATCACTAGTTTTTAACGTCTTTCACATCACAGTGAAAAAAGCAGAAAACTGTTTGTTAAAGAAGTAAATTTAAAACAGAGAAGTCTAGATAAGATTCTTAGATATATCTTATTTCTTAGAAAGGAAATATGTGGGAATTCATAAGGAAATGCACATCCTAATTAATAATTGAAAAAAATGATGTAGGTCTGTAAAATACCCCTCCATGAACCGTCACCTGAACAAGGTAAGCAACAAGTGCTCGAGTGATCTCAGGAGCTATGCTGTCTAGGGCTTCCCCTGGTAGGGTTTCTTATGGTAGACAGGTCCTGGGTGACGAGCCAGACAAAAGGTGGTTCACAACCCCCTTTATGAGAAGAATAACCGTACATCTCGATACTTCGCCCAAATTGGCATTACCGGGGCCCCACCCTGGAGCCAGGCCTGTGGTTGTGGCTCGCAGGCGAGCGCCTGATGGCTAGGGAGCCTTCCATGGTCCCGGTCGGGTAAATCCCAAAAGGTAGACATGGGATCAATCTCCCGTGGGCCCACGACCTGAAGGAGAGCTCAGAAGGGGCCGGTGCAATGTGGTTTGGGTAGCAGTCTAGGAAGAGTACCTCAGGAGCCTAATCCCTGGTCGTGGAACTTGGCTTTTGGGACATGGAACGTCACCTCTCTGGAAGTGAAGGAGCCTGAGCTTGTGCGAGACGTTGAGAGGTACCAACTAGATATAGTTGGGCTCACCTCACTGGGCTCTGAAACTCAGTCCTTTGAGAGGGGTTGAACTCTACCATTCTGGAGTTGTACATGGTGAGAGGCGGCAGGCTGGGGTGGGTTTACTCGTGAGCCCTCATCTAAGCCGCCAAGTGTTGGAGTTCACCCTGGTGGATGAGAGAGTCGTGTGCCTTCACTTTCGGGTGGTGGAAAGGTTTTTGACTGTGTTTGGAGCAGCAAACACAGCAGTTTGGAGTACCTGGCTTTCTTGGTGTCTCTCGAAGGGGTACTGGGTAGTTCTCCAACGGGGCACTCTATCGTCCTCCTGCAGGACTTCTATGCCTTCGTGGGCAACAACAGTAGCACCTGGAGAGGTGTGATTGGTAGGAATGGCTCTCCTGATCTGAACCTGAGCTATGTTTTGTTGTTGGACTCCTGTGCTTGTCATAGAGCTGTCCACTGATCACTACCTGGTGGTGAGTTGGATTTGTTGGCGGGGAAAGAGGCTGGAAAGACTTGGCAGACCCAAACATATTGTGAGGGTCTGCTGGGAACGTCTGGCTGAGCCCTCCGTCAGGGAAGTCTTTAACTCTCACATCTGGGAGAGCTTCGAACAGGTACAGAAGGAGGATGGTGACACTGAGTCTGAATAGACCATGTTCTCCACCTCCTTTGTCTCTGAAGAAGAGAAATCCTAGAGATCCTTATGTTATTTATATAGATATATAGATATATATATATTAATTAGTTCAGAATTTTTTTCAAATGATTTTTATCTTAATAACAAATAAACACAATAAGTAAAAAAAATTTTCATTTCATTTTTATAAATTAGGCCTCCTTAAAGAAGGTCCTGTTATGATCACTTCACATAGTTTCACATGTAAATGAGTTGATGTTGGATTCCTAAACTTTCTAACCTTCATTGACAACTAGCCCCAAAATTTCCTGTTGAGTCAATGTAGGCATTACATCAACAACAAAAGTCTAAAAACAAACAGCAAGTGTCAGCACAGCACATTTTTAGTAAAAGGGCAAATAATTGCTTGAAAGGATATGAATGTATCAAAATCTTTATAGCTATTCTTCTGAATGGATTAAAAGGGCTTATGATGTACAAGGAGGGTGTTGCACTGAAGCGGAAGATTGTTTTTCCTTTGTTTAGGACTATAAACGTCTGTGGGGGAAGAAGAAACATAGAGACAGAGTTAGAAAGACTGTCAAATGGTGCTAACATTATACATGGTGCTAAACAAGGAGCTCCCTGATGATGCACAAACTCAAGAAGTCCATTTGAACCAGGACATTTGAAGAGTCCTCACTTAAAAATGAATTATTGTAGTAGTGCAGTCAATTTAAAAAGTCCAATTATTGCTTTACAATATAGTAAAAAATATGGTACATGTACATTTAAAGAGGTGATAGACTAAAGAAACAGAAATCCGACTTCTATCAGTCTATTGTGAGCAGTTACCAAAAAGTCAGCAACACACTTCTTTGTATAATCAAGCACATAGAAAGCTTCATCTTCTGTGTGACCAGATGATTCTTAGTCCCAGGTTTAAAGCTTTACTGGAAAGAACCGCAAATGCTGTCATCGATCAGAGAAGAACTGCTGACTCAGGGCTCTCAACAACCCCACCCTGTTCATTACAAGCACTGGGCCAAGTGGAGAGGCTGCTACTGTGCATTTATGTGGGCTCGGTGTTTGTTTGAATAACTTGTTAACAGAAAAAGACACTTGAAGTCAAAATGAGTTGTTGGAGAATATTTGCAAATGCACTGTTGAGTCACATTTTGGACCACAACGACAACAGTGTTTCCAGTTTGTGTTTGCAGACGGTTTAGAATCCAGGAGCTACTCTATAAATTGCTAAGATGCTGTTTGATGCACCATAACCTACTATTGCTTACCTAATTTAGAGGAGAAACCTTCACTTTGCAATTGACTTTTAAGTCCCACTCCAATCATCTTTTGATGTGTTTTCAAAGCGTTCCCAGTGGACTTTTAATTATTTTGGCCAAAAACAAGAACAGGTTTTGTTTCTAGAACGTAGTTTCTGCAGAGCATCAGAACTTCGTCAGAAAGTCACCTCTAAGTTGTGGGTGGGACTATTGGCATGGCGTAATTTCCCATAACTTCTTTGTTTACACTCTCTCCTGCTAGCTTACAGCCCTTCACAACCTCAAGCTAACATTAGCCGTGCAACAAAAACGATGAGGAACATATCAGAGCTTTCCAGCCGTACAATTTCCAACTGCATTTTTTCATCTGCTCCAGATTCACCACGATTTGAATAAAGAAATACTCAGAATTGCAATTTCAATCTTAACTTTCTTTTAAATATGTCCCCCACCATGAGAAAAATGCTACAGGTGCATGTTAAAAAACACCAAAAACAGATTTTCAATGGAGTAGGTCTTTGAGGACTAGTAAGGAAGTTCTGGCAAAATTCGGAACTTAGTGCCACCTTAGCCTTCTGCAAGATTCAAAGGAAGAAATAAAGACAGATTTCTCACCTTTAGGAGAGGAATCTCCTTATTTCAGTTTATAAAGTAAAAAGAAAGAAAAGTTCTTAAGTAGGCCTACAGCATCAGTTCTTTTGCCTATCAACCCACTTCTCAGCAGGTTGTTTTACAGACAAACTACGTACTGGTTTGTTTGCCAGCACATAACTAATGTAATTATTTAAGTTTAAAATGTCCATGTGGACCAAACAAATCAAACTGTGCAGTAGCTTTCTGTACTGACATCGCTTTGGCTGAGTTTTAAAAAAGTAAGCTGATCAAACTGATCTTATCAATTGCATTTTTCTTCATAACATTGCCAACATTTTTGTCAGGAGAAAAGATTTTGTCTGTTAGTTTACATATATATCAGTTCATACTTTTCTTCTTCTAAAGTTCTATATTTGTTAAAAAAAAAAAAAAACTAGTACAAGGATACGTTTTTTTATTGTAGAGAACATTTTTATCCTTTAAAATACATTACTGTTTCATCAACTAGCAGATCAGTAATCCACACCAAATCCTCGTTAAGATGGACGTCCATGAAGAGGAAACAATGTGATGTCTTCAACGCCAAAAGCCAGTCTTCCATTAAAACTGAGACCACAACCAAGCACAGGGGGGCTGTTTCAGAAACTCCCATCTATCATCATGTTCAGTTTGTGCACAGAAAGCTGTTCTCCACAAATGTTTCAAAACTTCTAAAATAGGATGAGAGGGCAATTCATTTTCCTGATCTTATCATTGTGTGCACTTTAATGCTCTTTATCTTTTTAATTGGATTATCATTGACTTAGCTTAAACTGAATGTCCGTTGTTGTGTTGTTCTGTCACACATGATGCTGGTTCTGGTGTGGTGCTGCTTATCTTAGCAAGGAAGCATGAGTTTGTTCATCTTAAGAGCTTAATGACTTTAGTTAGTCAAAGGTTATTCTTATTAGCAATCATTTTAAGAAGGAAAAAGCTATTACTATTTATAAACAATTGGGTGTCGGAGCCAACATGGCTGCCACCCAGCAGAACAACAGGCATAAAAAAACGTCTGCATTTTCTACACCTGCCTTTCCTGTTCAAAAAGATGCTGGAGCCTGCCCTCTCTGATGGAGGTGGGGTAAACCCTGAACAGTTTGCTTCTTCATCAGAGGGGAGACAATTTTTGGCTCACTTAGAAGACCAAATATTTCTTCATAGTTTAGGGGACAACGTTTACAGCAAATCTGCATTTCAGCAGTAACAGAAACCATGTCTGCAGCTCCTTGCTGGTCATTCCAACTCAATGTCAGCCTCTGTCAGAATGTGATGGGGCCCTGTGGTGAAGGTTTTCCTCAGTCAGGAGACACGGGTGCACCTTGCCAGCTCAGTGGTGTCAACATCACCTTCTCCGTAACACTAATAACTCCGTCTTTTTTTGTCTTTTTGGTTTCTCCCCATTGGCAGAGATTTTGACCTGGATGACCTCCTGATGAAAGAAGACTCCAAACCTTTCTTCTATGCCCTGAGCAGTGATTCTACAACGAAGAAGGCCCTCAATTATACTGCCTTTGAGATGAAACATCAAATTTTACCTAACAAGTTCATGGGTTTTAATATTCTTTAAATGCCTAACACAAACTGTTGGGGCTACACGAGAGAACTGAAAATGTCAGTGTTGCTTAAGGTTTTCCAATGACTGAAAGTAAAACTGTCATTTTAAATGACTGTTGGAATCAAAGATGCAGAATGGAGTCCAGGTAAATGCTTTTACCACAGACTTGCCATCCTAATCACCATTATCCTGATACAAACACGTAGCAAAAAAGAAGATAAAGAAGTAAAATGACAATCCAAGCAAATGGAGACATTTGTTTTGGTTTTACACCCAAAAAATGTGTTACAATAATCTCATTTATTAGCCATATTTAGAAATATTTTTGCATTTGTGATTGGAGCAAATAATTTAATTTCTTGTTTGTCTGGTTTATACTTGACTGAAAACAGTGGAAAATTCATAGTCATGATCAAAGGGAACATCTGTTTGAGTATAACTGCAAGAGAGTCTATGTTGAGTACTGCATAAAAGCTTCATAACACAAGGAAGTTTACATTATTCCCACAAATAGATTTTATTGACAGGGATGTGTTTTTGTTCTTTACAGAATTATAAATTTAAGCCAGTCGTTTTTAGCATGGCAACATTCAGACACAGAGAGGCTTTAGTTCCTAAATGATATGTGTCAGCTGGAAACGTTTTTTAAAAAGATCATGGATCAGGCTTGGAAAAGTCAAATGAAAGACTCATTGTGTTATTTTTTTCTGACCTCACTGGGAATAAAAAAGGAGTTAAATTAAACAACAAATTATAAAATATTCTTGAATTTTCATTTCATATAAGGAAATAGCAAGGATCAGAAATCAAAGTAATAAAAACAGCAGTAGTTATATAATTACAAAGGTGGCTATCAAACTCTGTAAGTCAACTCGTCACTCATGAATTCATTGTATTAATCAGTCCCTCCAGAATTTTTTAATGTTGCCATAACACCAATTCATAGGAATTCAACCAAACCTCACCATTGTTTGTTGATCAAACAACTTTGTTCAAGTCTTTACATTTTAAAAAGTTTTACAATTAAACTGCCTGAACCATTCAAGTTTAGAGAGTCAAACGTTTACGTCATCAGTCTAACCAATCACACATGATCTTAACGTCCTCACCTCCCTGTGGCAAAGTTAGGACGTCTTTGAGTATCTTTAAAAGTGCTATATAAATAAATTATTATCATTATTATTATTAAAACCCAGCAGTTCGCAGATAAAACTGATTGAAAAAGAGGACAGTTTGTTTTTTTTACTTTTGTGCTGGTAGGTGAACATACCATGTGTGGGAATTTACTGTGTTTTAATGTACCATGTGTAAGAATGTACCATATTTGTACCTTTTCCATGTGTGTGAATGTACCATGTTTGTGAATTTTTTTAATTTTCAATTTACTAGGTGTGAATGTACAATAAGTATGAATTTACCATGTTTATGTTAAAGGTTCTTTAGGGTAAAGTAAGACCACATTAAATGCTGTCAGATAGAAATGACTAGCTTTTTTTACTCCATGCAATCAACTTGACCTAATGTTCTCAGATATGTAAACAAAAGCACCACTTGTACAAATAATACAATTATATTTTAATACAATTATTTTGTTGACTGTTAATTAATAATAGGGTAAAATAATATTTTATAACAAGGCAGAGATTCAAGTGTTTAGTCCAAATGATCTTTCCAACATAACTTATATATTTTTTTTCCTATGGTAAAAATTTAACTTACTATAATGTAGGTCATTTTTGCTAAAATTTATCAAGCTTGTCCCTGTTATGTAACTCCTAAATTTGGAGAAAATGTTTGCTTTCCAAATGAAATGCTGTTTCATAAGGAATTTATTTTGTGTAAATGTAGGTTTTTCTGTTGCAACAATCCTCAAAATTGCCTACAAGATCAAGGACTGATAAACCTCTCACACATATTCTGCAAGGAGAGGTACAACTACTACAAATATGTTGTTTTTATCCCTGATTTGACTGAATATGTAAGGAATAATAATACCCAAAGCTATTAGGGTTTTGTTGTACCATTCTTCAAAGTTGTGTTTATTGCAAAGCTTAAAAACAGTTTTAATAAAAAGGAAGCCATGAAGGAATGAGGATGCAGAAATGCAGCTGCACTGATACGAATGTGTGTTTGTGTGACTGAATGAGGCGAAGAGATGAAGGAACAAAGAGACTGAGAGAGACGATGAAAATACAGCAAGAGAGGAGGGGACTGTGGAGGAGCGATGCAGAACTGCAGCGAGTGCAGAGCCAAAGCCCAGATAGACGGGTAGACAGCAGAAGGAAAAGGTGTGCAGTAAGGATAGAAAATAAGAAAGATAAAGGGTCTGAAGGATTGAGACATGCAGAAGTCAGCTAGAATCTCACAAATTATTGGCAACAACAATCAGGAGGGAGAAAAATGAACCACATTAGGGACAGAATGAAGACTAAAATTCTAGTTGGGGAGGGAGGTGCAAGTTTTATATAAAAGATGAACAAAAGAAAATGTGCTGAAAAGAGGGTCTCAAGTAATTATGCGTGACTGTAGTTTTTATACCTGTATGTATCCATATAACAGACTCATGCTAAACCTGCTACAACCATAGCTTCAACATTGCTCGCCATTTATGTTCCACCGCTAATGTAAGGTTGGGAGTGTGAGGGGCTGTAAGCTAGCAAGAAAGAGTGTAAACAAATGGATCGCGGGAAATAAGCAGAGGCTTACTTCCACACCAACAGTTCTGCCCACAACTCAGAGGTGAATTTCTAATGAACTCCTGCTGCTCTGCAGAAACTATGTCCTGGAAACACAGGACACAGGTTTTTGATTTTGGCTAAAAACTGCATTTCATATTTACCACTGAGAACACTGAAAATTGATCAAAATATAGTTGCAGTGGGACTTTGACTAACAAAACCAGATCCGTTTGCAACTGAAAAGAGCCAGATGTGGTTAAATTCTACATCTCTTTACACTAAAAGAAAACCAGTAACTAAACAGTGTAATGTTTTGTTTCCTATGGTAAGCCCTGTAACATCTCAAGCCTGCTGAGATGTTTAAGTCCAAACCATTTTCATATTAGATTATAATTGTTTTATTATCATGACTTATTAATGCATTTACACTTTAAGCTTCTTAATTGTTTAAAGTATTCACATTTGGCTCTTTTATGTGATACTGAAGATGAGCAAAGCATCAACTATAGAAGGCATTATATCCTGACATATCAAGTCAATAATTAGTTGAAGTGACTTATAGGTTATAAATTCACAAAAAATGATTATAAACTTTAACCTATAAATGATGTTGTATCAGAATTAAACCTCCACCGATATGGATATTACAAAGCTCACCACATCTCTTTATTGATGTGGTTCACTGCAAAGAAAAGTCCCCCATGCTCAATGCTTTTATTCTCTGCTAAACTGAAAAGCAGTGACAGCACACTCAGGCCCCCGCCCATCGCTTTTTCACTCAGCCCAGCACAGAAGGATGCTGTGTCATCACAGACTCAGGACTCAGAGCACTAAAGCCTGGCCCTCTTTCTAATTTACTATACACTGAAGGAAGACCGCCGTATACCAGGCAGCGGAAGGGAGAGGAAAAAGCAGAGTAATGGACGGAGATGCACTCAGAGAGGGAGCTGGTAGGACATAATGTAATAGGTTGCATACCCGGACTCAAAAAGTGTTGCAGTGAGCACTCTTGTGCGCCCACTTGTGGCTGCTGCCGAGAACAGGATTGTGCAGAAATAACAGCTTTGCTGTACACAGCTCTGAGGCTCTTCAAAAATACCAAACTTATGGAGATAAAGAAGTATTTACGTTGTTAGAATACTAGATTTTGTTCCTTCTCAAATACACCAAAATGCAGATAAGGAATTCTGGGTAAAATTAGGGTATATAAAAATTGCAAACTCCTCATAAAGTATCAAAATCAGCTAATCCAAGACAAACAGAAGCACGTCAAATTACTCTGCTGCATTTTTCACAGTATTTAACAAAAAAACCTGAACTACATAAGTAGAACTTGAAAAACTAGCCAGATGCTTTCTTTTATGTTGTGCTTCTTTAGTAGTGGATAGAACATGTTAAAGAACGGTACCAAAAATCAGAAACGAAGGACAGACAAAATTGGAGGAACTGCTTATTATGGAGTCATGACAAGACAAATCAAGCTAGCAGAGTCTAATTTGAGATATTCACAAGACATTAGCAAGCATCGCTTTAGAAAAAGAGAAGAGGACATCTTCACTTGAACGGGTTAAAAAACACAAAAAATGCGGAATGGTTAAACACGGAGGCAGAGAGATCATGATCTGGGATTGTTTTGTAGCAACTGGATCTTAGATTCCCTAAAGTAATTTAAACCAGTTACATTCATTTATGCAACTTTGTAAAAACATTACTGCTTCAGGAATTTTACTGGATTGGACCTCTGATGACAAATCACTACTCACTCCACTTTGCTATTAAAAGCCAGTTCTTCTTCTTCTCTTTTAATTCATGTTCTATATTTAAGCATGAGTAAAAAAGCCCTGTTACTGTTACTGAAAAACCAAAACAAGGGATATTACTTTTTATTTAGCTTGTTCTAAATGTATTTTAAGCATTTATAAATGTCTTTCTAATGTATTTCCGTTAAAATTCTAGACTCTAACAATCATGAATTAATTTTGAATGAATGGGATTGTAACATGACAAACTATTTTACAATGAACTGTGATGCACTCCTGAAAACAGCTGCAGTCGGGTTAAAACACTCAGAAATTCATGAAAAACAAATACAACCAAATCCTAACAATGAAAGGACACTTTCTAAATGATGAAGTCCTTCTTATAAAGTGTTAACTGCTGTCACAATAAGATCTTTGGGTGCTATTGATATTTTGCTGATATCTTGATTGACATCTACGATGACGTAGTAATACCTAATATACTGCTGGTCTTAGGTTAGAACATTCTAATCATAAGAATTGGCAGAGATCAGATTAGTCTTTTAATATAAAGTGCAAAGGACCTAAAAGAGAGTGTACTTTTTCACATGCCTGCATATATACCATTGTGCAGAAAAAAGTAAAAGCACTTCATCCTTTCCTTCTCCTGTGTGACTACAGCAGCTTTAGCACTGCTTAATCACATCAGACATTTGAAAAGCCCAGCCAGTCATCACAGGGGAAAACAAGAACTGCAAGTCTGCATTTCTCCTCCTCACCACTGCCCTCTCCTCATCTCTTTTATGTATGAGTGCTGTGATCAGGTTTCCTGCAGCTGATAGTAACTCCTATCGCAAACTTAGACTCACTCATTGGCATACAGCGAACGACCATCGGTCGAGCAGTGGAGACGCTCGGCCTTCAGGAGAAATGAACACCAAACTAGAACAGTGAGAGGCAATTCTTTAAGTGGGACAGATAGGGCAGATATATCAGTGAAGGAAGCAAATCACTGGCTGGATATGAAGAAGGCCTGTGGTTGCTAACATGCTAGTAATGTAAATGTGATAAAGATACAGCAAAATCCTTCTGTTAAAATAGAAATCCAACAAGTACAACTGTTAAATCTTTAGTTTATGAAGGGACAGTTACTGTGTGTTAAATGGAGAAAGCCTTTTAAACATTCCTGAGCAGAGACTTAAACTTATTTACTTACTGTAATGTTAGTGACCTTATCTATGTAGCTCTTGTTTTTCAAAATTATTGTTTAAAATGTAACTTAAAATTATAAGATACATAATTTTAATAAAATGAATATAACTTTAATTGATGGCACAAATTGATCTGATTTGTCACCATGACTAAAAAGAAGAATAAAAATTAAAAAATAAGAATAATATTAACACTTTGAACCTAGATTTTTTATTTCCAGTTATGAAATAAATGTCAGTCATGCTTTTGCTTAAAGTGAAGGTAAATTTGGAGCAAAAGTGATCTGATGTATATTTTCATCAATAGGTGTCAAAGGGGTAAAAAACAAAAAACAATAACAGATAATTAACAGGTATTGATTAAAGCTGTAGTTGCGTGAACATAACGGTATACCGGGGCAGGAGGGTTTCCACAGAACACTAGATTGAAGCTCCATTAACAAAATGCAACTGCAAAGAATTTTAAAGCAAAGTTTTAAAACTAAAAAAGAATTTGATCTCATCAACCTTCATCATCTGATTGATCTTCAGTCATATCTGTGACTCTTTTCACACTAAAATACAAACATGATTTTGTTTTCAGGAATATCAGCTTATAACTCCTGTTCTCTGTGTCGTAACCACTAAAAACAAGCAACTTTCTGAAACATTATTTTTAAAAACAACTTTTGGTTGTTTGCTGTAACTAAGGTGTGCTAACTTCAATAAGAATTCATGAGCATCCAGAAAGTTTGGGAGGTATATGTAGAGATAATGTAACCCTTCCTGTAGAAACCGCTGAACTATGGCCCTGGATCAATAGATGACAAAAGGCACATGCACTTTATATTCCACCCCCCTCCTCAACCAACAAGAGAGCGCGGCCTGCTGAGATTGCCAGTCTTGCTGACTGGCCTTCTTGTTTCAGAGGCCACAGATTCTCTTACACATTATCACTGCCACCACACAGGAGACAGGCTTCTCCACACCTGCATTCAGCTGAAGGGTACTGAAGTTTATTCCTGCACTTCTCTGCCATCCCATCCTGCCTTTGACTTCACTCTTCACTATGCTTTCAAAGCTGCAGGGCCAGCTCTTCTCTACAGAAGTAAATCATATTTGTCTTCCTTCATGTGGAAATGATACAATTTACTAGACACATTATTGAAAATCTATTTTTATGTGAAGTTTACAAGCAAAACAAACTTTATGAAAGCAACCAGTAAGGTACTCCCTCAGCTACAAGAAAGGTAAATTCTAGATATATTTTTCAGACAGTTGCTTGTGCCTTCTCTCAAACTGAACCTCAAGCTTACCACAGGGACACGTACTCACCCAGAACTGCACGCCAGAGTCCAGTACATAATGCAGAAACAGACTCAAATGCTGGTAAATGAGGAGCATGTTTAGCTGTTAAAATATTCAAGGTCATTTTTACCTGTCGAATGTCCCCATATCTAAACATCATGTTCTATTGGGAGTTAAATAGTTGGAAATATTTTTGTTTTACAGTAGAGGCAGATTGACATCTGACCTTCTGTCAGGGAGCTGTGGTGTTCAGGTCGCTGTGTGTCAAAGACAATAGGAGGGTTCTGCAGTGTGGGAACTCACTTTCTTGTTCAGATAGAATGGATCCAAATCCTCCAGTGGTGTGGCCGCCATTCCATCAGGAATGTCACCGTAGATGAAAGGCAGGCTCTTCCCAGCCTCCAGGTCACTGTTGGGATGGGGCTCATTGTCATCAGATGTGTCACGGTGACTACTGTCCGATCTGGGTTTGGGAGGCTTCTTGTTCTTCTCTTCCTTGATGCGCTTCTCGATGTTGGCAAGTGACTCTGGGGTGAATTTCTTGAAACTGTCAGGTCCTGGGGGTGCAAGAAGGGGTGCGGCCATGTTTTCATCCTGCAGCTATTTCCTTTTTAATGGTTTTCCATTCCTGACAACCAGCTCTGAGGAAGAGAGGGATGCAGACAGGTTACAGAGGAAGAGACTTCTTCAAACTGAGATACTGAAAGTTTTTCTTTTGACACTCGCAGTTCAGTTTCTCAATGTTCTGCAAATAGGAAGTTGAGGAATGTTTCACTGCTGCCCCCATGGCTTTCATGCAGCTTTCATTCTAAGGTGAATCACAAAATTGCTGTTCACTGTTGTACAGAATTTATAATAGCACCGAATGAGAAAATGTTTTACCATGTGCTCAGTTTTACAGAGATTTACAAAGTTTTGATTTTACTGAAAGTGTTTAAATACAAGAGGAGCGGTTGAGGCGGAAAACCCACCAAGGAGATACAGAACAGTAAAAGAAGAGACAGTCAGAGAGAATTCACGGGTAGAGGGAGGTTTAAGCCCCTGTCCTCCCGGTAACAGCCACGCATCCTCCAAGTCTCCTTCCACTATCAATTGATTCGTCAAGGTGAATCCAAACACCTGCCTGACAGGCTGGGAAGGAGGAGAGAGAAATGGAAGTGGAGCTTCTGAGGCTCGCCGCTCCATTTTCACTTTGTAACGCATGCGTAAACGACATCAGTCAGAACCCAATCAGCACTTTCTTGATGTTGTTACCCTAAAGTAGCTCCAGTCAGACGCATTTACCCCGCAGCGCTGTGCCCCTTCGATCCCCTCCAAAAGTTAGGAAGTAGAAAAACTTTGAATCTCTGTGAGCAGGGCGCACGCCGCTCCTGCTGCCTGCCTGCAGAGGTAAAGGTGGACGGCTGCGTCCCGTGCGCAGAGGAGACGGCCGCGCACGCACCGCACGCTGCGCTCTCCTACCCTCTGATGAGCAGCCAGCTCCCCGCAGGCTTTACGCGGCGCTCAGCAGTGGGCATAGAGGAGGTGCAGCCTACAGGAAACCGTAATCACGTGGAGCGCTGCTGAAGTTCATTCTCCGCAGCGGCGCTCTGCTGCCCGCTGTGTCGTTTCAGATGAAAGTGGCTGTGCATCAGCGGTCAGCTTCTATGAACCCAGCCCGGGAATGCTCCAGCTGCAGATCTTTCTTCTTTTCCTTGGAGAAGTTCCTCCTCTGGAGTTATTTTTTCCGCTGACAGATTTATTTGTGCTCCATCCAGTGAGGAGCTGTGCTCTCTACCGGGCGCGTCGTGGTTCTGTAGGGCCAGAGCCTAAAATACTGCAGTGTGGTTTATTGCTGCTAAAGGCTCGAACTCTTGGGTCAGCGGAATCCTAAGAACCATGCCCTGATAGCGCATCCCAGGCTGTGTCTCAGCAAAGACCTGGATTCATACAACCCCGACCGCATTGAAGAAAGTCCACTTATTTAACGGGGGGTGAGGGGTGGGGGGTGTAAACCGCACCTCTGCGTGAAGCAGAGCCTACTGCCAAATGAAAATGTACAAAATGATAGAGATGTTTGCAGAAACGCCTTCCGCGGTCTCCTTAGAGGAGAGTCAAACTAAAAACGCACCTGTCTCCTGGTGAAACGGGGGGTGGGGGTTCAAACTATGCCAGTTACAAAATCCTAAAGCTGGGAAACCAGCACCGTGGATTTTTCTCTGCGTTATCCATGTGCGCCTAGAAGTTTGGCGTGGTGTCCCTTCATGCGCATGTTCCCCTTTCACACAAATGTCATGTCGTTCCAGCTGCAGGCCAACTCCCCAAAAAGGAAAAAGCCGCTGCACCCCCACCACCCCTATTCCCCGCTGCGTCGCGTCCAAAAACCCGGTTTCCTTCGTTCAAACGTGCAGATTTTCTACCCCTCCTGATGTCCTGCGCGCAGCTTTTGCTCAGGAACTGGCACGGAGCCCTCCGCGGACGCTGGAGGAGAGGATGCTGAGAGGGACCGCCGCTCTGCGGCACTGGGATGCAGTCAGTCGACAAAGTGCGGCTGAGATCCTTCCCACCAGCAGAAATAGCCCGCAAAGCACAGAACACAGAGTCTACTCACTTTGTCCCGCATTAACAGAAATCCCGGCAGCTGTCGCGGAACTGCAGATGCTGGAAAGAGTGGAGAGTAACTGCGGCTGTCGCCATATTGTTGCTGCTATCTTCCTTCCCGGTGCGTGCCGCTGCCCTGCATAATTGATGACTCTCAGCAAATTGTTAGGGAGTGTCTGTAAATGCCTTCAGTCTCCAGCGCGGACGGAGACCGCAGCAGCGTAAGCAGAAAAGGCGCTGTTTACCTGAAACACTGATGCTGTGGTCACCATGCTGCTGCTGGAACTGAAGCAACGTTTCTCCAAGAAAACCCTCCTCTGGACTAGCTATAACACTCACAGGATTTGGTCCGTTTTAACTTTCACCTTCTAATGTGGATCATATTTTACTTTCTAATGCTTTCAAGTTTTATGATGTAAAAAAAAAAAACAGCAAATCTAACGATTCCTTGTCAGTCTTTATATTTGTTCTTTCAAATCATCCTGAAAAGACTTGTTTTCAAATCACTTTTATTTTAAAAGTAAGCACATGAAGGTTATGTTATCATGTGTTTGATCAAGGGTTGTCCATAACTTCCTGTATAAAAGGTTTCAATAAAATAGATGCTGTCTCCTTTAGTTTTCCTTTCTCTATACACACTAAAAGCACCATAGTTTTTTTTTCCTTTGGATTGTTTTAAACCAACTCAAATGGACTAACATTTTTTTTTCTCAAGGGGTGAAAATGTGATTAAAATCAAACCAATATAATCCCCCCAAAATTCAATTTCTCAAAAAAAATGACCCCAATGTGAATAATCCAACACTTGGATTGCTGAAAAATTCAAGTGATTCCCATCAAATCTGCTCTAAACTTCTGGGTCACGTGGATGTCAGAGCCTAACCTGGTTGCTGTTGGTGTTTTTAACATGTTCTTGTGGCATTTTTCTGATGATAGAAGGCATAAAGAAAATTCAGCATTAAACTATGTCCAAAACTATGTCATTGATCTAAACTGTGACCTAGAAAATGACAGAAGTTTTTAGATTTGGTCTAAAAACGGCATAATCGTCATTTCAAATACCACTGGGGACGCTTTTACAACAGATCAAAAGATTTTTAGAGTGGGACTTTAACCCTTTTACTACCCAACCAAAACAACGTCAATCAAATAAAATGTGTTTTTTGCTACTTTGCCTTAAGGGAGTAAAACATACAATCAATGTTTTTGAAGTCCCTTTCCAATCATTAGATATTTAGATCTAGATATTTAGATTTAGATATTTATTCCTAATTATGCAGTTCTTAGCTAAAATTGTATAAACTGTGTCAGAAACTATGTCATAGGGGACATAGTTATGTCCTATGTCAAGGACAGAGACAGTAGACTTGCAGAGTAGCAAGACTTTATCAGAAATTTGCCTCTGAGTTGTGGACGAGATTGCTGCCAAGAAGTAAGCCTTTGTTAATATCCCATGATCTCTTTGTTTGTACTCTCTCCCACTAGCTTACAGTCCCTCGACCCCAAGCTAACATTAGCAGTCCAACAAAAACAGTGAGCAATATTGGACCTGTCCAGCCTTACAGTTTTGATCTTGATTCCAGCTCAGACGAGGAAAACAAAGTCATTCATGGATCTATTTGTTTGTAAGTGGATGTATCAGAACTGAGTGGAGAAGGGAGCTAGTAACCCGCCCATTTCAGTTGCTGCATCACAGACATAAGCTTTTTCAAACAGTGGATTGATTTCTGCTCCTGATTCATCTCTTTGAATAAAGAATGCAGTTATAATTTTAAATTATTTTGTAAATGTTCTCCATTATGAGAAAAATGCAACAAGAACACATTCAAAACACCAAAAAGATAATTTTCACTGGAGTGAGTTTTTTTGTAATATGCTTTCTAAATGTGCCCTGTAGGTTAAGCAGACAGTCAAAAGGTTCTTCATAGCTTTTTGATTTTTTGGACATTTTATTTGAAAAACATAACTGCAGCAGTGAGCTTTTTAAATTTACAAATATGTTATAAATCTTCACTCACTGGCAGCTTTATTAGGTATGTCTTGTTAGTACTGGGTTGGACCTCCTTTTGCCTTCAAAACTGCTTAATATATTCCTCAGAGAGTTTGGTCCATATTGAGATGATAACATCACACAGTTGCTGCAGATTTGTTGGCTGGACATCCATGATGCCGATCTCCAGTTCCACCACATCCCAAAGGTGATCTGTTGTAGGAGTAGTGCCAAGCAGTAGCTTGGGGATACTATAGCAACTGCAGCATTTGGAAAAGCAACCCCTTAGCAACCCCAAATATATAAAAGTCTAACGCTACTTTCACACCGAATGCAATTAGGGTTTCAAATTAGCACCAGACACCTCTAGTTTGACATGCGTCATATTTGGTGCTCGACCAAAAATTGTGTTCATAAGCTTGACGCCCGAGCCGAGAGGGAGGAGCTACCAGCTAATGTGGTTAGACTGGTGTCTGTGTTTATCTCATTTACAGTGTGTGGAACACACAGATTATGTTTAGAAATTAGATGTATTTAAAAAGCTCTAGAAAAACATTGGTAATCACCTCTCATTATCTTGGTCCATGAGATCATTCAGAGACTCAGTGCTGGTTCTGGCACAAATGACGCCCTGGGCAAGCTACACCAGTTTTGACCCTCAGTGCCTCTGCCCTCCATTACAACCCAAACATACAGTTCAAATATTTAACAAATACTTATTGCATAAAGTACGACTAGAAGTTAGTAAATTCTTACAGCTTAGGACCGTAAGAGTAACTCTTATGAGGATAACATCACACATATGTTTGCTTGAAGTTTAAAATCACTTTCATTATAAGATAAAAAAACTATATATATATATATATATATATATATATATATATATAGTTTTCATATCTAACACAACTTCAAGCTTGAAAATTCTTAAAAGATTATTAGGCTGTCACTAAATGACTTGAAATGGAAAAAAATAGCAACTCTTGTGCAGATAATGTCAGGGCCCTGCCTTCCAACTACTTCTCCGACCACCAGAGGGAGCCCTCTCCCGAGTATTGACTGCCTCTGCTCCTTCCTCACTCCAACTCTTATAATGCACCTTGCCTCTCCTGCTCTCACCAGCTGTCTGCCATTCCTGCTCATCAGTGTTGTGTATTTCAGCCTGCTCACCTCTGTACTCTTTGCAAAGTCTTGACCTTGCTACTGTCTTTGCTACTTTTTTGCTACTGTCAGTTTGAGCATTCCTTCATGGTTTGCCTTACTGTTGACCTTACCCTGACCCTGACCCTGCCTGTTTCCTGACCTTGTCTTGCCTGCCATTTATTAAACCTGATTGCACAGGGATCCAAACGTTTCTGCTCCTTAATCACAGATAACATCACATATAATTTAGGTTGAAAAATACAAAAATCACAAATCAACCTAGAAAATACACTATAAACTTGGTCTGCTTCTCTGAATAGAAACTAAAAATGTTCTACAAATATTTTTGAAGTGCATCTAATATGAACAGAAAAATGGAACATTCTTACAAAATATTCAGATCAAAGTAGAGAGGATTGAAGCTGTATATTTTTAGATCAATTTCCAACAACAAGCTGAGGAACCACCACAAAGTAATTCTAAAAATACTGAGAAGAAGAGATAAAGTACTGGATATATGTCATTACAAATATCTAAACAACGTGACAGGAGGTCATCATGTCGTGTTACGCTATTTTAATGAAAGTATGAGTGAAGGGATTATTTTTCAATCGGCTGGATGAGAGTGAATATAAAATTGTAATTAATTAGCTGCATTTAATGCACAAATGGAGATATCCTAACAAAGAGCCTTAGTCTAACTCTTTTTTTGACTTGGCACATTCCACAGTGTATCGCAATGAGGTGAGGGTGTTCATCCATTTTCTTCCGCTTATCTGGACCGGGTCGCGGGGGCAGCAGTCTAAGCAAAGTGGCCCAGACTTCCCTCTCTCCGGCCACTTCCTCCAGTTCCTCTGGGGGGACCCCAAGACGTTCCCAAGCCAGCCGAGAAACATAGTCTCTCCAGCGTGTCCTGGGTCTTCCCCAGGGCCTCCTCCCAGTGGGACATGCCCGGAACACCTCCCTAGGGAGGCGTCCAGGAGGCATCTGAAGCAGATGCCCGAGCCCTCAACTGGCTCCTCTCATTGTGAAGGATCAGCGGCTCGACTCCGAGCTCCGCTCAGGTGACCGAGCTTCTCATCCTGTCTCTAAGTGAGCGCCCAGTCACCCTACGGAGGAAGCTCATTTCAGCCGCTTGGATCCGGGACCTCGTTCTTTCGATCAAGACCCAGAGCTCATGACCATAGTGAGTATTGGAACGTAGATCGACTGGTAAGTTGAGAGCTTTGCTTTCTGGTTTAGCTCTCTCTTCACCCCAACAGACCGATACAGTGACCGCATAACAGTGGACGCCGCACCAATCCGCCTGTTGGTCTTACGCTCAGATCTTCCTTCACTCGTGAACAAGACCGCAAGATACTTAAACTCCTCCACCTGGGGAAGGAGCACTCCACCCACCAAGAGAGGGCAAACCACCTCGGACACCTCAGAGGGAATTAGTTAGTCCTTACAGTCTCTTAGCAACTTCTAAGCTATTGCAGAGAAAACGTCCTGGAGCCGGCCCTGTGAGTCACAGCCTATGCTGTTATTAAACAGAAAATATGGAAAAAAGAGATTTTTAGGATAAAAATGAGTAGAATTGTTTGATTTCTGCAGGTATTACATTTTATAGCACAGATCGGTGGACACATATTAGTTTTAGTATTGGTAGGGATGTCCTGATCTGATCACGTCATTGGAAATCAGGCCTGCTCACGGTTTCAGACTCGATCTAAATCGGAAGTTGTCTCCCGATCAGGATCAGATTTTTTTTTATTAATTATTTTGATCAGCTCTGTGTATTTCAAGCTTGTTATTTCAAATAAATGCGCTTCATGACAGGATCACAACATTCAACTGCCGTAAAGCGCAGCTGGATACAGCAGCATTTTGAACAGGAGGTGAAAAAAAACAGCTCTGTAAGGTTAGCAAGATATTCACAGACTCGGACTTTAGGGCTTAGAAAGTCTTTTATTAAACATTTAAAACGGACAGCAAGTGTCTCGTGCTTTTTGTCTTAATGCAAACAACAACACACAAAGACATCACCAATGAAAAAGATCGGATTTTTGTTTCTTTTTAAAGAGGACAACACTCTCTGTGCTACCGACAAAGAGACAGCAGTGAGACAGCTGCAAAGCAAGCTCCAGGAGAAGGTGATAAAAAAAAATCAATCAATAATGTCTAAAAAAAAAAAGAATAAATTGTTGCATTTTTATGATCTAGAAATCATGAAAACTAATGATCTTCATATTGATGTTGATGGTTTTTCAGCACTTTGAATTCAGCTATGATAAGGATAAAAGACTGTCAACAGCAGACATTTAGTAAAGCTCATTAACTGAGTCAGTATCTTTGTAAACACAATAGCCATCGAAACCGAAACTTAGGGGAAAAAAACGTTAACATGAAGAAAGAGAAGCGGGAAAAACTTAATTCTAAGAGGACATTACAGAGACCAAGAGATGTTTGTTAAAACTAATTAACAGAATCCCACATAAGAAGAAAACTTGTTTATTGCTGTATGATGGACCAACTCTCAACAGAATAAGAGTTCACCAACTCAACCAGCAGGAGGTGGCAAAGTTTATATCTCCAACCAACACAGTGAAGCACTTTGTTGAACAGTTTAGAATAGAGCAGCTCAAGTTCAGATATCAAAGTTGAAATATGACCAACTAATTAATAGGATTATCAGAATTCATCGGATTTAGGAAGAACAATGTAAAGTTTGTCCTTATCCAGAGTCTAAAATTATTATTATTATTACTATTATTAAAACTATTGTATTTATTACATCACGTCCAAACAAAACAGGTAAATTAAAAATTTCATAATTGAAAGTCTACCCCAAAAAATGTCTAACCATTTCAATAAGAACAGGTATTAGAAATGTGAATAAAGATGCATTTGTGTCAGAGAAAAATGTGCATCAAATAAATCTATAATCTATAGCCTTTAGCTCTGGCCTGACGACGTCTTACATGGTTGGGCTGAAGTCGTACCGCAGATGAACAAACCCCAGAGTCTAGATGGGGGGGCAGAAAAATTTGGATGGGTGGCAAATGAGAGAACCAGAGTGGAATGGCCCATAACGAATTAGACCATGGTTCATGTGGATACTTGAACAGCTGATTGGCTGCAGGGAGTGGATTAAAAAGAGATAATGTACAAGTTCCAATCACATAGCCCAAATGTTCTATATCAATGAGCTGGTCTAAACGCCAGTTGGTATTCCAATTGTAACAATGTTAAAAACAAAAAATGAATTTAAAAAAAAACATAGGTTGTCATACTTTATTCCACAGTTTATTACAACAGCAAGACAGTAGAAAAGATGAGTAATTTTATAGTTTCCTTTAACGTGTTCACTTGACTTGATTATTTTAAAGACTGGGATTCAGCGGGAGAGAAAAGAATCTAAGGAGAAATTTAACAGACTTTGTTTCTTTGGAACAAACTTTTGCTTTATTATCTGAACAAAAACAATCCCTGAGAGATGAACTTACTCTCTGAACTGATACTTTGTTTGCAAGGTTTCCCACTTTCAATTTCCCCTCTATCTATCTATCTATCTATCTATCTATCTATCCATCTATCCATCCATCCATCCATCCATCCATCCATCCATCCATCCATCCATCCATCCATCCATCAACCTTAGAAATCAAGGAGGGGTCTGGCATTTTCATCTTAGCTGTATATACACTGTGAGAGACAATCTGGAAATCATATTGTATGATTTTTAAAATAATGTATTTATATGCTACAGCTGCAAAGAAGTATTTCAACACCTGAGAAAATCAATGTTAACATTTGTTATAGTTGCCTTTGTTTGCAACTACATAGGTCAAAGTTTTCCTGTAGTGTTTCACCAACCCTGCCTCAGAATAAGTAATTATTTTGTTGGTGGTTCACAAGTTTATTTTATTTTATTATTTTAGTATTATTATTATTATTTTAAACTTGTCCTGATCAACACCTGAGCAAACAGATATGACCTCAGAGCCTCTTGTTTTAGACAGATTTTACTGTTACAATCGGGGGTTATAAATCATTGGACACACAAGGTGTATAGTTGTATAAACCCCTTTTGTAATTTAAACTAAACTTTATTTACATTAATTATGTTTGTGTCCTTCTTTTTCTCGAACCGGCCGGAAAAGGGGAAGAAGAGAGAGAGATTGGGGGGGGGGCACAAAAGACATGGGAAAGGGGTGGAATCGTTTGTTGGTGCGCAGGCGCAGTAGCAGAGGGAGATTTGTTTTCAATTCCTGCTGTTACCGCGGACTTCTGCTCTATCCAGAATGAGTGTTTTTATCACTTTTTGGGCCTCGTTGGTCAACATTTTATGCTGCCCTCTTCATTTAATCAAAGCAGTGGGTTTGTATGAAGGATACAAACGCATTTTTCCCTTCTGCTGTAATCGAATGACAAGAATGTACAACAAGAAAATGCACGACCGAAAGAAGGAGCTGTTCCGCAGCCTGCAGGAGTTCAGCCCGGCCAGCGGCCCGCTCACTATCCTGGAGGTCGGCTGTGGTACTGGAGCAAACTTTCAGTTCTATCCAGCTGGTTGCAGAGTGATCTGCACGGATCCGAACCCCCACTTCCAGAAGTACCTGAAGAGCAGCATGGACAAGAACGACCACCTGACCTACGAGCGGTTCGCGGTGGCCTCTGGGGAGGACCTGGGCTCGTTTGAGGATGAATCCGTGGACGTGGTCGTCTGCACGCTGGTGCTCTGCTCTGTCAGCGACATCACAGCCACTCTGCGGGAGGCCATCCGAGTCCTGCGGCCGGTAAGTCAGCATGGGAACACCGGAACCTGCTCTGTCCAGGTGGGAGTTGCACTGCCTGGGCCACTGTCAAAAGTCACCAAAACATCAGCCAGAAAACATCTGGACGGAGAAGTTATCTGTGGTCACCACCTGCAGAACCACTCCTTTGAATGTGTCTTTAATTTCCATGTGCTGTCCAGTCCTCTTGCACAAACACATGCCGGTCAGGGCTGCTTCCTAGTTGAACAGTTTGATTACACACAAGTGTGATTGACTTTACAGTAACAT
This sequence comes from Adrianichthys oophorus, assembly GCA_036245035.1. Taxonomy (NCBI): domain Eukaryota; kingdom Metazoa; phylum Chordata; class Actinopteri; order Beloniformes; family Adrianichthyidae; genus Adrianichthys; species Adrianichthys oophorus. The sequence continues at coordinate 736,526 of BSAI01000148.1, forward strand.
GGACTTGTTTAAGTGTGTTTTTGAGCAGTGTACAGTTATAACCAGGTGTACACATCATTTTTTTGGCTTGGTTCTCAAATGAGGACTTGAAGTTGTTACATGATGCTCATAGGATAACAATTGTTGCTTTAAACTCACCACTCACAAAGCAATGCCTTGATAATTCAACACAGACGTTCATTTCAACTGAAAAGAGGACACACGTGTCAATATCCGATCTTAAAGACTCTCATTTTTATATAACACGACTGTATAACTCTCAGAAAATAAAATACAACTGCTTTTAAAACAGCATTTTTTACTTCTATACATTGTCGACATCGTGTTTAGCAGCAGCATCATAATCCTCACTGTCTCACATTTCTTTGAGTGGGAGGACACTTAAAAAATTGTTCAATGCACACATGTTCACTGCCGTTTTTCATCTGGCATGTGGTTTTTTGTTGTTGTTTGTTTTACACCACTTGCACGCCTGTGCACCACTTATGTGCACCCCTGTTTTTCTAACCCCAGATGCTCTCAGCGTGCATTGGTTTGCTCAGCTGCTGGACAGGACAAATAGAATACCGTATTTTCTGAACTATAGAGCGCACCTGTATGTAAGCCGCATCCGCTCTATTAAAATAAAATACAAACCGCAGATATCTATGATGAAAAATGTGATATTTACTGCATGTACAGAACAATTTTGTACTGTAAATGTTCATGTATGTACCTGAACAGATTCTTTAAACAGTGCCTTTTAACACGGCAGCAACTTTACTGATTCAAACAGAACAGAACCAACAGAATTTAAGCTGTATTTCTTTACCTTCATTTCTCCTGCATTTCTGAAAAGAAACGCATCAAAGAATATTGACCCGCTTGTACGGTGTTTGCTCAACAAGGAAATATATATTTAATCAGATATGAGCACTTTAATTTTTATTTTATAAGTTAAAAATAAATGTTTATCTATATAAAAAGCACAATACCTATTTAAAACGCAGTGAGTTGTCACGGTAACAGAGCTGCATCAGAATAGTAGTCCGCTTGCATGTATGTGATGTTTGGTGCGAGACTTCGCGCCGTTTCTGTTGAGGAAGGTATTCATGTTCTGGAGACCTGCAGTCACAGATTTGTTATTTTCCATTCACGTTGGAATAAACCAGAAGGAAACCGAAGTCACCTTATACTTCTTGAATGAACACAACGCAGAGAACGACCTGCTAAATGTGGGAAACGCCCGTTACATTTGTTGCGTTTCTACTATCTCTGAAATTGACTTTGCGATACTAAATTAGCTTAATTGAAAAGCCACAATTTCGAAAAAGCTTGCACTTATCGAAAAAGTTTCTGGGCTTGGAGGTGGTTTTTGAGGCGTATTGAAATGGACATTTTTCCCAAAACTGCAATAGAAACACTTTTTAAAAATTAAATGCGCTTCTTGGAATGAAGTGGCTGCGCTGAGCGCTGCACAGCGGGCACTACGAGGGGTCCCGCAGTAGCTCATTAAAAGTTGCGTGTCAAACGGGATTGTTGGAGTCACAGATCCTCTGTTAAATCATCAACCAAGATTTCATTAAAATCGCCGCTCCCACCCGGGGAGGAGCGGTTCCGCTTGCAGCTCCATGGGATGCTCAGACGTCTCCTTTGACAGATGATGATGAGCGCTGGAGCTGTGACAGAAATCTGAATGGACCTGATGTTATCACACAGAAAAAAGGTCCAACTGGTCATTTGTTAGAATTGTTATTTTTTTAATACCGCTGAACAGGCTTCTCTTGTGCATCTGTTTACATTTATTTACATTATCAACGGTCTAGCTGCACTGCACGCAGTCCCCAGAAGCGTCACCCAAAGCTCCCTATTGTGAATCAACTTAAAACTATACTAGTTCTCATCCATCCCCGTGGTTTTGAATGATTTATGGTGTGAGTTGGTTTGTGTTTATTCGCGTAACTGTTTTTTTTTTTTTTTGTCGATAAAGTCCTGCTGATCTGTGTAATGGAAACTTGACTATTGACGCGATCAGACCTTCGGGTTGTCATTTTAAGGACACGCAAACGAAAGACAGGCTAGAACCTCAGAAAACAGATCATGGTCATCTTGTGCCAGAGGTGTAGGTTGTAGCTGTTTATGGCGCCAGCCATCTGCTGTCTAGCGTGGGAAAAAATCCATAGAATAGCCGCATCATGGTAAAAGCCTCAGGAATCAAAACCTTATAGTCCAGAAAATATGGTAAATAAGCATGATTTATAGTAATCAGTGCTGACACATGCTACCTCTCAGAGCGTAGAACCCCAGATGTCTCTGCAGGGAAGTACCTGTGAATAATACTAGAGGAGAAGAGTATTTTGCTTGTAAATGAAGCTTTCCTGTTGATCCACTTTAACATGAAGAAAGAAGCCACAGAGGGACCCCTGTGGATGTGGGGCCCTCTGGTGTTATCCTTGGCAAGCAGGAGAATCATCGGGGTCACAGAAATAATAATGTTATGACTTCATTTTCTACTGTCATGAAACCCAGACGCACAACTGGCAACCAAAAGTTTCCTTTTACATGTCTAAATCTATCAAAGGAAGAGTATACTGCAGCAGTGGAAACATAAAGGTTTTGACATTGCTGGCATAACTTACAGGTTTGTCACTGATAGGTTGTGTGAAGACAAATCAATTCTTCAACTTATCAAGAATGCACATGAAATAAAAATGTCATAAAGGCACTAGCATTTTATACTAAATGGTAATTAAGTTATAACAATGAACTAAGGATTCCCAACCTTCTATTATATGTTCAAAAGAACTGGAACGAATCACAATCCAGAGTCAACCAGTGGTTGAAACTACATTTTAAGAATCAGTCAAATACAGGAAACATAAATAAAAATTAGTTCATTTAAAGGTTTGACATAGTTAAGACAATTATTGCAAGTCTTTTTTTAAAGCAAAATGTTGCTATGTGGACTGAAAATAAATGTTTATTTTCTAGTTTTTTTTTTAATTTTACAAAAACAAACAAAAACTTGACTGTAAAACATTGTTAAAGATATGAAAAAAACAGTTTTTAAAAATCTGAATCTGAATGAAAATGAGTAAAATATTCCGTTTCTTACCCAAAACATCTTGGAATCATCAGATTCACATCCAACAGGTCCAATATATGTTATGTTTCAGCAAATAACTAAAGGTAGATAATAAATGCAATAAGGTCTTTTTTGATCTATGGATTATTTTAAATATTTATTAGGATCTTTTAGCTTGATAACAAAAGTGTGAAAACCATTCTCTGTGTCTGAGAACTAGAGTGAGTGAGAGTGATGTTAACCAAACAAAACTCCAACCAAATTAGGTCAAATCCGGTGGCCATTTTTTCGCAATACAGACAACATCATGTTGTAGCCAGACAATGTCAGTAAGCATTGATTAGTCCAAGTAGGTCTGATCCAATGTTTCTATGGTAACCAGTCTCACCAATCAGAAGTGAGCTTGTTTTAAATACAAACCCCTACCACTGAAAGTGGGCTACACAAAATCAGCCAATCAAACGTTAGGAAAGTGAGACCACTGAGGCGTCTGATTGGTCAATTTATAACTTGGTTAATTTGCAATAGTAACAAAATGTCATGGGAAAAAAAGGATCATCAGGAACATGTTAATAGAAAGGTATCCGAGCAAGAATGGTTATTCTGATGAATAAAATGACTGAGTAACAGCTGTTTTTTTTCTATAGTAGTCTATGGGATTCTGGCAGGTACTTCCTGTTTGGAACAGTTCTCATATACAGTCAGGTGTATAAGCAGAGACTGTCTTATAAGTGGTCATCTGAGATTATCCATTTGTTATTATTATGTCTTAGTTTCCTAAAGGGAAATGTATATTCCTAAAATTCATAGCAGAATGTTTGAATATATTTCCTAACAGATAGTCAGGAGTGTTTTGCTACAATCTTAGGCATGTCAGTGATATCTTTGAATATAGAATGACTCGGCATGTTCAGGACAAGTTTGGAGTAGAAACATTCTTGCGTGGTGACTTTCTTTTCCGGTTTTGTTTTGCTTCTTAAACCTGTTCCAACTCTAAATAACAATCAAATGTCTTCTGTATGAATTTCGACTCCAGAAACAATATTCCTAGAAATGAAATGGCCTAATGCATATGTGTTTAGTATTTAATTTGGAGTGTACCATGTGTCTGTTTGACAGGGGGGGGGCATTCTTCTTCTTGGAGCACGTGGCTGCTGATCCCTCCACCTGGACGTACTTCTTCCAGCACATCCTCCAGCCTGCCTGGTATTACTTTGGGGATGGATGTGCAGTCACTCGGGAATCGTGGAAGAATCTGGAGAACGCAGGATTCTCTGACCTCAAGCTGAGACACATTGAAGCCCCGCTCGCCTTTATCATCAGGCCGCACATTTTTGGCTATGGTGTCAAATAACTTCAGTCTTGTGAGCTTTCTTCACAGCCTCTACCCATTAGTGTTTCATAGAAGAGTCTAACTTTGTCTTCTCACTTTGAGACGAGAAAGAACAACAACAAAAAAGGAACTGCAAAATGTCTGAGCAGTTTTTATTGGTGTTTTTGATAGAAACTACTTATTGTGTGTGTGCCTGGATGCTGTTTAGCATCTGTTTAAAGGGCCAACATCATGCAAAATCACCTTTTTAAACTTTTAAGTCTATTATAATATTAATTTCTTAAGAAAACCAACCCCAAAGCTGTATTTTGATTCATTCATGCATATGTAAATATTCCTCTAAAACCCTGCTCAACGAGAACCAGCCCCTCCTAATCCTGAATGACGAGGTCCCCACATTCATGTGTATGAAAGTGAGGAGCATCCCTTCCAGGAAGGGTCTGCACTGCCAGCACCGCCACCAGGCTAACACACACACTTTCTACGCACACCTAACAGTGATTGGTAAAACACTTTCATTTAAAAAAAAAGAGGAAAAGTTCAGATGTTGTTCGTTTTTGCGGGAGAAATATATATAAATATATGTATGTATATACATATATATACATATATTTATATATATGTATATAAATATATGTATATATATGTATATGTACATATACATACATATACATATATGTATATGTATGTATATACATATATATGGATATTGTAAACTCTGAAGGGCTTAGATAGCATGATATAGGCCCTTTAGCCAATGGAGTCAAGTGTTGGCAACTGAAAGAAAACTAAAAAGTCTATTTCTCCTTTTTGTATGTCATTTGATACACCTTTGGAAAAAAGCAGATGGCAGAGTCTGCTTTAATTCTAATTGTTACTTTTTTAACCAACTGCTACTTTTAAGATACACTTCAAGTTAGATTATGCTTCTTGTTGAAATTGTTTTGTGTTTTTCTATCTGTCTTTAATAATTAATGGATAATACTTAATTTAATTTTATATTCATTGTAGTAGCACACCATCTTATCTTTAATGGTATGTTATTAAAAATGTTCAAAATATGATATTGAATTCTGTTTTTCCCACATTTTTTCTACATTTTGTAATTTTGGAAGACATTACATTTATGAAAAGACCTGTTAGGATAATTTAGGACTTTTAATGGGACTCATTGTGAATCATTACTGAGGAAGGGAAGATTGAAGCCATCCTAAGTGCCATCCTAAATTACAAAGAAACAGCCCCAAGTCGAACAATGAAAGTGGTTTATTTTATGAAGTTGTTGGAGTCGTTGAAACCTGCAGCGTCATCGAAAAACTGCAGTAGATTTTTCTACTCTTTAAATTTTCAAGCTGAAGGTCAATGAAATTAATAAACCGCCTATTATACACATTACAAGCTTTTCCTTGTTCACCTTTCAGCACATCCCATCATCTCACCACAGCTAATCAGCTTCTCCTGATCCTCACATTTGGTTTGACAGAATTTTTTTTACGCCAGATGCCCTTCCTCACACAACCCTGTTTTTTATCTGGGCTGGGGACTGACAGAGAGACCGAGCCTGTGGCTACATAATGAAGCAGTATCATAGAGAGCCTTGCCTAGCCCACTAGGCACGGACACATCTATTAGATTTCTAAACCATGGCTATTTCAGAGCTCACAGCTATAGATATGCATTGTGCATCTTACAGAAATCAATTCTTACAGATCTATTGCATATCATGGTTTAGATCTCTAGCAGACGGCTTTCCCACAGCTAATTGTGTCACTGTCCCATCATGCTTTGCACATTGTAAACAAGTCATTTGGGTAGTTTCTTCTCCCCAGACACATGATATCTGTTTGATAACTAATATAGGTCTACTGTAGTTGTCTATTAGATAACTAATAGACATACAGTATTGTAGATGTGTACTGGACATCTCAGACAACTCTATTTTGTAAGTCTAGTAGATGTCTACCAATAGTATATAGAGGCATATAGAGGTCTCCTACACATCTACCTGTAGACATCTACTCTTTGGATATTTTTAGATGTCTATTAGAATACTTTTAAAAACATTTACTAGATATAAAATAGAAAAGCCAAGTCAAACATGTTTCTATCACTTTTACTATCAAATTTTACCATCAAATATTCAATTAAATTGGATTTCTATAGCTCAATATCACAACCACAGCCGTCTCAATGGGCTTCACACCGGTATTTATACAAAAGAACATAGAGTCAGTCATAAAGAAAATAAGATACCTCAAGGATGTCTACATGAAGGAGGGATCCTTTCCCAGGATGGACAAGCAATGTGCTAGGACTGTTAAAGAAGAATTAGCTTATCTAACTCTAAAAATACATGTTTGAACAACAATTGCATGTTTAAATAACAACTACATGTTCGAATAAACATTCATTCATTTTCTAAACCGTTTTATCCCTTTCGGGGTCACAGGCTGCTGGAGCCTAACCTGGCCACTCATGGGCGAAGGCAGGGGACACCCCTGGACAGGTCGCCAGTCTGTCACAGGGGCCACAATCACACACCCATGCACACTCACATCTATGCCTAGGGACAGTTTAGAGTGACCAATGAACCTATGAAGCATGTTTTTTAGAGAATCGGAGGAGCCCGAGTCCCCAGAGAAAACCCATGCTTGCGTGGGAAGAATATGTAAATTCCACACAGAAAGGTCCCCATTGGTGACACTCTTTCAAGTCCCCCAGCCAGGACTTGAACCGTGAACCTTCTTTCTGTGAGGCAAGAACGCTAACCACTGCACCACCGTGCAGACCGTGTGAATAAACAGTTCAATTTAATGTACTTTATTAATCCCAAGGGAAATTATGGCAGGACAATACATACAAGATATATTGCCCAGTAGAGGGCAGCACCCACTCAAACCCAGCGGCGCTTCTTCGCCCAGAACAGACAAAAGACACACAATAACAGGAATGTTGTAAAAAATCAGGCATCTTCAATCTGTCAGAGATTTCTGAAACAAAAGTGCTACCTCTACCACTACACCCCATGCATTTAAAAAGTCCCTTAGAATGCTATAAAGTGCAGTAAAAGGATATTGAGATGGATAATATTATTTAAGCAAATGTAAATTTGGATTCTTCATGGCCAATTGCAGATATTTTTATACACAACTCATATAATTTATTCTATTACATCATGCGATGTGATACTATAGTGTATGTAATACCGGAAATGGCGGCCATCTTGAAAGATGGCTGCCATTTTGTAAAATTGCATGGCTAAAGTTTTATTTAGAAAAATTGAATTATAATGCATATGCATGCCAGGTTTGACACTTGTATGACAATTTGTAAGATTTTTCTGATAAATTCAGTTATCTGCCCCACTAAAGTGGTCGCAGGACACAAGACGAGACAAAGAGCCTTGGTTGAGAAGATAAGGGAGCGAAAGTGTTCGCTCTTGGCGAGTGACGGAAGAATAGTCTGTTTAAATAACAACTACATGTTTGAAATACTACATGTGTAAATAACAAGTACATGCTTGAACATGTTCTGTTCTGATTCACTCTGGCTGTAAACGTCAATCTCCGTATAAAAAATCTGTTTCGCTTTCATGCCGATCATTTTCCTGGAGAAACGCGCACCTTTCCCTTTGCTCAGTAATCCATGTTCAAACATGTTCACATACATTCTCACCTTAATTGGTTCCTGTGACATAATTTCCGGGTGGGCGTTAACCAGTGCTTGATCAAATCTTCTGTTATTCGATTGCCTGATGTGCTGATACCAAACTTAGTTTTATCTGGTTTAGCATTTAAAAATTCTAAGTAGCATTTTTAGCATTCTTGTGAGTAAACAACTGTGTAAACTGTTTTCTGTCTAAGCAGCCTGCGACATAGTTGCTTCTCCTTAGCTAAACACTGCTAGCCTTAGCTTAGCGTTTAGCATGGCCTCTCCCACTTCTGCCTTCACTTGTGGCGGCCGTGGTGCAGTGAAAAGGGCAGTCGGCCTGTGATAGAAGGATTGCAGGTTTGATTCCCGCCTTGCCCGCCCATGTGTCAAAGTGTCCTTGGGCAAGACACTGAACCCACATTGCCTCTGATGGAAGGTTGGCGCCAGTGTTCAGCACCATCAGTGTGTGAATGGGTCCGTGACTGTAAAGCGCTTTGGGCCTTCAATGAAGGTAGAAAAGCGCTATATAAGTAAACGCCATTTACCATTTCACCTCTCTGTCCTGCTACATGTGCCATATTGAAGATCCTGCCTCCCGTAGTGAGGATAGTGATAGATGTGTTAAGTGTAGCCTTATTTAAGCTTTGGAGGGCAGGCTAGAGCAGTTAGAAGCGCGGCTCCGCACAGTGGATGCTAAGCCTGATGCTTAGCCTGCTAGCGAGGTTGTTACTAGTAGTGCGGGCTGTGCTACCAGGGTTAAACCAGCTAAACACCCCAGCTCCTCCCAGGCAGCAGTCGGGGAATACACAGGGTGGGTTTTGCAGTGGTAGTCCAGCAGCTCCTAGCTTTAGCTTATGTGCTGAAAGGCGAGTGAAAGGAATGAGACACAGAAACCTAAAAGTAAAAGCTACTAATACTCTCAATAACAACAAGCAAAATTCTGATATCATTAAATGTGGGTTGCTAAAAGTCCCTCTTAGTCAGTGAGTTAATGAGTGATAACAAACTTAGCCTGCTAACAGAAACCTGGCTACAACAAGATGACTTTGTTTGGTTGAATCAAGTAACGGTAATAACTATCAGAAATCCAGGATTTCAGGGAAAGGAGGTTGGTTAGCAGTAATATCACAGTCAAGCTTACTTCAAATCAAATCATCAGGCTGGGGACAGGTTGTAGTTAAAGATCATTGATATATATTACTGGATTGGCCTTCGCTTCTTCGCTGATACACACAGTGAGGTGTGCCGTTGCGATGCATTGAGTCACGTCAACAAAACGCTGCTGTTCCAGCGGACAGGCAGGTATTAACCACAAAAACCGAGCTAGCTCTCTCATTTCTTAACCGATTTTCACAAAACATTGATCAAATTAAAGCTTGGAAAAACTATTGATCTCATGGTATATTTGATTATTTATTATCTCTAAAGATTAACCTGTAAATGGTGCAAGAACTGCGCCTTCTAGTGTTACAGGTAACGCATTGCTGTTAAATTATTAGCTTCTAAATATCTGATTTTTTCTGTATACTAGAATCCAAATCACTGATCTTGTAAATGCTCATCACCCAAGCCCAGAAAGGAGGAAAATTGATGAAGTTTAATGGCGTGAATGGTTAACAAACTTTACAAAGTTAAGTAACAAAGCCATTTTTCTAATAGAAACACCTCAAAGGGCTGATATGTCACATGATGGCCAATCCAGTCATAAATATCAATATTAAAGATGCAAATCTGTGGGGGAAGGAGGCATCCGATCATTTTTCTACCACAAAGACACGGGGAAGGCATCCTCTGTGCTCTTCTCCAGGGATTGGAGACAGAAGATGGAAAGATCCACTGTGGAGCGCGCCCCCCCCCCCCCCCCCACACACACACACACACAAAAAGATTAAGATGCGTAGGGAAATGTTGCATGTCACATGCTAAAAATGATTGGGGGGAGGGGGAGGGGTTATATGCATCATGACATCATGATACTGATGATGTCATACTTGTCATCACCTTAGTCATGCCATAGATGATCTTAAACATGCCCGGGCATGTTTGTTCGTGTACGCATCATCGCCTTTGATCTAAGGATGACTCATATGATTCCTTGCCCTCGTTGTTGTTATACCTGAGAGCAAACCTTCTGTTTTTTACAGCTACTAGAAGCCTTGCATCCCGTCAAGTACCTTCGACCTACGCTGAGGAGCACGCAGCCCTTCTCTACACGCTACAGAAGACTGCATCTACACACTCTACTGTCAACAAGAACATTCTAAAGTTTTTCATTGCTTTGCAGAAAAACGTCATTTAAAATGTTCTGTTGCCGTCTAAGAGGTTCTAGGGTTGAGGAGAGCACCCTCAAACAGAATCTCTCCAACCTTGAACATCAAGTCCAGGACATCACCTCGCTGGCCAGCCAGCTGCAAACCCTCGCCGCTGAGCTGGAAAGCAAAAAACACCTCAGAGAAACTGGACTCTCCCAGGCAAAGAAATCTGCCACAAAACTGACCAAGCAGCTGGAAAAAGACTTGCAACGTGTCAACAAGCAACTCCAGGACCAAAAACCTCTGGAGGACCGTTGCAAGGAACAGCAGCAAAAAATCCTAATCCTGACTGAGACCAACGCTCAACTCACAGCAACTCTTCAGGAACTCCAGACCAGAGTTTGGGATCCTGAAGAGTTATCCAGTGAGTTGCAGAAAGCCAAGCTCACTGCCAAGTCTCTCAGTCAGGAGAACAAAGATTTACAGCAAGAGGTTCAGAGGGTCCAAAGCACCATCATGGCCCTTGAACCTCAGGAAGATCATCTTAAGGCGGAGAAAG
>BSAI01000148.1:760921-788904 GCA_036245035.1 Adrianichthys oophorus
CAGGCAAACACCACAGTACTACGCAGGCAAACACCACAGTACTACATTTAAGCAACAAAACAGGACATCAGTTAACTATATAAAGCAGCTGAATCCGCATCCTCGTCATAAGAAATCTAAAAAAGATTCTTTAAAAACTGTATTCATGATATGAAAATAGCAGCAAATCTCTGGCTTCAGTCTGTTCACAAAACATGACGTTTTTTTTTAGATAAGTGGTTTTAAAATTCTACTAACAGTACATAGCTCACCTTGTACAACTACTTGATTGCTAGGCACAAGTATTTGCTGGCCGTCAGGCGTCTGAGCATATTGAAGGATGGTGGTGCCCTGCTGTGCCCCTCCAGAGTTGGCCATTGTGACAGCCTGCAGTCCCTGAATACCTTCAGAGCCTGTAGCTGCCAGCTGGATTGCTCCATTTGGAGCTATGGTAACTAGAAGATTCAACAGAAGACAAGGATGTCACACTAGCTGCTTTTTAATCTGTGGATATTTATAGTTTTTTTTTTTAATGGTTAAAAACCCACTCCATTGAAAATCATGATTTCGGTGTTTTAACATGTTCTTGTAGCATTTCTCATGATAGAGGATATTTTAAAAAAATTAAGACATTAAAATTGCCCTTTTGAGTACTTCTTCTTCAAACTGTTGTGAATCAGGAGCAGACAAAAAAATACTGTTGGAAAAAGCTTCTAGAAGTTGATGCAGCTGCCATAATCAGCAGCCACAGACTCCCTGCTCCGCTCCATTCTGATTCATCCACTTCCAGACAAATAGATCCATAAACATCTTTGTTTTTCTCTTCGGAGCTGAAATCTAGATCAAAACTGTAAGGCTGAAGGGCTCCAAAATTGCTCATTATTTTTGTTGCACCATTGTTGTTAGCTTGGGGTTGTGAGGCACTGTAAGCTAGAGGGACTTTAAATAAAGGGGTCATAGAAAATGAGGACAGGCTTTTTGTCAACAGCCATGCCCACACCTCAGAGGTGATTTTCTAATGAACTCCTGCTGCTCTGTGGAAACTATGTTATAAAAAACGACAAAAGTTTTTTGATTTTGTCTAAAAATTGCATAATCATAAATAAAGGACCACTGGGAACGATTTTACAACAGATCAAAAGATGATCAGAGTAGTTCTTTAAGGCTGACCGCAATACTACCAAAGAAAAACTCTAAATTTGGGATTTTTAAGGTTAACTATAGATGGAAAAAGAAGTTCTTACTGTATTGGCCGCTGTTGGTTTGATAGATTTGAGTGGTTGGTACTGTAACACCTGTCCCTCCTGTAGATGCAGGACTGCTGTCCTTTGCTTCAATGTGGGCAACCTCCTCAGAGGAAAGCTCATTCAGGATTTTCCTGCAATGTGAAAAGGATTACCTACTTGAATCACTGATACCACACACACACACACACACAGAAATCGGTGTAACTTTTGTTTTATTTACCTGTACGATGGTCTTCTTGCTAGTATTTCTCTGGTCTTTTGGGGTGTTGCTCCACTGTCTGATGAGTCCTGAGAGTCTTCACTATCTGAACCCTGGACCTTAACAGTGCAAGTTAAAAGAACAATCAAGTCAAATGAAAAAGTTATTTGTATTCCACAGCTCTAGATACCCTTATTGCAAAAATATCTGTTAAATATATAACTTAACACAAATTTAAACTGGACTTACTGCTTTTTGTCACCTACTAAAAAACAACTGCAAAAAAATTGGCTTCTAAACAGTTTATTTTGATTGAATACTTTTAATGACAACATCAGCAGGTGTGTATCAAAGGACTGTATTTGTGATTTCATAGAACTATTTTAATATCACACTTGCATCTTATGATACAACAAATAATGATGATTATAATGACAACCAAATCCAGTCATTTCTGCTATTCAGCTTACCATACTGTCACTTGGCTTATACACTAGCTTCTGAAGATGCTTTCTGTTGCTTTTTTTTATTATTTCTATGTCTACGGTCTGTGTTCAACTTAGTCACTTTAAAACCCGTTACATTTCTACCACTATTGCTTTCTGTTTGTTAGGCAGACGTAGTTCTGAAGATGGTGGTTTAAAAGATATGTAAAAAAAACTGATTAGCCTCTCAGTTTATTCACTTGTTTGTAAAAATGGAATGTTAAACATTTAATTTTGTTCAATTTTTTTTTACCTGTAATCATATACATCCTTAGTTCCAGTGTTAAGTTATGGTCAAACATAAATTGCAACCACGTCTTAATGATAATACTGTCAAAGTGCTGACTTAACACCAAGGATGTTGCTGGTGTAGCATTTTATTTTTAAAAGAACCCTTTTCATGAAACTGTTACGCAATAAAAACCAAATCAGTCCTCTTTTCGCTCCATCTTCACCCCCAGTTGATAATGCATGCAGACCCCCCCGGGTCAAAAATATCCCACCAACAGCAAAGGTGTACAGCTTTACACGGTCGGTATAACATACAACAAGAGGTGGAAAATCCTCAGCGTCACAGCAATGATGTCAGCTCATGATCACTGTTTGTTGCTACCTAATATTGCAAACACACAAAGTTGTTGTGTATCACTTTCTGTTATTGAATACTTTTAATGACAACAACAGAAGTTAAGATTTCTTCCACAGAGAAAGTAAGCTGCAGCAGGTGTGTAATCCTGAACGTCATGAACCACTGGTTACCGTGAGCCTAAAAAACTGGAGACGTGCTTCAATGCCAGGTCAGACCTGCTTCCAGTGTGTTTGGTATGCTGCAGAAAAACCTGAAAATTATTTTGTATCAATTTCTTTAATGTCATTGAAACTAAAGAACAAATGTGAAGATTATTTTTTATAAAGTTTATGAGGTAACTTACACTCAAAAGAGGAATTTTCTATTTAGTTTTAGACACGAAGATTAAAAAAAATCTAAATTCATAAAACCCCATAAATAACCGTGTAACAATTAAACATATAAGATTTTAGGAACAAAATGTTAACTTAAGATCATAATCTGCAGCATCACATGAATGTTGTAATGTTCCATCTTATCTTCTTCGGCAGTACTTATTCTGGCTTTATAATCACAACAAGCAGCAGAAAAAAATAGAAAACCACGGAAAACGGTTCATCTCATACAACCACAGCCAGACACAACAAAGACATCACAGAGGTAGAAAAGAAACGCAGCATGAAGGGGCACAATGTCAGCAGCCAGCGGTTGTAGTCTGATTGCTTAAAAGGGCTCCATTTATGAAAATTAAATGCAATCAATTCAAAAGCAAAATAAATGTTTTACCAAATCTAAACTTGTTAGGTCAAAACTGCAAAACAAATTTACACAACACAATAAATTAAAGCGGCGCAAACACGATCTAAGCAGGAAATGAGTTAAGTCAAGATGGCTGCGACTACATTTTTAAAAATAAAACAGACTGGTGGGGAAAAGATATCTGGCAAATGAAATAGCACTAAGAAATAACACATAACTAAAATAGAAAAAACATTAAAGAATATATTCAGTGAGTTTTTTTAATATCATGGCTGTTTTACTCTTAAGTAATGTTGCAGAAGCAATTCCAAACTCATCCAGCAACAACCATGAATCAGCACTGGAACAGCTTTATTAAACAGTGACACTGATGCACACCAAAAATGAACACAATGAGCCTTTTGAATACACATAAACTCCATCAGAACTCACCTGAACAATTTGCTGTTGTGGGGACTGAATGACTGATGACTGTGCCGATTGGATTACTCCTTGAACCTGTAACTGACCCCCTGGCAGTTGCACAACAGCCACAGAAGAATCACCCAGTGACATCTAGAAAATGGCATAAATACCATTTTAAGTCAGTGAAGGTTCTCATTAATCCAGACTGATGTTGATGTTCTTGAAGTTGAGTCACATCATCTGGACTTAGAATTTTAAAGATTTGAATGAATGAATTAAGATTTGCAGATTTCAAGTCCAGATGCCAGATGACTCAACTTCTATGCAATTTTAAAATATAAATCTGTAATTCACAATAAATGGACACCTGAACTGCTGGATGGTTCAGAATTGCTTCATTGATAAATGTCTTCATTTCTCAGCTTAATTCTAGTTTTAAATATATTTCCTTTCTGAGATTTTTTTAAATGCATGAAATTCATCTGCCTTCATTTCCACAACACTATTTAAAATCTACACAAAGTGTCACGCTTTGTTTGGTCCCTCAATATATGGTAGAGCTGCAGGATTTCCTTTAATAATATGCTAACAACTGTTGTGCAACATTTGTTGCAGGTTGCCTTGTATGTTCTGACCTGACGGAAGACCTCTGAGACATACAAAATCATTCTCATGATCTCTTTAAGGTCGACTGTGACTAAAAACTACAAGTGTGTCTAAGATCCTCAGCTTGTATCTGCAGTTACCTGCTGGGCTATCTGAGAGAACTGAGTTGTTGTGATGGAAGTGGGTATGGTTGCAGCTTGTGATTCTGTGCCATTGCTGCCCTGCTGTACTTCTTCCATAATAACTGAGAAGAAATAAATCCAGATTATTGTTTTGAAGTAGTTCTGTTGTACAACAGTGTTCTGTGGCGCCGTTGTATGTTTCAGTGTTGTGGTGGCTAAAGCTACTGCTCGAAAGCTCTGTTCAGTTTCAAACTCTCAAAAGCCATAGATGGTTATCTCAAGATGTGTTTAACAGATCTGATGCATCACCCTGAGGGTAAGGTAACTTAAGTGAACTTTTATAACTAACAAAAAAGAATTCTTTAGTTAGAGACATTGCGGCTTTAGTTAGTACATAATGTTTGGAACATTCTAAAACCAAGTATGCAGTAAATGCCGTCAACTCTTTCATTTTTAATCGGTTCACCGCTCACTTTTCGATTTTACACTAAAGTAACTGCAACAGTTGAGGAGAGAGAGTCGCTATTTCTCGAAGCTTCCAGCTTACTAAGACTGCAGCTAGTTAACGGTAGCTAACCAGTGAAGCGGATGTTGTACATTTTAAAGCCTTAAAAACATTTCTTCAAAAGTATCAAGCTGCACTACTTTCTTTTTGATTTACCGGATGGACAAGCTAATGTCTCTGTGAGCAAATATGTGTAACTCTGTCACTGACACGCAAGTTATCGCGTCAAAAGACGTCAGCGATACGAAGAGCCATTTAGCTAACTACACCTTCCCTTTTCGTAAAACGGCGAGGAGCTGACGAAGCGACGGCCGCCATTACGACGCTGCTCAGCCAGTCCACATTTACCTTTCCAATGGCGCGGTAATTGTTCCTGTCCACAGCGTGAAGTTCACACACTTTAGACTAAAAAGTTACCTGAAAGTTACAAAGCAGCAATGGCTAATAGCTAAAAACACATGGATGTCATCCAAAAAAAATAGCTGACCACTTTCCCCCCCCAAAGGAAACGGGCGGGGCTGTTGAGCAAAGACGGCATTACGTAATAGTTTATTTTGGTGTTGTGATTGGCTGATGACTTGGCGCAACTTGTGCATTGAAAAGAAAGCAAGAAAAGCCCTTTCAGTCCAAGATCAAATCTATTTACACGAACTAAATTCTATGTAGGCCTGCTTCTTTATATAGACTTGGATTAGTGTCAATGATTTATGAATAGGACAGTTATTTCCTTGATTTATAAAGTTTCAGTTGATGTCACAAAAACAGAACAATAATAACTAAAAGTGTGGTCTTATTTCAAGTTTTATAACATTACAAAAAGACTCCTGATCTCTGAACTTTTTTATGAACACATATATTTCTGCCTTGTTTAAAGTATCTACTCACTTTAGAACAACATTTTTTACTCACATAACAACTTTAAAAACATTATACAGCAAAACATTGGGGAAGTATTATTGATCAGTGTGAACTGTTTATTTTATTTTTGTTTGTTTGTGAGTCAATCAATCCCAATGACAATATTGGGCAAAAAGCAGCAAAGTCCGTGGGTGACCGGCTGGACATACGTCGTAGGTGTGGTCAACTTCGTGACTCGCAGTTTGTTTTTCAACATATTTAGATTTTTGATACAATTTATAATGGGTGTGTATTGCATTCAATAAAACAGACCACCTTTTTTTCATTTGAATGAATGCAACACGCTTTCGTTAAGATTAAAACCAGAGAAAAATCATAAAATAAATATTTTAAAGTTGATTTTTTTAAAATGTCGAGTATAGAAAAAAACGTACATATTGTTGCAGACTGAGTTGGGCTGGGTGGCTGTTTGAGTCCTGTTTCAAGTTCCTGAGTTCAGTAAACGCACCAGGCAGAGACGCTGGTTGGCCCTTGGTTCTGTCACTCAACCTGTTGTTGGGGGTTTGGACTATCTGTGTTCAGCTATTAGGTAGTTGGGGGAAATGGGGGTAGCCGGTGCAGGAGCGAGGGAATTAAAGACATTTGGGGAGGTTTTTTTTCTGTCTGTCTTATAAGAGTTGTTGGCAAGCTGCATGGCATTGGTTAAAGCCTACAGTAAACAAAATAAAGAACCCTAAAAGAGATTAAGTCTCGGTGCCTCAGAGTGGGAAAGGGATGCTACAATTGGTGTTGGAAGTGGGATGCTGACCGTGTGGGGGCAAAGATGACCAATCAGAGAGACTTGTGACTTTAGGCAGAACCTGGGTTGGTGATTGCTGGTTTACAAAGATGACTGTCAATGGAGCGCTATGCGCTTAGCCCTGGTGGGCACAGCAGCTGCGTTTACATGTGCAAAATGTCTTTGATCGGATCAAAGTTCAGATTAGAATAGAACTGTGTACATGGGCCCTGAAAAAAATTATCTGATTATAACTAACGTTTAAATTTGCCATACTTTCGATCAGAATAAATAATTTTGACATGCACAGAACTATTTAAAATACCGCAAATGGCCATAGAGGAAGAAATAGCGAGTTCCGTTGTAAACAAACAAAGCTGCAGCATAGAGCGAGATGATCTTCCAAGCATGCTTAAATTATTGTTATTTTTTTCAAGTGACTGTTTGCACATACATTTTCTAAATCTGTGCAATCAGTGCTTTGTTCTTGGCTGCACAGACCCTGAAGAAGGCTTAGGGTTTGGTTAATACACACCAACAATATTTAGCCTTGGATGCACTTAAAATTCGTGTTGGTAATGCAGCAATGTACATCTTAGCCACACAAATACGTAGAAATAGCATCAGCCTTTATTTTGTCTGACACGATTGGAAACACGAATTCGCTGTTGCTTGCATGGTGTCTCAGGACTGTTCGGGATGCGAAAGCGGCACTTCCGCATTCAAAAGCTCTGCCAGCTATCACACCGTCCCGAAGCCCCTCGGAGACACGGTTCTCCTGAGTTCGACAGCTGTGGCTGGATGCCGCAGCCGAATGGACTGAGGTCCGAAGCCTCCTCCAGAGCACACACCGTAAGAAAGCACCCTCCCCTGCTAACAGACATCAAATCAAATCAAACTTTATTTCTATAGCACTTTTCCTATGAAGCATAACACAAAGTGCTTTACATTAAAATAAAACAGATTAAAAACAAGCACAACCATAAAAATGTAGACCCCCCCCCCCCAACACACACATGCAATCCACCCAACCCCTTTCACAATTCCCACCCCCTTAGCTGATGGAACCCATTGGGAAACAGGCTGAGCAAGGAGAAAGTTGGTTGGTGGACCCATTATAGTTGGGTCCTCTTCCTCTGTGGACAACCACATAGTCAGTCTAATGCAGCATCACAGGCGAGGACCCAGCCCCACCACAGCAAGGTAGCGAGGCAGGCCCCCATCTAGAGCTGCAACAGCTGAACCGTAGCTGACCCAGAGGGAGAGGACCCAGCCGAGGAGGCACTGGGTTTAAAAATAATAAAATATAAATCTAAAATTAAAATGAAGCATTTGATAAAAGCAACAAGCAATAAAACATGAGAATAAAAAATATTCAAATAAGCTATAAATAATCCGACGTAAAATCATAAAACATGATAAAAATAATAAAAACAGGATAAATTAACATGATAAAAACTAACTAAAAGCTAATTTAAAAAGATAGGTCTTGAGCCTTTTCTTAAAACCCTCTATGTTCTCTGCGGTCCTCAGGTCCTCCGGCAGACTGTTCCATAGACGGGGGCCATAGTATTGAAAAGATGCCTCTCCATAATTTTAGATTTTCACATTTGGAATGATTAGTAGACCAGTGCCAGAGGATCTCAGGGTCCGCGAGGGTTCATATTTAACTAAAAGATCAGATAAATAAGAAGGCGCAAGACCGTTCAGACATTTAAAAACCATTAAAAGTATCTTAAAATCAATCTAACAGAAGACTCTACGAGTCAGGTTCATTCGCGTGGAGTAATTGGCCAGTCCAGTTCATCTCCAAAGCCTCCTCTAGAGCTCCACACCCTCTATGCTCAACGTAAGAGCCAGTCCAGTAATGATACACAATTGGAATAAATTGTTTACATACACCACGATCGGATCAACAGTCGACATGACCCACTTATCTCAATCCAAAAGAATTTTTGATCTGAATGAGTCTGATCGAGCCAGAGTATTCTGAATGGCGTGTTTACATGACGCATTTTTATGCTAATCAGGCTTTATTCCGATTACTTGTGTCCATGTAAACGCAACTAGTCTCGTTTGCAACATTGGTTACCCCTGCTGTGGTGAGGAATAATACAGCCATCCTTCCTACTGCTGTAAAGCTACAGACTGTTGCTGGAAAATGAACTCCCATGGGGGAGGAGGCTGTAGTGACTCCGGAGGTGGGGAAGCAGAGAGTGAATTGGCCTGTGTGGGTTGCTGACTTGGAAGAATGCATTCTAGGCCTTTTTTGTCAGCCCAGGGCTGTATTATAGACACTGGAAGGGGAACCTTTACATTTTCTGATGGGCATGCTATTCAGATGACCTGGATTTCCTCTGGCTCGAGGTCCCACGTGGTTTGTACCCTGGCCGTGATCGACAAAACCAAGTCTGATTCAGGGGAAAAAAAGAGCTCTGACCCCAATGTACATCTAGATGGGTTACCAAAGCCATCTGTGAATGGAACACCTGCAGACACAGAAAAAATTGCAGTGGTGAATGAAGTGAGGAAGAGGAACTGTGAAGGTCTGTTACCTGATGAGCAAGAGCTGCTGTAGAGTCTTCTGTTAGAGTGTAAAATACAGTTTTTTTTTATACAAATAAATGTTTAAAATTTGTTATTTTCTCAACATTAAAGGAAAATTAGGAAATTATGAAAATGACAATTTAAAGTGAGGTGAGACTAGGGATGGATTTAGATTTTGTAGGTGATGGTGCTGAACCGATACTTTAAAGGTGGGGTTTGTGTGGGTCAGGGAGGTGACCCTGTCTATGAACTAATTCCCTTGTTATATAATATTTTCTAAAGAGCATTTTTATTTGACACCAAGTATGAAAAGCACCATGTAAATAAAGATTGATGATTGACTGACTCTCTAAAGGGTGGAACAGGTGCTTACAAGAGGAAAAATAAAATTAAAAAATGAATGAATAAAACGCCAGCTAATCCAAAAGCATATAAATGTGAGAAAGCAGTTTCACAGAGTGATGGGCAGCTTAAGATGTTTTATTTTAGTCCTTCTGACAGTCACTGCAGCTCTGCATCTCTGTCAAGCTGAAGCTACAACAAGCTGAAGTAAACACGTGTTTCATCGCTCACTTTCCTTTGCTTCTCCCTTTTGGACTGAAGCTCTGCAAACCCTCACGACCACAACCATTACCATATCAGCCATCAACCATTTCAAAGGTAAAATGATTGGCTAGAATTGTACAGCAAAACTGAAGAGAAAAACATGCGATTGACACGTCCAAAACAAAGCATCGATACAGACATGGCACCAAGTTTCAGCACTCATCCCCATGTGAGGGTGGTTCGAGTTTGGGCAATGATCCTGCATTTATAACACTAAGATCAGGCATGTGTGTTTAAGGGACACATTATTTGTTTTATTCAATAATAATGTGAATAATCATGCATTCATTTTCCAATCCGCTTTTTCCCTTTCGGGGTCACGGGGTTGCTGGAGCCTAACCCGGCTACTCATGGGCAAAGGCAGGGTACACCCCTGGACTGGTCAATGTGAATAATAGTTATTATTATTATTTGTTGTTATATATATAAAATAATCATTTTCAATAATAATAATTCTTATTCTGCTTCCTTTAATTCATCTAAATCTCCACACTCTCTCCAAACTATCTCTACCTCTCTCCAATTCTCACTGACCGTGACTCTCCAAAATCACCCACGTTATAAATGGTGCCTGCAGGATTCATGCCCCTGTCAAACCCAGGGCACAATCTGAACCACTCCATGATTTAGTCACGTGGTACAGCCAGACAGTGAAGCTTCGGAGCATCATTTTCAGCTCCTCCCCGGGATGCAGGAGTCTCTGCCCACCGCTGAAACTCCTCCTCTGCTACTCAGCACACGCTGTAAAGCCTCAATACAGAGCATTACATCACTATGGATATTACAACAAATAAAGATGAATAGTTCACCGATGTTGTCTATCTTAGGCTTTCTTCAGAAGGTAACTCCCGCGATAAATTAAGGACCACTGTGGATGATTGCACTTCTGTAACACTGAGATATGGCCAGTGATTATTGTTTTTGAGAGACACATTGGTTTATTTTAATTAAAAACATCAGTTTCCATACATCTCACTGTATGGAGCCTGCAGGATTCATGCGCTGTAAAGACTCGCAGCACAGTCTGAGTCTGAACCACTTCATGAATCAGTCATGCCAGACAGGGAAGCTTCAGACTTCTTCATGTTCAACTCCTCCTCTAGATGAAGCAAGCCTCGATATGTGCTTTGCAAAAGCTCCTCCTCCGCTGTTTGACACATGCCTCGAAGCCTCGACACAAAGCATCACATCACTCGTTTGGACCTTGGTAGTCTTGATTTGCAGGCTTTGTTTGTTTTCTGTCGGTAGATTTAGTTCAGCAGCCTCAGCAGGAAGTTGCTGACTTCAGTGGTCGACATGGCTGGGTCAGCTGTCTCCCTGACTTATTTTGTCTGGCCAAGGTTCCAATTCCTTTTGTTTTGTCTCTTTGTTTGAACCAGAACACTGATTATTTTCTTTTTAAGGACACAGTGTTTCCTTTATTTAATAAACTGTGTTCTTTTTACTCCTGGTGTCCAGTCTCTTTTATGTTATGGTCCCTTTTTTGTGCCTTCCTTCAAGCCAGATTTGCCTGGTGGGGACGTAACAGAAGCAGGTCCTCTCATGGGTCAAGGAGCAGCAAAGGCCGGCGGGAGGAAATCTCAATGCTCTCCCAAACTAAAGGTCTGTGGTTCCTAAAAAGTCTGCGGCATACTGTTCTTCAAGCTACGCACATGCCCCTGGTTCTGGACACTTTGGGGTCTCCAAAACTCTCCGCAGGCTCAGACAAGGCTTCTTCTGGGGCCAGGGTCATCTAGATGTGGAGGAATTCTGCAGAAGACACCGTAAGAGCTTTGAGCGTCTGGAAAAGCGCAGACAAATCCAATCCATTGTTATCATTATTATTATTAGAAGATGTGAGTCCTGCACAGCACATAAGGGCTCAGTCACATTTTCCCCTTCAGCAGCTTCCTGCAGGCTGTCCCATGGAGAGAGTGGGGATTGAGACCCTAACTCTAGCCCCTAGCCCCTTTCCTCGCTCAGAAAAGGGAACAGTTTTCCTTTTCACTGTAATAGATTACTTAACCAAGTGGCTGAGGCATACTGCCTACATGACCAAAAGCAGAGACTGTGGTGGATGCACTAGTGCAGGGGATGTCACTGCGCTATCTGTGAGCACTGGAAAATTGTCTTTATTTGTTGCTTAACAAGGGCAACCGGCCACATGGTGCTGGACATAGAAATCAGATTACATTACATTAAACTACAATCAAAATGATACTGTTACTAAAAGTCAGCAAAAGAAAAAGATCACAAACATGAAGAAAGCACTGTATATTTTGTGGAGTCGAATCCACAATTGCCACATGAGAAAAAAGCAAAATGCAGCTCCGTTAATCAGTAAGCCACAACTGAATTTAAAGACAGGCCTCAACCATTTATGCAAGCATAATGGCGTTTTCAAAGCCTGTATGTGGCACAACAAAATGGCGCTTTGGACTCACTGTTTGTAAGCAATAAAATGTCGCTCTTTGCGCCTATTTTGGGACAACAAGACGGCGTAATTACCGTACTACTTTTAAAAAATGCATAAAAACAGCATTTTTTTGATGGCCAATATGCCATTTTTATGGTGCTTTTCCTGGCGATTATTGATCCTTTTCACTTTCCAAAGACATAGGTGTAACGAGAAGTTGTTTCACTTTAAATTTCTTTTAAAAGGAAAAAGCTGAACATTTATAAAGTAACATGTTGAAATGTAAAAATTTTTTTTTTTAGATTTTATTGTTATTATTTTTTTTAGATTTTATCTGGAGTGAATAAACAAAAGCACATCCATATAGTGAACATTCATAAATAAAAACACATTTTTACATTTATAATTCATTTTGTGCAAAATTTTATATTGTTGTTGATAATTAATGAATTTAAGCAACAAAACAACCTGAAGAGCCGGTTCTTTTTAGTTAGCCTTGTACATGTACCTGTGACAGACCACAAGGTCCCTGCTCCGCTCCACTCTGATGCATCCACTCGCAGACAAATAGATCCAAGGCCCAATCCAAATTCTTCCCTTCACCCTACCGCTTCTCTCTTCCACTACATTTAGCCCTCCAAATGGAGAGTTATGGAAAAAGTGCCTCCGATTTCGGACGTCACTACCATTCAATGAAGTCATCAATAGTTTCAGTTAGAAACGTTAGCACAGAGCTTCCACCGCTTGAATATACATCTTATATGCGTCTTATATAGACAGGTGTGTGGCTTTCCTAATCAAGTCCAATCAGTAGAATCGAACACAGCTGGATTCAAATGAAGGTGTAGAACCATCTTAAGGAGGGTCAGAAGAAATGGACAGCACCTGAGTTCAATATATGAGTGTCACAACAAAGGGTCTGAATACTTAAGACCATGTGATATTTCAGTTTTGTTTTTTTTTATAAATCTGCAAAAATATAAAACAAAAAATCTGTGGTTTTTTGTCAATATGGGGTGTTGTGTGTACATTAATGAGGAAAAAAATGAACTTAAATGATTTTAGCAAATGGCTGCAATATAACAAAGAGTAAAAAATTTAAGGGTGTCTGAATACTTTCTGTACCCACAGTAAATACAGCAGTGATGATGATGCGGCACAGCTAGTGATGACAGGAACAGAGGGCAGTGTGTGATGGGAGTTGTGGTAAGAAGAGCGCCAGAGACCGTGAATAATGGTCGTTGGAGGAGGGAATGGAACCTGTGAAGTGGCTGTCCGGAGACACGGTTGGAGACAGAATGTAGACATGAAGACGAGTTCTTTCGACGACCAGATGACTATGGGTCTCAAGCCAAGGGAGGCCAAAGATTATAGCACATTACGGAGAGTCTAGGGAGACGATCAGCACAGGAAGCTCATAGGTAACTAGGCCGACCACAGTACAGGCATAGATTTTCACACATGTGCCTGCTCCTTTCCTCTGGTGTGAGTCGCGTAGATCCCAACTGCATGGGTTCACTGTGGGAAGTCTGGTCATGACTGTATGATGCGGATGCCGTAAAGGTGCATTCAGGTCTGGTGACTCGGGTCCTCCTGACCCTAAGGAGATTGTCCATACGAATAGCCAATGTGATTAGCTGATCCAGGTCTAGGTTCTCATCGTGGCAGGCAAGTTCCCACTGAAGCTCTGTGGCAAGACCTCGGTGATAAACAGTCTTTAAGGCACACGGAGACCACTCCTTTTGGGCTGCCAGTGTACAAAACCGCAAGGAGTAAGCAGCGGCTGTTTCTTTGCCCTGCTCAATGTCCATTAGCTGGTCCCTGGATCTTTACCATCGATGACATGGTGGAAGATGTCACATAGCAGCCTCATAAGAAGGAAAAGCCAGAGATCCTCCAGACCAAACTGCTGCTACCCACTCCAATGCTTATAGGCAAAGGAAGGACACCTTCACTTCTTCAGTGGGATACATGTGAGCTTGTTGATGAAGGTACAGCTGGCATTGCATCAGGAAACCGTTACAATGTTCAAGTTTGCCGCTAAATTTATCCGGTAATGAAAGATGTGAACCAGAAGCTGGACTAGCTGATGTGGAGGGATCCCCGGATCTCACATGTAAGGTGGGAAGAGGCAAGGAACGCGATTGTACAGTGGGTGTAGGATTAACCACCAGATTAGCTTTTAACAGCACCATGATGGAATTGGTGGTGACTGACAGGCAGTGAAGCTGTCTTCCGCGTTCCAGTAACATGGCTGCAAATTCAGCAGAATTTGATGGAGTGGGAACATTAGTTGCCGGATCCTGGTCTGGCAAAGTCTTCTGTGATGAAGAGCCTGAGGCGTTTGGATCCATATGCAAACAAATTTAATGGCAAGAAAAACAGACAAAGGCTAGGCAGTTTGAGGTCAGGGAACATGCAAAAAGGTAAAAAAAAAAAAAAAAAAAAAAAAAAAAACAAGGAGCGAGGCAGAAATGCCTTAAACAAGCAAGGGTCAAACAGAGAAAGGGAACAAGGAAGAATAATGCTCAGACTGACTGACAAGGAGTACAAATCAAGACTTCGCATGGAGATGGATCAAGAGAGCGTGTATATAAACAGCACTGATGATGATGTGGAACACCTGGTGATGACAGAAACAAGAGGGCAGTGCATGATGGGAGTTGTAGTGAGGAGAGTGCCAGAGACCATGAATACTCTGACGAGGGCTCCTTCTGGTGGTCGGAGGAGGGAATGGAGGGTTGAACCCTAACAGGACGGTTTCTAAAAAAGATTTACAGGCCTCGATACAGGGTTTTACTTTTGTGTGTTCGACACAGTGCTGATGCACCAGTGTTGCTCGTCCCACCACTAAGATGATCCTAGTCTTCTGCCATGGATGAATTGAGATCATAAAGTGTGGAGGCATTTTTAAAAGCAATGCTTATGTGTTTAGACAAGAACCAACTGCCTCAGATAGATAGACTAATGTAATCATAATTTGGAGTGACCCAGTAAACTTGAAAACCTCCAAGCTCAGGTTGTGAAGGAGGACCCAGAATGTGCTGTACACACAACCCCAAACTCCAATGAGGGATGCTGGAAAAATAAATGGAAAAAGTTAACTGGATCTGGAAAAAGTTACATAAAGTACCCTTAAAATGATCAAAATGTCAAATAAAAAATGAGTAACATAAAAAACATAAGCTAAATATGAAAGCTGTCTTGGGTAAACTTACAAATTGTTAAGGAACTCCATATGTTTTTGGTTGGGCATGGTAGAAACCACAGACTTTTTAAAACCACATGACATTTTTTTTTGTGGTATTTTTAGTTACAATACAAAACAATCTCAAGTTTAAAGAGGCCATGTTCAGTTAATGTCTTTAGAAAAAGGAAAACTATCTAGACAGTTGAGTTGGTTTAATGTCTGTTTATTCTGCATTACTCAACAAAAAGTATAAAACAAATTAAAACATACCAAAATAGAAAAGAATTGAGACAACTGGAAAAGAAAATATTGTCATTAGTTTTGAAATCTATGAAAAACAAAGCGTATCCCTAGGAATATTCCTAGGGATAAAGATTCATTGTTAGATCATACGCTTGTGAGGAAAGTGTACATTTCACCAGATATTTGAAGTTCAGCGTAATGGGAATGCATAAACTCTAATGCTTTTCTCATCAACACAAGATGAGGATATAGAAACTTTCTTTTAAATTTTAAATTTTTAATTTGTCATTCTCTCATATTATATATATATATATCTATATATACATATATATATATCTATATATATATATAGATATATATATATATATATAGATATATATATATACTTTGTTTTTAATAACATAAACCAACCAACAAATAAAACAATGTTTATTTACCCAGACTGTGCATGCTTTAAATGTTTAACTGCACCATCTTAAGGATTGCATAGTGTATAAGTTAAAATGGTAAAAGAGGAGTGGAAACTAGGAGAAGCCCTTGAAGACTTCCTGGCAAAGCAGGCTGATGTTCTCAGGATGTCACTTTTTGTTTTTTACAGTTGTGACTCAAGAGGGATTTGTTTTGAAAAATGCTGATAAATATGCTGATATTTTATGAAGTCTGATCTGATTGCATTATAGGACCACAGGGTCCTTCCCTGTATTACGAGTTTCACTCCCTGAATATAGAATACCCTACCTACCCCTCTTTATGTGTGCAATGCAATGAAACATACCATAATTAGTTTAAGTACTACTAGATGCAAAATTAAAGCTAAAATGGGGAGCTATTTTACCTTTTCAGGAGGCTGCCAAATGGAGCAAAAGAAGAATAAAAGCAGAGCATGTCTACAATTTTGCAAGATATACATTGTAATGTGAAATGGGGATAATTGAAGACCACAGATTTTGAAAAAAAATCCTCCAACTCCATCTAAATTGCATCGATACAATGAGAATCATTCCTGTCTGTTATTGATGATTAGAGGACTCTAAAACTGACCTGGATGAATGTTGTGACGACACAAATGCAAAAGTTCAAACAGGAGAAAAATCTATTTACATGCAAGGATTCATTCTTGAAAGAAAAAAAAAGTACAAGCCACGACAAACAAAGACCACATGGAAAGCACAGGATTGCAAGATATCAAATGCAGGTTGCAAGTACACCCTGATGCAAAACATTTTCCTTTAAACTTTTACTTGCCAATCACAGATGTTTTAAATGTGGCTCAGCTTTGCAGCTGCATTTACAAGTGATGAAAACAATCCAGTGACAAAATACAGAAAACTCTTTACACACCGACTTGTTTCTATTGACTACAGTACCAACACTAATGCCTTTAGAATTTCAAATGAAATATTTACAAAACTGTATCAAGACAAAAAGTGAAACTTTTCCCTGGAAATGTACCAACAAAAATGTGCCTTTACAGTGCATTAACTGCAATGAATATCAGATGACAATAGTGGACCTTGAGTTCACAAAATAATCTGGTAGCCTGAAAACAGTCATATCATTGGTCCAACCCCACAGACAGCTCCTCCTGCCGGCTTTAACAGTGCTAGCCCTTCCTGTAAACCCCGAACACTCTCACTCCAGATTTGGAAAAGATCCTTTTTCTTTCTGAACCTCCAGTCAAAATGTCTCATTTGTATAATAAAATAGATTATTTTTGATAAAGTTTAGTGTTATAGCTATGCTAACAATGCTCTTTAGCCTTGCATAACCAAATAAAATGTTTTTGCAACCTTTATTTACAGTTGTCTCTCTGCTAATGTTTCAGTACCCCACCTAAGTTTTCATGCAGAAACTAACAATTCAGAGTGAAAAGTTATTTATACATTTATAAATTTAAAAATAACTATACAGTAACATACAGTATCTAAAATACAAGAAGACATTTTAGTTACATTGCAGAATATGGCCTCTTTCCTCTTTGTTTTGAACTTTTTTAGTTTATCAGAATTTCCAAGTCAAAGGAGAATACACACACTTCATAAAAGTTGAATCAGGAATGTATGGCTGAAGTCTTGTAAGGCAGGAATTGTTTTAGAGGACTAACATTTATTTGGCTCCATTATGAAGGGGGAAGCAATAAGATTTCATTGTACGCCTGCAGCTCTCCTTATATTCACGTGGTGTAAAAATGACTCCCGCACAGAACATGCATTTGTTTGAAACTTACATGTAAAAATATCTCCCTCTGTACAGAAACAAAAACTGAACATGTTTGTGAGAAGTTCAGCAAAGTAGCTCAAATTTTCCCTCAGTACAACAACTTTCATTCATAATCTGTCTTTTCCACAAACCACCTACTGTGTAAATGATCATTTGTATTGAGCAAAAAGATTTAGCTCAATTTGTCCTTTTTGGAATTCTCTGGACAACAATGATTTCAACAATTCCAATTAGAGCGCTATTTGATGCTTTTTGTATTTTCGGTGTCGTGCTTCGTGACAAGCTGGGTTGTGAGGTGCTGCTTTATAAATACATAGAATAGAATTTGATGACTTTGCATTCAAACTTGCAATCCCAACATTAAGAACTCCCAGAGCAGGGGTGCTCATCATGTCGATCACTGAGGATGTGACAGTAGATCGCGGGCTGTCAAAAATAAATAAACAAATATCTATAATTTTTTTTCTAATGATCAAAAACTGACAAAAAAAAGCAAGCTCTATTGAACATAGTTGCTCATGTGGCGACATCAGCTTGCATGCAAAGGATTCGGGTTCAAATCCTATAGCGGATTTTTTTTTTAATTGCATAGTTGCATTTTTTTAGTCATAAAGAATACATGTTTTACTTTTAAATTACTATGAACTTCTTTTCTTAAGTAACAACAAATATTAAACCAAGAGTTTAATACACTGGATTTATTTGTGTTAGCTACGTATTACTAAAAAATAAACTTGCCTATGAAGAAAAGACATTCTGATGACGTTCCAAATCTAGAGAATTTTCCTGATGTTTTTGATTAATATGTATAATAATGTGTGAGTACTTTAACGAAAATGAAAAAAGATTCAACAAAATAACAAAGTGGGAGATGGGATTTGAACCCACGTCCTTTTGACGAAGAAAGAAATAAAAAGGATTAACGACTATCACTTCGAGAACAACTGATGACTAGAGTGTTTCTTACCTAATAAAGACAGCCACAGGCGCTGAATGTATCGCTTGCTCAGGTTATCACGAAAGATTTGTTCATCCATGAAGTTTTCACAATTTTTAAACAAGAATCAAGAGTTCTTGTTGTAACAGGTTTTGTACTTTGATGACTACAAAAACATGTTTTTTTTTTATTGTCTGTGATACTGAACCCTACATTGCCCCTGGTGGAAGGTTGACGCCAGTGTTCGGCAGCGGAGCCACGATCAATGTGTGCATGGGTGAGTGGGACTGTGACTGTGAAGCACTTTGAGCCTTCAAGGAAGGTAGAAAAGCGCTATACAAGTATACGCCATTGTGACAAAGATAGCATGTTGGCTGTTTTGAGATTTTTAATAGCTTAGTATCCATTCTTCTTCTTAATAGTTTAAATAATTCAAAATAATATAATTATCTATAATAATAAAAAATAATTATCTGAACCACTTTAAAATCTGCCTCTCAAAATAAGTCTGTATATTGAAGCACTTAAAAATGAGAATTAAAGCATTTTTTTAAATTTAAATTATTGATTTAAAAATGGGAATTTTTATATATATATAGGTAGATCTTTCAGAACTCGTCTTAAGAGTAGCTCGCATGCCAAAAAAGTGTGAGCACCCCTGTCCTAGATAGACTGCCATTTACCCTTTCTCCAACTAAAAAAGAGACTTATAGTTAGTTTTTCTTTAAATTGTAATTAAACGTCACTTCTGTCCTATTTTCAAAAATTCTATTAATATAAAAAACCACAGTGAGCAATGCCAAAACCAATTACAGGCATGCAGTGGCCAAGATATGCTGGTGTCACACAGGGCTGGGTGTCCGCACATGTTTGTTCATGCCTCATAAGCACCACCCAGCCAGTCATTCCAATGATGGTGCAGAAGAGAAGCGATGGAGGCCAGTCCACCTGAAGTGCTCACATGTTGTAAGCAACGTAGATGGGATCAAGCTGGTCAGCAAGGAATGAGTCCCGTAGATGCATGCGCTGCTTCTCTCCTCTTGAGTTGATGGGTATGACACCGGGGTCCACAATGACCACCACGCCCACAATGAGGTGGTGCTCCTCTAGGACCACGTTGGTGATCAGAGGAACTAAGTCCAGCGCGTCCTGCTCCGAACCGCACAGCTCTGACACCACCACCAGGAGGTTGGTCCATGTAAACACAGCACTGTGAAGAATGCGACACAGGTGATTCTATCAGAGGCCGTTCCAGACATTTCATTATCAACCTCTCACAGACCTATATTCTCACTCTCACATGCATGCATTCTCCCTCTTAGTCTGGAAACAGAAGATTCTAAAAGATAAAGATCAAATCGCTGTAACAATTTAAAAAAAAAAAACCCGTAATGCTCCAGATATAAGGTTAAATTTAAGTAAATACATTTTTTTATGAAACTACAATAACTGACCTTTAAAGGGTCTAGATTTTGTCTACATTTTGTGACCGGATTTCACCACAAAATTAACCAATTAAGCATCCCCATTCTGTCTGTGATGGAACAACCGGCTGCCACGTTTTTGAAATAAACTTCCGGGCTACAAAAGGCAGATACAGCATATGCACATCCATCTTTGCAAAAATGTGGATGTTTGCTTTTGTGGGACAAACACAGACACGCTGCCGAGACCGGCTCAAGATGACGTCATGAAATGAGTGGCACCCGCAAGGAGCAGAAGGCGGAGCCTCAGAAATTGAGTCAATGATTGAATAAATGATCAGATATATGGATATAGTTTACTCTGACAGGATTAAGACAAGCATGGAAACAAAATGTTTTGGAATCAATCTCTTTGAATAATAAATAGTATATTTATTACATTTATCATTTAGAATTTCTTTGAAATGTAGTATCCTCTCTATTAAAAAAAACCCTGAAAACTGTACTTTTTGGTGTTATAATTGAAGGCTGGTTTTTATTTTCCATTCAGTATGACCTTTCTAAAACAGGATTAAGTTTTTCTAGCATCTAGTTATATTCTCCGTTTTGGCTCTGACTAATCTAAAACTTCGCATGTTGAATGTTTAGTTCCTTAAAGGAGTGCTAATGGTATATCTCACCTCTCAGCAATACTTCGATGAGCTCGGGAAACTGATGTTTCGATGTCAATAGGGTTGTAGCGCAGACCTCGCAGCTCCAATGTCTCATCCAGTGAGCCCACCACAAAAAGAGCGTCATGCCGGTCTGAGGGCAAAATACAGGAGAAATCAGAAAATTAGACACTTTGATGGAAATTGAAGGTCTTTTAGTCTGTTTACCCCCGCTAGCATCCAGCAGCTCTGTTCTCTTCACAAAACCTAAGTAACCAGTTCTGGCCCATAGAGTGTGTGGGTCTCCAAAGCTGAGTTTGGTGTTGAAGTGGTCAGCCTGAAGTCCCTCCTCTCCGTAGATGGTATAGTAACCACTGGCATTATGGGGGCTATTCACCCAGATCTGACAGAGATAGGAGGGAGGTGTCAGGCTGCTGATTTAAGAGGAAAGCCATAAAGCATATTTTCTGAGTGTAATGCTGTCATCACAGCAGAAGAAGAATCTTTTGTCCCCTACCTCGCCTAAATGAGAGTCCCCAAGTGGGCCTCTGGTCTCTGGGTTTACAATAATCACTCGAACGCCTGGCAGTATCTTGGTATTATAAGAACAGGATTGTTAAAATGTCTTCAATGAAAAATGTCACCATCCGCGACATATCTCACCTTGCCAGACTCCATTAGAGGAAGACTCTGAGGTGCTCCTCTTTCCACCAGCCTCACTCTGAAAAAGTTTTTACACATAAAACCTTATGAATGTAGGATATACATGTTTGCAACATGTTAAATGAACCAAAATTCTTATGGTAGTTTAAAAAAAATTAGATGGCACATTCAAAACGTGTACAGGTATGTTACTGTTATTTAAAAATGGTAAAAAACTGAAGATGCATTATACCATGCTGGGATCGTTGACAAAATAAGTCCATAATGACAAAAGAGTCTCATTAAAGTTATGTATACATACAAAAAAATTTCAAGTACCACTCCAACTCCATTTTGATCTATTGTAAAGTGTTCCCTGTGGTCTTTCAATCATGAATTTGCTGTTTTTAGCTTAAATTAAAAATCTGTATTGTTTTTTATGACTCATTTTCTGCAGAGCAGCAGGAGTTCATTAGAAGTTCACCTCTGAGTTGTGGCTGGGACTTTTGGTGCGGAGCAACCCTAACGCCTCTTTCCCTACGTGTTGCTGAGAGTTCTCTGATTGCACGCTCTCCTGCTAGCGTACAGCCCCTTACAATACCAACCTAACAGCGAGCAACATTGTAGCTATCCAGCCGTACGATTTTGATCCTGATTCCAGCTCAGACGAGAAAACAAAGACGTACACGGATCTACGTGTCTACAAGTGGATGTATCAGAATGGAGCTGGTGCATTTTCTAAGTTTTTATCAAATGGCAGTTTTTCATCTCCTGATTTACAACAATTTGAAAAAGGCAGTTCTCAGAAATACAATTTTGAGCCTAAATCTTTTTACATGTTTTTACACCTTTACAAGGCATCAGTGGTAAAAGCAAGACAGTTCTCTAGGGTCTTTCACTGGCCAGACTGGAGAGCTCGTCAACAAAAACATTTCACAAAAACACCCACAAAACCTGAACCTCGAAGATATGAAACAAGGAAAGAAAAAAAAAAGTTTCTGCATCTTCAAAGCTAAACAGGGAAAGTCAACAAGGTGCTTTTTTAAAGCTCAAAACCCAGCATCTGCAAAGGGGCGGGGCTACTTTATATATTTCTTTTGTGACTTGCATTTCTAACATCATTATTAATTTCATAACTCACCTGTCATGGCGTAGAGACTTCATGTCCACATAAACTGTGCAGGGATCAGGACCTGTGGTGCCCTGTAAGACCAAAAAAAAGTCACACAACATGTTACTGTGTAAGATTGGAAGTTCACATATCCAGCCAGATGGATTACCTGCAAACAGACAGCCAGATTAACTCTGGAGCCAAACGCAGTGCTGACAGCTCTGGAAGACAGTCCAACATCCTTAAACAGCTTGGAGAAGGACTGTGTGAGAGCAAGGCGAGGTCGCTCCTCTGCAATCACCACACAACTCCGCACGCATGACAGGTTGACACCTCGGGCCTAAAACCCCCACACGAAAAACAGTATAAGTCATGACATTCAACACGCGAGGAGCAATTATTCCTTGTGTGGAGTCCTCACCTTCAGCAGCTCTGTCTGAGTGCCCAGACCTTTGGTGCAGAGCTCCATCACAGAGTAAGAACAAAACGTGTCTCTGATGCGATACTCACTGAGCGTGCTAAGCCACAGAGACAAGCAGCTCTCCAGCTCAAAGGGAGGAATGAGGATGGATTGATGACCTGAGTAAACACTGACAGAACATATCCCAAAGAGACATGATGTGAATGATGTGCATGACAAATCTATCTACCAATACATGTGAGCGTGTGCTCTACCTTGCAAGGCACCACAAGACAAAGCCCAGACCACAGTATGGATCCAGACAGATGGCTAGTTGGCGAGAGGAGTAGAGCTCACACTGAAGTTTTATGGAGCGACACAACGCACTGACTGCTGCATGAGAGATCTGATACAAACACACAACACAACTACAATAAATGATCTGGAATAGAACTGTCAACCACAAATCACACTGTAAACTGAAACGCTGAGCCACTGGGTAGGGTGGGGGGTGTGTGTGTGTGTGTGTGGGGGGGGGGGGGGGGGGGGTGAATTAATAAAACCATAACTCTGTGTTTAATCTTATTTAGTTTAAAAACAATGTGCTCATGTAGACATGCACAAAAAAGTATTCACTCCTCACAACCTGGAATTACCATGGATTCTTTAAGGATTTGCATCATTTACATTACAGAACATGCCCACAACTCTGAAAAGGTTTTATTCTTATATTGCGAAGCAAACAACAATTCATCCGTCAATCCACCCATTTCCTTAGTCTGTTGTATCACGGGGTTGCCGGAACCTGTCTCCGGTACTGTTGTTCCCCTTAAACCACTAAGGTGTTGGTTTAGCTCAGGGATAGGCAACTCCAGGCCTGGAATTGCCTATCCCTTGTTTGGCTGTTGGGGGGGTCATTGTCCTGCTGGAAAGTGAACCTCTGTTCTAGCCTCAGATGACACACAGAGTTGTACAGGTTTTGATCAAGAATAACCCTGAATTTGGCACCATCCAGCTTTCCCTCAACTCAAACCACTTTCTCAGTCCTGGCTTCTGAAAAGCATCCCCAAAGTCTGATACTGCCACCACCATGTTTCCCTGTGGGGATTGCGTTCTTTGAGTGATGTGATGTGTGGGGTTTGCACTAGATGTACTGTTTTCTTTGATGGCCTAAAAGTTTAATTTGAGTGTCACCAGCCCAGACATCATGGTTGATGTCTGGTTGAAGACTCTCACATGGCAAACTCAAGACATGCCATTTGTTTTTTGCTGAAAGTAAAGGCTTTCTTCAGGCCACTCTGCTCTAAAGCCCAGATCTATAGTGTGTAGGGCTTATTGTCATCCCATGAACAGACAGTCTCTGCTGTACAACACTACACCACAAGTCTTTGTGCGGTCTCTCTGATTGATGTCCTCTTTACCCAGTAAGTGAGTTTTGGTTCACAGCTGTCTCTTGGCAGGTTTGTGCCATGTTCTTTTTTTTCCATCTAACCCTGACTTTTCTCAACAACACAGACTCTTACTTGTCTGGAGAGTTCCTTTTTTAAACAAAAACAAAATGGGGGCGCAGTAGAAAAAGTTAGGGAACCACTGATCTAAACCACCTATTAATGTTTAGAAATTGTCATCATGGTTCCTTTGGACTTTGACGGCCAGCTAAAACCCAAACTGCTTAACAAATGTGTTCATTCAAATTTTACCCACAAAAAGAGGAGAAGAGAAGAGCTGGAAACCGAACTGAGAGATTGTTTTACTTTGCGGCTCTCATGTTTGGACTGAGAAGAACAAATAAAAACTCGTCATTGCAGAAGATGAGGTTTTACCTTGACACCAGTGAGCATGCCTGTAGTAGACACACTGAAATCCAGATAAGCTATCATCTCTGCAGTAGGTGGCTTATATATCAGTGGAGGTCGACGGCGAGGAAGATCATCTGCAAACATGAACCCAAAATAAATATTGAGCTGTACAACATAAAGGAAGCACTACAAAGTAGGCTTTTGCTGTATTTTTTTTATATTTTTGCTGTCTCGTTGTTTCACTGATTTTTTTCAGCGCAATTTTGTGTGCTTAATTTTTTAAACAGCACACTGTGTTTCGCGCCCTAACTGGCTGGAGAACTTGTCAGTCAATCTCCTCCATGCCATGTCTCTTGTACAGATGCATGCAACTGTCCAAATCTACATCCATCTTCAATCACGAGCAGATCCTTGTTTTCATTCTGATTTGAACTTTGAGAGTTTAACAAGAGAGAAAAGTGTGAAAATGTTCATGTCTGTCTGAGAAATGTCTATCCAGTGTGTAGTGAGGAGTTTTGCAGCCTTAAACATGTGTATTTCTACTTCACATATTCGCAGGTTATTTTATCAGAACTACATAATATGGTTTCTACCTGTATCAATAATTGTTGGCCAAGTTTTAATGTTGACAGAAACTGCAGCTTCTTTGGAGCGCAGAATTCTCATGAGGTTTTGAGTTGTAAGGATACATCCAGCTTTACTGACCTAACAACAACAAAAAACAGGCATTATAGACATGATAGAATTCATACCTAAATCAAATATAGAAGGTTTGATACATGTGAGACTATTGCATCCAATAGGAGAAATGAAAACACTTTAACAAACCAAACTCCAAGAAAATGCTGAAATAATACAAAGGTTCTGGAAAACAATACTAGATTTGAACTGACATAAGCTACACAAAAACTCATGGACCCTCTCACACACATCAATAATCATCCGGACAGTTGGCAGCGTGGCAGCCAGGTTCTGAGGATGTGGAGGTCTGACGTTTACAGGAACACATCCAGCATACAGGCAACCGTAGAAGGCGGCAATCAGATCAATGCCTGAAAAAGAGTCAAACACAAACAAAGAGATTAGACAGTTGGTTTTTACAGCACAACATGTTTATGGTGAAAAAAGTCAAAAGCACTTGCCAGGAGGATAAAGCAGAACCACATTCTCGCCGGTGTTGATGCTACCTTTCTCAGTGAGAGCTGCAGCTATCTTTTCTGCCCGTTTGTAAAGCTGGACACAAGTGGCTGTTCCTACAGTCACACCCTGAAAAGAAACCAGCAGCTTACTGTTAATAACAGCTAAAAACATTTATGATCGACTGAACACTGACTCAAATATGTCTATCCAAAGTTTAACAGTTTAACTTTGTACCTTTGCATTCAGAAGAACATAGAGGACGTGGTCTGGATCAGTTTGGGCCCTCCACTGAAGAGCCTCGGTCAGGTACTGATGCTGCCAAAAACAAAAAGAATGGATTAAAAAAGTACGCTTAAAAACTCGACATAGAAATCAAATGTCAATGTGAAACAGATTTTGCAACTTCGAAATAACAAACAAGGAAAATATTTGGTAAATAAAGGATAACCGCATGTGGTGTGTATTATGTAGAAACAAAC
The DNA here is from genome assembly GCA_036245035.1 of Adrianichthys oophorus. Lineage (NCBI taxonomy): Eukaryota > Metazoa > Chordata > Actinopteri > Beloniformes > Adrianichthyidae > Adrianichthys > Adrianichthys oophorus. The sequence continues at coordinate 787,216 of BSAI01000148.1, forward strand.
AACCATCCAAGACCTTAAAAACATCAGGCACACAAAATTAAACACATATACAATACATATTAGAGCATGACCAGAGTGACAAATGGATTGGAGAAGATGCCTAAAGGGAACTGATGTTCTTACCATCACAGTGGGCCACATACAGAGCTACACCCAGAAAGAAAGGAAAGCACAAAGATGAAGCTGTTCTCTATTAGGTCAGAATTCTACAAAACCCTTTCATACACACTAGACAGTTTTGTTGTTAATCACATGCACAGTTCCTGAAGCTGTCAGAGTACATGCTGTTAATAATTAACCAGGTCAAGGGTAAGTAGATACAACAAAGTATAGGTTTTAGGTTTCCATAGGTCATTTTGTTGTTCACAGAATAAACTACCTTGCGGACCAGATCCTGGTCTTCAATCAAGCCGAGGTCCCTTCCTGCAGCCTGAGCAATCCGCTTCCCTGCCACCAGGTTGCCCACCATGACAGATGCAGGGCCGACACCAACTACAATGGAAATGCAGTTGGTGTTTGACATGTACGGTAGGACCAAAACGATTTATGCTGCAAGTTTTCACACTTTAAAAAATGAGAGAGGCCTGTAATTTTCATCATAGATGCACTTCAACGATGAAAGACAGACTGGGGAAAAGAATTCAGAAAATCACTATCACGTCTCTCTCCTTCTCTCTCTTCTTTTTTCTGTCCGGTCCAACAAGTAATTTATACAAACGTGATTTCTTTAAAAAAAAGTTTAACCTCAAATACAAAAGGGATTTATACAAATATACAACTAGTGTGTCAGAAGATTCATAACCCCCTATTGTAACAGTAAAATCTGCCCAACACAAGAAGCCTTCAGCTCTTATGTGTTTGCTCAGCTGTTGGACAAAACAAGTTAAAAAAACATAACAACAAAGAAAATCACGATGTAAACTTTTAAAGAAATAGTTGATACAATCTTTTGTTGAATAAGTATTTGATAAACTACAAACAAGCAAGGTTTCTGGCTCCCAGAGACCTTAAGAAGTAGTATTCATGGTACCTTTATGGCACCGTTTTGGAATGATTCTCACTTTAAAGACAGTCCACAACCTTCCTTAGTCCAGAAGCAGTCACACCCCAAGTCCAAAGACATCAAAGGACACCAGAAACAACATTTTAGACCTGCACCAGGCTGGAAGACTGAATATGCAATAGGTAAGCAGCACAGTGTTAAGATCTCAACTGTAAAAGTAATTATCAGAAGATGGAAGACATACAAGAACACTGATGGTCTTCCTCAATCTGGGACTCCACACAAGATCTCATCCTGTAGGATCAAATGGTCACAAGAATGGTGAACAAAAATTCCAGAACCACATCTAATGAAAGACCTGCAGAGAGCTGGGACCAAAGTAACAAAGGCTATCATCAGTAACACGCCACGCCACCATGGGACTCAAATCATCCAGTGCCAGTGCCAGGAGTCAGCACTCTGTCTCCCCCTCTGGTCACCGGCGGAAGCCATCCTCAGAATACTGGCTGGACTCAATCACCCATCAACCCCAGCGCACAGTCTCTGGATGCCTCCCCACATGACTCTCATCAGTCATGGGACACTTAAGCACTGCTCTGGAACACATGCAGTACGAAGTATGGTTTGTGCCTTCCTGCTACACACTGAGTGTTCATTCCTGAGCTAATCACCAGTTACCTGACCCT
>BSAI01000148.1:798793-897671 GCA_036245035.1 Adrianichthys oophorus
TCAACCCGCTGTACAGGTCAACCCGCTGTACAGGTCAACCCGCTGTACAGGTGCACGTGACTAAGGCTGTGATGAGCAGTTGTTCTCTAAACCTCAGATCAAGTTCTCAGATTCTCAAAATTAGACCTAAATTCAGATTCTATTGCTGCCATATTAGTAGTTCAAAAATGGATTACTAAAATGCAAATTTCAAAAATTGCAGGATTAAATCAGGCACTTTAACAGCTTGTTAAAAACAGACAATGTCATTACTGTAGGACACTATGCTAAATAAATGTGTGTGAGTGTGCCACCCACCCTGTCTCCAGGTTTGAGGATCTGCTCGTTCTTCGCTCCTAGCTTGTTAAGGAGTGTGTACGCCAGTTTCACGCTGCGACTCCAGAGTTTCCCTGTCAGACAGAAGGTGGGCTGAGAAGGAGGCAGCTCACCTTCCTGCTGCCAAGACAATCTAATGCCAGAGTTCACACATTTCCCTCTTCCTTCTAGCTTTTGAAATAACACCGCCTTTCTCAAACCAACAGCTTTCCTTTGCTTTGCACATTTAACAGTGTGTCTCACCATAAGTCAGAGTGTAGAGTGGCTTTCCTGTGATGTCCAGAGCTGTGAGGGCAGGACTCTTCCCCTGAGTGGCTCCCCAACGAGCCAAAGCTGCCTGTAAGGCCGGAGGCCAGTTGCTGACCACTCCCAGAGGCTCCCCCTTCACTGGTATGATCTGCCGGCCCTCTGGTTTGGGTGTATTGGGGTCTGGCTGTGGAACTTTATTAGAAAAACACCAGAGTTTTAACGAAAGATCAACAATGTTAACTAAAATGGTTCATCTCTATGATTTAAAACTTTGCATAATGAAAATGCTGATACTTTGGTTTATTTGTGTTTTAGATTTGTATAAAATGCAGAATATATAATCATTTTAACCCCAAATTACTGAAGAACACATGCTACTTAGGATATCATTAGATAATAGGGAGTCATTAGACTGGGATTTGTTACGACAACTGACTACTAGCAAACAGAATGTCATGATGGCCTAAACTTTTAAAGTTCCACTCCAATTATCTTTTGATCTATTTTCTAAGCACTCCCAGTGGTTTCTTAATTATGATTTGTTGTTTTTAGCCAAAAAAAAACATGTGCTGTTTCCTATGACATATTTTCTGCAGGAGTTCATTACAAATTCACCCCTGAGATGTGGGCGGGACTGTTGTCATAGAAGTAAGCCTCTGCTGAGTTCCCATAATCCCTTTGTTTACAGTCTCTCCTGTTAGCCTACAGTCCCTCACACCCCAAAGGCAATGTTAGTGGTGCAACAAAAATGTTGAGCAATATGGAATAATTCCAGTCATACCATTTTGAGCCAAATCCCACTTCAAGCAAGGAAAACAAAGACGTTCATGGATCTATTTGTTGGCAAGTGGATGCATCAGAATGGAAAGGAGAAGGGAGCTTGTGGCCAGTTCATCAACGTTTCTACGCCATTACAAGTCCACCATTGTCCAAGTCCACCATTGCAAACTTTTTCAAAAGGTCTGTATGACTGGAGCAGGATCTTGGTCAGTAATTCAGACCTGTTCCCGGTGCATGTTGGACTCCAGTAGGGCTGCCCGTCGGTTCTGTTCATAGTCTTTATGAACAGAATTTCTAGGCGCAGCTTGGGAACCACAGGATTTCCTCTCTGCTCTTTGCAGATGATGTTGTCCTGTTGGCTTCATCGAGCCAGGACCTCCAGCATGCATTGGAAATGTTTGCAGCTGAGATGTGATGCAGCTGGGATGAGGGTCAGCACCGCTAAGTCTGAGGCCATGGTTCTGGACCGGAGAAAGCTGGTTTGCCCTGTTCTGATTTTTTTTTTTTTTTTTTATGATTACAAAGCATAGCCAGTATCACTTCACAGGTTCAGAATGAAAATATTCTTTGATAGCAGCAGCTATGTTTAAGTCTACCTTTAATGTTTTTGGTTTAAGGCTCTTCATGTCAAATTACTATCTGTTGAAGTGAGAAACAAACGTCAACATTCAATCAGCAATATCCCATAATACCTACCTTTTCCAGTTTCTTTTTGCTTCATTTTTTCACGTTTCATTTTAATTTATGGAAATTGCATTTGTTTTCTGAAACGTTAAAGTTTTATTTTTTGTTTTTAATGTTTTGGTTTGTTGAATATTTGATTTAAATTCTAAAATGTTATGCTGTTTTTTTATTATTTGTTTTGTTTCTTAAATGTTGTTATGATCTTTATGATGTATTTGAGTGATTTGTTGATGTGGTTTGAACTTCAGGGCCACCATAGTTCATCTTTTAACACCAATAATGTCACAGATAAATAACAGACTTTTTGACATTCCGTCAATCTCCAACCGTTTAAATGTGAATCGGCAGATTCGGACACAAAAAAAGCTGCTTTTCTTTCTGGTTCTGCATCGATGTACAACACAGAGTGCTGCGGCGCGAAGCCGCTTTTCTCCACGGTGGAATCTGCTGATAAACGTTGATGACGTAAACATGTCACACCTGCACAGCGCTGCACATCAGAATGAGGCTGATTTTCTCCACCACAGACTCTGCTGGAATGACGTTAACGGTTGAAAAGTTACGGTAGAAGAAAGAATGTAAAGACTGGAGCTAAAGCCCTGATTAAAGAGTTTATCAGAGTTTTTTCACCCGCTCCAACTGCTGCCAGCACCGGGCGAGTGTGCACAGGGTGCGTGCGCACGCAAACTGAAAGACTCAGGTTTACGTTCTCATGAACAAAAACAGTCATTCTCATTTGTGGTATGCTACACCTGCACTCACACAGGAATGAGGCTTTCAAAGTCGCTGAAATTCTGTTTTTTTTTTATCAGAAAGGCCGGGCGCACCGATCCATGCGACCATGGATTTTTTTTAAAATCCAGTTGCACGTGTGACCAAATTGGCTGCACTCTAGAGTTCCGTCTACAAAAACTATGTCCTAGAAAACAACACAGATTTTTGGATCTTGGCTAAAAATGACATATTCTTAACTAAAAGTCCACTGAGAATGCTTTGAAATCGATCAATAGATGTGTGACTTCAAAAGGCTTTACAATAATAAGTCCACCTACACGTGTTCACACACTGACGGTGGCAGAGCTGCCATGCAAGGCGCCAACCTTACCACCAGGAACAATGTGAGCTTCAGGGACCTTTTTAACACATGGGCTTTGCTAAAATGATTCATCGTGTGCTCAACTCTGTTACTCGGAAGAACAAAAACGTAAAACAAACGAGGTGTTTCTGGGGCTGTGTACCTTCCACAATCTCCTCAGAGTCATCGGTGAAGAATTCACTTAGCGGGGGTTTCTTAGGCCTCTTGAGAGTGTTAAGCAGCTGCTGGATCTTGGTGGACACTCTGCTATTTACAGGAACTCCTACAAGCAGTGAGAAAGTGTTGAAGGGCAGCATCAGGCAGGAACACATGTGACACCCACAGAGGAGCGTCACGACCCGATTTATCATCTTTCTATCTCAAAACCTGCTGTTCTTCATTCCATTCTGGAAAAGATTCCCTCCATTTCAATGTTCTTAATTTTGTTTTTGGAATGAAAAGCAGCAGCAGCATAGGTGGGAGTCATCAACACTGGGACAACAGTGGGAATTGGGATAAAGGTTTGTTTTCTTGGTTTGGGTTCAAACATGAGGATTCACTTTGTGCACGGACATTGTTTTCCACACTTCCTTTGATTATCATCCATTAGAACAGCAGGAAGTGTGAAGGTTCAGCAGGTAAAACAGAGGGCTGTGTGCACAGTTTAGTTGAAGAAGTTTCCTTACTCTGTATATTACCTCTTGCTACCAGCAGGTGAGAAGAGTTGAGAAGAAAACAACAGATTCCAATTAATGAAATGTTGATTTAAAGACAGCCTACAGACTTTTCTGATCAGAAATGAGAGGAGTGAACAAAAAAACACGCAAGCTAAGGACATCCGGGGTCTTTACCGTCTGCCGTCTCCATCATGCTGGAGCGGCTCTGTCCCTTGTTCACACCACGAGTAACGGCTTTGGCAGGCAGGTCCACTCGAGGGCCTCTGACTGGGGGGGCCACAGCTGTTACATCTGGAGGGGGGATGCTGTTCTCAGACGGGGCTGCAGAGGAAAAACAGGAGCTTTACTATGATTAACTTTATATACATTTCAAACATGTAGTTTTGTTGGAATTTAAACACAGTTTTTTGGTTATTACACCGTTATTTCCTGTATGTTGGTGTTTTCTTGCATTAGAAGCCTCTGAATGCTTTTTTTAAAGGTGTGGAACTCCAGGCCTAGAAGGCTGCTTGTTCTCCAGCTACAGCTGCACCTTTAACTTCTTACCAGCAAAAATGATCCAGATAATAATCAGCAGCAGGTATGGCAGGGATATTTGAAAAACCAGCTGAACAAAACTATTGTAAAGTCAGAAATCATGTGCAGCAGAGACTCAGTGTTACTACTTTATTGTTAATCATTCCTGTCGATGGTTTTGCATTTTCATTTTTCCCTCCATTACTTTGATTTAAACCATTTTGTTTGTTAAAATAAAAATAGGAAACTAAAAGAAGTTGATGCAAAAAACCTTTATGTTGAGTTAATATTCATATATAGCTTGTTGCAGTGTTGTTGTGGGATCATTCTGATGAATACATATTGAATTTTCTACACTTCAGTCTCTATTCCCCCTCAGACCTTTGCTCCATGTTGTCTTGCATTCATTACTGAGCGGCATCATTTGGTTTTGCCTCACCGTGCATGATCCTTGCCTGTTTCTTCGTCTTCCTGACTTGCTCCATGTTCTTGAATCCTGTTTGGTTTTTGACTAGTGATGTCCAAGTGAGGCTTAATGGGGCTCTGAATCCTTTTGAAGCACTGTGTTGAAAATGGGTTCATGACTTGACGCTTTGTTCATTAAGAACGTGGGGGTCATCTGCTGGTAAATTGGCGGTAATGCAGCCATGCAAATGATTGACATTACCAAGTCTGCTCAGAATTTTGCTGTATTTGTGCACTTGTACTTTTAATGTTATCAGTAAATGTTCCTGTTCGGTGCCTCTGTGTTTTTACATGTTCTTGTGTGCACGTTACTGAACACACAAATGTGCCTTCAGGGAGATGAATAACTATCAATTCCTGAGTAAATCTGAAGCGGACTTCTTTTATGAGTTGCTCTTCCTTCTTGCTCTTTCCTTTATCATGTTTTACTTTGTTTAATTTAATTAAATGTTTTATCAACAACTTCTTCAAATTCTGCACAAAATGAACAGTGTAAAAAAAGGAGTTTTCTTCACGTTTTTGTGTTGATGTATTTTGTCTTCTTGTTGCATATGGTGCTCTCTCTGTCTGCCTCATACTATCTTCCCGTGCTGTGTGTGTAAACCCCCCCCCCGCAGAGCAACAACAAAACAAACCAAAAGCAGAACAAACACTAATCAAATCAATCAAAAGGTACTGACCAGGAGGAAACATGTCGCGCTGTTTCATTCATTTGAAACCTCTTTGAAACACTTTTTAAAGTAAGATCCCCAACACTGTCTATTACCATAGTCTGCCCATCTGCCTGCACAGAAAGACAGTGGTCTGTACCTTTTCAGAGTACAGAGACAGCCAGCACAAAGTGAGAGGTTTGGCTGAGTTCCTTTACTGTATATCCAGTTAACCAATCCACCTGATTGGATTTGAATTCACTGTGTCATTAACTGTAACCAAAGCATAATACCAAAGAATTGGGGCATATATCACATGGGAGTCCATGACCGCTTTACAAAAACAAAGTTTACCAATACGACTGTGGGCCATCATGCTGGTCACCGCAGCAGTGCGGCTCTGCTCCTGTGGCTGGTACTGCGGTTGGTGGTGTGGCTGATACAGAGGCTGGTACTGTGGCTTGTACTGAGGCTGCGGCTTGGACTCTCCGTGTGATAGGGTGGAGGAGGCAGAAGAGGAGGTGGAGGAGCCCAGGGCAGAGCGGTTCAACCAAGATTCTGGGCTCTGCAAACTGGGACTGACCTGAGATGAGGGACCCAGCACTGAAGACTGCCTCCGCATTGCTGACTCATCCTCAGACCCTGATGAGGAGTCTGAACAGAGAAAGTACAGAGTGAATGCTATCCTAAAGAAGGCCATTGTTTTGAAGAGACTTGGTTTTATTGTCTGACCTGGTGGAGTGCGAGTGTTAATGGGGGACTGCACATAGGTTGAGCGGCGTTTTGTGGGCATAGGAAGAGCCATCTTCTCCTCTTTATGTTGTGCCAGGGCAGCTTGTACCGCCTCAGTGTGAATATCTGCATGGAAAGAAGTAAACATCAGTGTTTTCTGATGAAACAGAACCTCATTTCAAACAACATCATTGACAAAACATTTTTTCTATAAGACACATTTATTTATGTTGTTTCTTCAAAATGTCCCCAATGAAAACATTTTAGACTAAACCAGCGGCTTTTCTGTTGGTTTTCTCTCAGTAGCAACCACTGGATGTTTTGGTAGCCTGCAGACGATGAACGAGTCAGTGTAATTCTTAGAAGAACCTGCAGAAGTACATTTTTGGATTTCCGTGGCAACTGAGGTTTGTTGTAATCCACACCCAAATTCTTAATATGTTCATATAATATGATATATCGCTTTGTTCAGTTTCAGCCAACAATTTTTGAAAGAAACTATCACCATGTCCTGGCAAAAAAAATGTGTGAGCAACAGGGGAACGCCACTTTTTCAACCTTGCTACTCTATCGCCATTAAAAATCGACAACTTCTACAAACAATATTTTTCCCAAGTAGCTTCCACACGATGCTCATGGAGTTAGGAGGTGATAGAAGGAGTTAACATTTGTTGCAGGTGCAAAAGGTGTTTTTTTTAATTAAAGTTCAAAATGACTGCCTCTTCCCGAGGTCAAAGGTTAACAAAACTTAAGTTGTCCTTGTAGACTTTGTAGATAGATGAATGGATTAAAACACCATTTTGGGATTGTTTTTCATGAGAAATGAACATTATAACATACTTGAAAATTCAAAAAAGTAGATTTCTCATGATGTAGGCCCTTTAACACTTTGCCACAAAATGGCCACCAAGCTTTAGAGTCTGTGGCCATCCCATAATAATTTAAAAACTTCCTTTGGATATCCCTGACATGAGTGTTTTTGTTTCATTAGAGGATTTTTCCTTTTAGCCCCATAGGAGGTTTTGGCCCCGTTCATTTTTTAGTTCGATAGTTTCTCCTGCTGTGATGTCATCATTTATGGAAGCGGGGTTGTTCACTAAATTGAGAACGTATTTTCAGCAGGTTCTAGGTATGTGCACATTCTGGTGAGTTTTGATTATGTGGTGGGGGTGAAATTTATGTTCATACCTGAAGTAAGAAAGAAAAACTGCAAAAAAACGAAGGTCCTTGCAGTCCAGGACTGATGTCGATCATAAAAATGTGCAGCAAGGAATCATTGAGGTTTAGACAATTAGAAAAACATCGATTTGACATGGGTTAACCATACTTCAGGATATTATTGATTTGAAACAGAGCGTTAATTAAAATGATGAGTTGCTGTACGGTATGCAGAAAGGGACAAATCCAAAAATGTTTAATTACAGTTTTGACAAAGAAAGATTTTATCAAGAACTTTGATGAATTCAGAACAGGAAGGTTATTCTAATAAAACCAGAAAGAGAGAACGAAGCGTTGCATTGCCCACTCACATGCCTGCACACACATGCACACACGTGCACACACACAAACAGAGCAGCATTTAACATAGTCATCCTTGATAACACCCACAGACACATCAAACAGCCCCAGTTTAGCAGCAGAGCATTCTGTTCAAGCAGCCAAAAGAGGGAGATGAAAAAATGACATAAATAGTTTTAGTGAAAATATTTTTTTAAACATCAACAGATTTAAATAAATCAGAAGCTCAGCTACACAGTGGCAGCAGCAGCAGGAACTATTATTACATAACTGGCATCCCGCTGAACAGATTGCTTTGAGCCAAATCATCTTTTCTCATGATGAAGTCCTCCCTCACAGCAGCGTCACGAGAGGCTGACTCCCCACACACGTCTGGGAGGACGAGGATGGTTTCCAAGGCGATAAGAACACCCAGATGTAGAAAGGCTTTTGTTTGTTTCTCTGTTTTTTATTTTAGCTCCTATCAAAACTGATGAGAGGCTTTTCACAGCTTTTTATTCTCCTTCATTCCGGTAATGTTTTACAGGCTGCAACTGTTGCAAACTGTGGCAATAGCAGGTTGTGTAAGTGCTGTGGTCAATGATAAACAAACAGCAACAAACACATCTTTGAAATAATACATTGGATCTTCATTACAGCAGAAAGATGTTAGTCTCAGTTGTCTCGTCTTTGGATCTTGCAGGTTCTCACAAAAACTCATCCATTTCTACTATGAATCTGTGTACAGAACTAAAACACACACATCTGTCAGAAACTCAAAGGATTCAGGTAAGGGAAACAGACACTGTGTACTGTCCTTTCTCTTTTGATACTTAGAAATTGCAGCAGTGTGTGGATTTGGTATCTAATTGCTTCTACAACAGTTTTTAAATGTTTCATTTTTGAATTAAAATTAAATTAAAATCCCCTCCTGTTGAAATTCCTCTTAGATATCCCAGAGTCTAGCCTGATCAAAATGCTGAAGCTGAAGTGGAAGGAGGCATTTTCTGTGTTCCATAGGCTAGTTAATGAAAGTTTTTAAAGCACGATTTGTTCCTGACCTGATCGGTACCGGTCATCTTTGGTACCTCCGTTCCGATGTGTTCGGCGAGAGCGTCGCTCGCGGTACCGGGATGAGTTGGCAGGTGGAGGGGCATGGCTGGAAGGAGTGGGAGCAGCTGGGGGTACGTTATTCTGAAGGAGCGGCGCTGCTGTCAAACAAACGGAACAGATATTACTACAGATATCAACGACAGATGTGATTCCACACACAAACCCGAGTGGGACTTCCTAAGAACATAAGCTTGACTTTTCAGTGCTGGAAATTCCTAACGACATGAGATTCTGATTGCTTTACTATTTTATACAAAAAAACAGACATGTATAAGATCTTTTCTGGAAAAAGTGGAGGCCTATTGATATATTACAAACAAATACAATACCAACAAATGCTGTTTGAAAAAGACTGAGGTGTGATTGAGTGTAGTTAAACTACACTGGGTGGGTCACAAGCTCTCTGCTCCACTCCATTCTGATGCATCCATAATAGATCCATGAACGTCTTTGTTTTTCTCGTTTCAGCTGGAATCTGAACCAAAACCGTATGGCTGGATAGTTCCAATAGTGCTCACCATTTTCTTTTTATTGCTAATGTCAGCTTGGGGTTGTGAGGGGCTGTAGGCTAGCGGGAGAGAGTGTATACAAAGAGTGATGGGAAGGCTTGCTCCAACTGTCACAACTCAGAGGTGAATTTCTGATGAACTGCTGCAGAAACTATGTCCCTGAAAATGACAGGTTTTAAGATTTTGGCAAAAAATTGTATATTCATAATTAAAAGATCACTGGGAACACTTTGAAAATAGATAAAAAGATGTTTGGGGTTGGACTTTAACATATTATTCAAATTATCACCACAAAAAAAGTGTTGGCTTTCCTGTAATTGTATTGATTTTAAATCCTTCTTCTAAAATGTGCAGAAACTGACAGAGAAATGGCTTTTGATGAAAGAATACGTTTTAAGGTGCTTACAAACCGAACGCGATCCGCTTGGTGGAGGCGGCCAGTTTCAATGGTTTAGGCACGAATTGAGCAGCCAGAGCAGCAGCAAAGTCTGGAAACACCACAAATTCAGCGGCGGGCGCTGCGAGCCAGAGTAAAAAATCGAAACTCTGTCAACCAATCAGGGACTCAACTTTGGGCACGTGACGGTTTCAGTGACAGCGGTAGAATACACATCCAACATGGTGGATCAGATCTCCTGAACTTTCTTTCATTTTCTTAACCTGATGGATCCCTTTCGGGACAGCGGGGTTTCCTGAACCCTTCCTGCTACTGTTGGGCGACAGTCTGCTTCAAACACGGTCAGAGAGAGACGGAAACACCGCTGAAGCAGCCGTCATCCAGACACACAGGACTGAAGCTCACTATACCAGAGAACCTCTAAATCAGGGATGATCAACCTTTTTTGGCATGTGAGCTACTTAAAACACATCAAATAATGTGAAGTGTTCAGTTTGAAGTGTTCAAACATACAACCAACATGCTGTTACAACAGAAACACATGATTCCTGCTTAAGAACTCTAAAAAAATCTATGGATGAACAAATCCTTTTGTGATAACTTGAGTGAGCCCTTCACTCAGCATTTTGTGGGTAGCTGTCTTTATAAAGTGACAAACCCTTGTGTAGGTCAGTTGTTTTTCTGGTGACTGTGGTTAGTCCTCATGCTTTGTAAATTTGTTATCGAAAGAACTCCGGGTTCAAATCCCTCACCCGGATTTTGTAGTTTAATAAATCTTTTTTCGCCTAAATTACTTAAAACAAATTACTATAAATATGAATGAAAAACATCAGGATAATTCTTTGGATTTGAAACCTCATTGGAATGTGTTTTTTATAGCCATAAGTTTTTTAGTAATATATAGTTAACACAAATAAATGTAGTTTATGAAACTTTTAGTTCAAAATTTCTTGTTGGTTTTAAAAAGCTGTTCATAGAAATGTATAATTTTTTAAATGTATTCTTTATGCCTAATAAAATGCAAATATACATTTAAAAAGTAAAACACAACAATACTGAGATTAGAACCTGATTAGATCTACAATGATAGTGTACAAGCGCAGGCGCACAACAAGCCGCTGTCACCACCAGAGCAGTGGTGGAGTGTTTACTGTTTGATGACTGACTTTTACTTTTTCTGTGGGCAGAATGTTTATATATTGGTTAATTTATTTTTGATGTTCCACGATCTACATGGAGACGTGATCACCGATGTTTTTGAAGAGCTCTTCAAAAAAGACAAAAACTGATCTCTAAGCATCATTCGTGTTTTCCGTGCATTGTAAATACAGACAAAGCTTCATGTATTGATCAAATTCATTAGCTGCTAGCTCCTCCCACAGGCGAACGAGGCGGCAAGCTTAGAGAGCACATTTTTGGTCAATGTGGTGAGCACGTTCGGTGTGAATGTACCTTTAGTTTGACAGGTCTATTTTAGTTTAGAACTGGGGGAATATCTCAGAATGATTAAGAATTCCTGGTGTCTCAATTCTATTGTCTTTTTTCTGCCAACGTTTCCAGTCCTTCTTCTGTCTTTTCTAAAGAGACAAAGGCTGCTGATTTGAGTCTGCGTAAGCATGAGAATAAATGAGAAAAAGAGAAAGATGCATTGACTATGGAGAATTAAAAAAATTTTTCTGCCAACCCGGAATACTGTGACCCCACTGACAGAAATGCCCCCCCCCCAGTCCAAAACCCATGAGATCTTTGCACAGGCTGATTGTTCTGCTCTTTGAATTCCAAACCCGAGTCTGCATGCTGCCTCGTGTCCTCCACCCTTCATCATGTTCCACTGGGATACAATGATCGATCTCACTCTGCTTGCCAGTAGTTTGCATGATGAGGTATATCACAGATACAGAAGGAGACTTGACCACTGAGGGGCAGTAGTGGGTATTGGAATGAACAATCACATGAAACTGCTCCAGTTTCCACTAAACACTCTAGTGGGACTGACTATAAATCAATATAATCGTCTGCAGTTCCATAGAAGATGCATTTCTGTTTCGATCATATTGAAATGGTAACACTGGAAAAAAGAAGAACAGATAATATTGTGAGTTCAGTTCTTGTTCTTACCTGGAGTGTTAAATAGAAATGGAGCCAGGAGTTTGGTCCTTTTCTTCTCATATCCCTTCTGTGTGATATCACCTTCAAAACAAGACAGAGAAGCTCAATCAGTGACTAAAAACTCAATTTTGTTATGAGATAAAAAAAAACTGTTGATATATTGTTGACTGCCTTGATCTACTACAGTTGCTTTAAACCTTCTGTTTAAGAGAGAAACTTCTGGAAAAAACCCCACAGGACTTTTGATTGGGGGAAGGGATGGCAATGGGAATAAGAGACACAGGTAAGGAAACGAGCGAGGAAGAGGATGAAAACAGATGGATGCACACAGCGATGAGCTAATCTCCAGAGATCGCTGCAGACGTGGAACAGCTCCAGTTTCCATGAAAACAAAAAGGAGTTCATCTGGACACATCCAGAGGAGTGGACACAACGAGAAGAAAGCTGGGAATGATGAGAACAAGGAGAAAATGATGAGAGGCAGAGCTAAAGCTCAAGCAAAGATGCAGGACTGACTCAAACTTGAGTCATGTGAAAGGGTGAGAGGCAAATGGCTGGCCCCCCCAGGAACAGAATGGACGACAGCCATCTGCATCTCCCTATGGTCCACCAGATCCAAGATTAGCTGTTTAGGATTCCTGCTGACCCTGATGCCTGGCTGGGACTCTTCCAACCCTCTATGAATTAAAACTCAGGAAGTTTTGACATCTGAGAATACCTGTTAGTAGAAAACTGTCTCCATAATGGAAAGTGCATTGATAGCTACAGACAGAAACATCAGTGCTGTGAATTTTTGTTCTCACTTTATTGGAAGCAGTTTATCTTCTACATTTCTCATCTTCTCACCTCTCTCACACTGCTGTTCTTTTCTTTAAAGAACTGATCAGATAGTCCTTCTATGTTTGAAATTAACCAAACATAGAAGCAAGTGTTTGGCTGAAGCTTTGAAAAATGTATCTGATGATCACACAGCAAGAGTCCTTACTTTAATGTTAGTGGATTTATAACTGCATACCACAGCACCAAGAATCAAAATGATGAAGGAAGGTGAATTATTAGACTTTGAATGAAGCAAAAGGCAGAAACACATTCATGTAGGACTGCATATACTGACCCTAACAGACTCATGTTCACAGATCATTTGATCCAGAAAGATGTTCCAGATATATCAGCTATTTAAGACCTGTTGAATTGACTTAATAATAATATTTTAGTTCACCTTAAACTAGTCTGGTTATTCTCCTTTCACCTCTGGTTTAAATCAACGGCTGTTTTATGTTTCAAGTCAGTGTTTGAACAACCTAGAGATGGTTTTGCATACAATTCCAGTAGATCACCAGTTTCTGAGTCCAGATCATCTGAAACCACCACCTTACAGACCCTTAAATTGACATACAGTATTTCCACTTTCTGATGTTTGAATTAAACCTACATCTACGGTGGCCCTGAAGTACATTTCAGATCTTCACATCAACAAATCATTCAAAGCACAAACTTATTAAAGGTCACAAAGACAATTTAAAATGTAAAACTAATAATAAAAAAACAACATTACATTTTACTTATCAAAACAAACTTCCAGAAACCAAAATTTTATTCCAGAAAACAAAACACAACCCCACTCCACCCCCCCAAAATTAAAAATAAATAAATAAAAGGCCCTTCTCCCCTGATAGCTCAGTTTGGCCAGACTCTAGGAAGGGATCTGGTCGTCCCATTTAAGGATGATGGAGGCCACTGTGCTCTTGGGAACCTTAAGTGCAGCAGATATTTGTTTGTAACCTTGGCCAGACGTGCCATGCCACAATTCTTACCCATCACAATCGTGTGAGTGTTAGTCTAAAATGGGCGGGGCCTGACCACACACTCAGTTGTTACAAACATACCTGCTGGCTCAAGAGTCTTCACAAACTTGTTCACATCCAGTTCACACGCACACTTATGCATACAAACCAACACATGTAAAGCTTTTCATTCTGTCACGTAAACTATTTGAAGGTGCAAAGGTGAGCCGACACCTGTGCTCAGATGAATATTTATGTTAAGCTGAAGTGGATGATGGAATGTAAAAAAAAAGGAGGGAGAACTCCCAGCCATCCCCACACCAAGACACCCGCCAAAGCAGCAGCGGCGACCAGGGCCCGCCCCTGCACCCATACTGTGGGGCCAACAGAGGAGATCCACCCGCCCAGCAGCCTGGCCAAGCACCCAGCCAGCAGGACCGCCACACGGGCCCCCAAACCCGAGAGCAGTGAGGTACGGAAGCACAGACTGCAAGCCCTAGCCAAACCAGAAGAGCAGCCCTCACACTGCGCCAGGAGGCCGAGCGCGGGGCCCCACCCCCGAGACAAGCCACCCACCACCACCCAGGAGTTCTGAGCATCCCCCCCCCCAGCTCCGGGTACCAGCCAGGGCCTCCCAAGGGAGACCCGCCCCAAAGCTCCAGGCAGCCGCGGAGATCTAGAAGAGAGCGCGGCGGGGTCATGGGGTAGAGGACAGAAGATGAGTAGTCCCACCTTCCTTGTGTAATGTATTAGTATGTGTGTTGGGGTGTGTTTCTTGTGGTTGAAGGGTGTGTGTAATTAAGGGTGCAGTTAAAATTGGCGAGCAGGACACGGAGGGGATCTCCTGATTGCTTACAGTCACCCTCTCACCAAGGGGCCCTAAATGTCTACAGTGCAGTTAAAATTGGAGAGTAGAGCACTGGGAGGACATCTCCTGCTTGCTGGCAGTGATGTCCAAGCACCCCCAACCAAGGATCCTACGTGTCTAAGGTGCATTTAAAACCGAGAGATTGCCTTGCCACAATTTTGTCTCTGAGCTCTTCAGGCAGTTCCTTTGACCTCATGATTCTCATTTGCTCTGACATGCACTGTGAGCTGGAAGGTCTTCTATAGACAGGTGTGTGTCTTTCCTAATCAAGTCCAATCAGTAGAATCAAACACAGCTGGACTCAAATGAAGGTGTAGAACCATCTCAAGGATGGTCAGAAGAAATGGACAGCACCTGAGTTCAATATATGAGTATCACAGCAAAGGGTCTGAATACTTAGGACCATGTGATATTTCAGTTTTTCTTTTTGAATAAATCTGTAAAAAAGGTTAAAAAATTCTCCTTTTTTTGTCACTATGGGGTGCTGTGTGTACATTAATAAGGAAAAAAGAATTTAAATGATTTTAGCAAATGGCTGCAATATAACAAAGAGTGAAAAGTTTAAGGGGGTCTGAATACGTTCTGTACCCAGTGTGTGTGTGTGTGTGTGTGTGTGTGTGTGTATATATATATATATATATATATATAAATAATTTTTTACATAATTCATTTTGTGCACAAATTTAAAAGAGCTGGATGGCCAAGAAGAGCCAGAATTTTCATCATTATTGTGAAGCTTGAACAAATCTTTAAATGTGTGAGGAGCTGCAGCCTCCAAAGTCTCAAAGAGATGTTGACTGGTAAGGACACACTATTTATTGGTTTAATTTTTGAAATGTTTTAGTTTTATTTTTTCTGTAAAGATTACAGGAAGGGCTTTTTAAAATGTGGTTATGTGTGACTTTCTGGAAAAACATCAATGTTTACGTTTAGGCACAAGCTGGGATTGTTACACTGTTTCTGTTAGCCGACAAACTGACCCCAGCCCCTCATCCAAAAAGAAAATAGTTATGTGGCCCTCACCAGAAAAGTTTGGGGATCATGAGGAATGAGTGGAAGCCTCTTCTGCCCTAACAAACAACTCAGAGGTGAATTTCTAAAGAACCCCTGTCGCTCTGCAGAAACTGTCCTTGAAAGCAACACCGTTTTTTTTTTTTTTTAATTATGGCTAATACGGCATGATCAAAATTAAACGACCACTGGGAAAAATTTTAAATCAGATTGAAAGATGATCGGAGTGGGACTTTATATGTGTTTTCAGTCCAGTTTTGTACCAGATTACATTCAAACAAAAACAGAGAGAACAAGAAATTTAAAAAGCTGATAAAATGTTCAAATTTTGCACAGTGACAAGGTGTGATCTTATGGAAATAAGCAATTAAAAAGTTTTAGCCTACAACTAATTTGAACATTTTATCTTTCACCTGAATTTTGGGGGATTTTTAAAATGACTAAAACGTTAAGCATAAGTAGAACTCCACGATGGTACTAAGACGCAAATATTGAGGACACTGCTGAAAACAAAAAACAACTTGAGTGACCAAGAAGCTTTTTTTCTAAGGACAAATTGAAAGAAAAGCAAGCACTTTGATAAGTAATGCATGAACGGTACAGTTGGCTGTACTTAGTCACATGGTGTATTTTTAGCCTATATGAACATGTAGTTTCTCGGCAGAAATACAGAGACTGGGGAATAGAGCCAGGGAAGGGGGGAGGGTTATCATGGCATTAAATGAAACTCAAGAGTAATCACTGTTCCAGCTGGGTTTCTTGATATTCGTCTGTTTCTTTACGTGTTTCACGTCAGGGCTAGATGATGTCGACTAAGCATCTGCAAAAGGTTTCACTGCAGAGACACAGGGCTGCTATGATGCACGGATGGAAAGAGCTGAAAAAACAGCCGAAGGTGCTGAGCAGACAAAGAGTGGTGAAAACTACTTGCGAGGCAAAGCACACCTCCCTCAGAAGAGGGGCGTCTCAATTGTTAACTTGCTTTCTCACCATTCTCACCTCGCTCCATCAAGCAGGAGTCACAGTTTCGGTGTAGAGCTTCCAATAAAACCGCCACAGGTCTCCTCTTTCAGTCTGGTTCAAAAGTCACACTTGATTTCTCAAGGTCATTTGAAATCTGGTAAGGGTTCTACACATATCTCCTCCCTTCTCACACGCACCATGTCTGAATAGTAATTAGCAAACCACCTACAAGTTTTTCCCTGCTTCTTGCTCATCCCCAATCATCTGCACACATTCTTCTGGAAGCAGTTTCAATTCATCTCAAGACTGCAACACAAATATGACATGAACACTAGTTTAAGGGTCATTCTATAATTAGAGGTTCATTTCATGCTAAGCCAAAACTCAAAATATCTGGTCTTTATTTTGATAAGTAAACTATATGTTTAGATGGTATACACCCTTTATGTGCTAAATGAATTAATTGGCAATCTTAAACTCAAATGTATTTTCAAATGTTTTAATGAAAATGAAAACAAATTCATTCATTATATCATCAACCGTGTTACAGACAAATGTCACAAACAGGAAGATACCTGGTTCAATTTGCAGCTAGTTAATTGAAAGAGACAGCAGACAGGAGCAAAGCTCAGCTAAAAGTCCACAAAGCTAATTCATAGTAATAATCCAGGCAACAGGACGGGGAAGGGTGACGAGCCAGACAAAGAGTGGTTCAGAAACCCCTTATGAGAAGTGCCATTCAAGATTCTGCTATGTCACCCAGATTGGCGTCACCGGGGCCCCACCCTGGAGCCAGGCCTGTGGTTGGGGCTTGCAGGCAAGTGCCTAAAGCCGGGGCTCCTCCCACGGCCCCTGGTCAGGTAAAGCCCGAAGGAACGATGTGGGACCACTCTCCAGTGGGCCCGTCACCTACAGGAGAGCTCAGAAGATGCAGGTGCAATGTGGTTTGGGTGGCACTCGAAGGCGAGTGCCTCAGCGGCCTAAACCCCGGTCATGGAACTTGGCTTTTGGAACATGCAACATCACCTCTCTGGGAGGGAAGGAGCCGGAGCTTGTGCGAGAGGTTGAGAGGTACCGACTAGATACAGTTGGGCTCTCCTCTAGGCACAGTCTGGGCTCTGAAACTCAGTCCCTCAAGAGGGGTGGGACTCTCTACCATTCTGGAGTTGCACATGGTGAGAGGCGGTGGACTGGGGTGGGCTTACTCGTGAGCCCCCAGCTCAGGCGCCAAGTGTTGGAGTTCACACCGATGGACGAGAGAGTCCCTGACTGTGGTTTCAGCTTACGAGCTGAACAGCAGTTCAGAGTACTTGGCCTTCTTGATGGCTCTTGAAGGGGTACTGGAAAGTGCCCCAACGGGGGACTCCATCGTCCTCCTGGGGGACTTCAACGCCCACGTGGGCAATGGCAGTGACACCTGGAGGGGTGTGATTGGTAGGAACGGCCTCCCTGATCCGAACCAGAGTGATGTTTTGTTGTTGGACTTTTGTGCTCGTCATACTTTGTTCATAACAAACACCATGTTTAAGCACAAGGGTGTCCATCAATACACATGGCATCAAGACACCCTTGGCAGGAGATCAATGATCGACTTTATAGTATGGTCCGGGGAGCCTTACTCAGGGCTGTCCGGTCTCTGTATGACCAGAGCAGCAGCTTGGTTCGCATAGCCGGCAGTAAGTCAGACCTGTTCCCGGTGCATGTTGGACTCTGGCAGGGCTGCCCACCGGTTCTGTTTATAGTCTTTATGGACAGAATTTCTAGGCGCAGCCAGGGGGTGGAGGGGATCTTGTTTGGGAACCATAGGATTTCCTCTCTGCTCTTTGCAGATTATGTTGTCCTATTGGCTTCATCGAGCCAGGACCTTCAGCATGCACTGGAACAGTTTGAAGCAGAGTGCCAAGCAGATGGGATGAGGGTCAGCACCGCTAAGTCTGAGGCCATGGTTTTTGACTGGTGAAAGCTGGTTTACCCTCTCTGGGGGGGTGGGGTGCTCCTTCCCCAGGTGGAGGAGTTTAAGTATCTTGGGGTCTTGTTCATGAGTGAGGGAAGATCGGAGCTTGTTGTATTTTTTACAACAATCGATTCATCCTCACAGACAGAGGCTTTGTGCAAACGGAAATCTGAATATATAAACACTTTCAAAGGCAACTTTGTCCTTAGACCAGACAGAGAAAAGATAAACCAAAGAGAAAAATAAACCAATAAACTTAAGTATTCCTTCCTTTAATGCTGCATTCACACCGGGAGTGTCTGAGGAGTAAAAGTCGCATCTGCCACCTCTCTGCTGCTAGACGCCTTGATGCCCCGGTCGCAGAGCAACTGACGACTAACTTCATATTTTGACCACATCAAGGAAAACATGGATGATGTAACTTTGGTTTACATGTGTTGGGGAGCTCTACAGAGGTGCCGGCAAGCACGTCTTCGTGTCTGGGTTCACCAGACCCTTCAGTTTCTCCTGGTGAGGTTAAACTCACTCCTGCAGCGTAGCTGCCTCACGGCTGTTTTAATTATTCCTTCCATCTGTCTGTGGCCCAGTTTGAGCATTAACCTTAGAGGGGAAAATAACTGAAAGATCTTTTTATCATTGTCTTAATGAAAATAAGAAAAACATCATCAAGCCCTTGGAGCTAGAGCGATCACACCCACTAAGACAGCACCTGCAGCGGCTCTCCGTCTGCCGGAAAGCCAGCCGCCGGAGGGCAAGCATAGCGAGTTCCGCTGGCCACGGACCAGCAGCCTGGAAGTCCTCGCTAGTTCTGCCAGGCGCCTGAGCAGCGACAATCGCTATTAGCTCGGCTGGAGCCTGGGCAGCAACACTTGCTAAGCCATTCACCGGCGGCTGGCTAGCTTAATGGTCGTTCCAGCTCCATGGGCTTTATGACGGGCTGGTGACCTGTCCATGGTGTATCCCCCCCCCCCTTTGCCCACCGTAACCGGGACAGTCTCCAGCAACCCCATGGCCCCTGCGGGTTGAGATAATGGATGGAAGTTCAGGACAAAAATCCTTGCATCGTTTTTAGTGCATTTATTTTAAAATCAGAAAACAAAACTGATGTTACGATTGGGAGAAACAGACACATGTGCACACAATCTTTCTTTGAAAGACAGACGGGGGGGGGTTACTACAGGGTGAATGAGGATCATAATTATAATTAATAATAATTATAATAATTAAAAAAAAAGATTGAACAACTCCACCGGAATACAAGAAAAACAAAAAGGTACAGTAACTAAGTGCATGGAGCTGTGACTCAGTGAGCAGGCCTCTTCCGCATACTGCTGTCTGTTTTAGCCTTCTGTTTCTCCACTGCAAACACAATAAAGGCATGGGTGTGACTGGAAAACCCAACTCAAATGCTGCAGGGGCAAAGAGACTAAAAGCTGACAGCTGGGAAAAGGTGTATGAAGGTAGAAAAGCGTGTCAGCTTTCAAGAGACTATTCACACTTCCCCTTTAAAGATTTGTGTGGATAAATGAACAAAGGAATGGCTTTTATCGTCATTGCAGCAAGTGGGTTTAACAAAGTAGCTCTCAGATGAGGAGAAAAAGAAAATACATGATGAGGCAAAAAAGAAGCAAACATCTGCCCTGTGCTCTCGTTGGGGCAGAGTATAGGTCAGGGGTCATCAACCTTTAACCTTAAAAGAGCCAGTTTCTTGCAGACACACCCTCCGGGCAGTTTAATACCAGGTCATGCCTTTCAGGTTAACAATGCCCCCACCATCTTCCAGAACCTTGTAAATGGCGTTCTGGGGGACATGATTAACCAGTTTGGGTTCATCTACCTGGATGACATCCTGGTCTACTCTCCTGGTCCTGCTCAGGCTGCTCCAGAATAACCTCTACATCAAGGCAGAAAAGTGTGAATTTTACATCATAGAAACATCATTCAGGGGTTCATCATCTCTGAGGGCATTGACAAAATTGACCCAGGGAAGGTCCAGACAGTGTTGGATTGGCCAGAACCTGAGAATTGTAAGCAATTACAATGCTTTCTTGGTTTTACTCATTTCTGCCGCCGCTTCATCGGGAATTACAACAAGGTGGCGTCCCCATTGTATGCATTGACATCAGCTAGGTAGTGTTTTGCTTGGAGCGAAGAAGCAGAGGTCGCAATCAATGAATTAAAGAGACACTTTAGCTCTGCTCCAGTGTTGATAACCCCTGACACCAACAAGCAATTCATCATGGAGGTGGACGCGTCAGAGGCTGGGGTTGGCACAGTCCTGTCTCAACGCAGTTTCAAGAAAAAGGTTTATCCTAGTGCTTATTTTCACGATGCCTTTCCAGTGCAGAGAGGAACTATGATGTCAGAGACAGAGCTTCTAGACATCAAAGAGGCACTGGAGGAGTGGTGGCACTGGCTTGAAGGGGCTAACCTTCATTTTGATGTGTTCACTGATCACAAAAATTTGGAGTACCTGAGGTCTAAGAGGGAGAACTCCCGTCAAGCCCACTGGGCCCTGTTTTTCAGCCGCTTTATTTTTTCTCTGTCCTACAGACTTGGCTCAAAAAACACCAGGCTGACACACTTTCTAGACGGGAGGAAAGCCATCTCACTACATCTTTTCCCGAGTACGTCCTGCCACCCTCAGCCTGACTAGCTGTCCTCAGCACCGACGTCAAGAGAGAGGTGATGTCAGCTTATCATGGTTCTCAATGTACCTCAGCCTCCCTTTATGTTTCAGAGAACCTCAGAGCCAAGGTCATGCAATGGTTCCACACATCACCCATGTTCTGGCACCCGGGTCAGAGAAGAACGTTCACAGTCATTAGAGAACGATTCTGGTGGCCCACTCTGAGAAAGGATAGCTATGAATATGTGTCCGCATGTCCAGATTGTGCCCAGATCAAGTCTTCCAACTCACCAGCTGCTGGACTGCTGCGGCCTCTCTCTTGTGACGGGACTTCCACCATCTGAGGGCAAGACAGTAATCGTAACTGTGGTGGTTTGTTTCTCAAAGATGGTGCATTTTGTTGCTTTGCCCAGGCTTCACATGGCCAAATAGACAGCTGAGACCCTTCTCGACCATGTGATCCGGATCCACGGCATACCTAGGGATATAGTCTCTGATCGAGGCCCTGGGTCCAAAGCTACGGTCTGGGCAGAGTTTTGTCATTTCTTGGGGGTCTTTGTTATTCTGTCCTAAGGTTTCCACCCCCAGTCTAATAGACAAACCGAATGTCTTAACCAGCAGTTGAAGACCAGCCTTTGCCTCCTCTGTTCTTGTAATCCTACGTCTTGGTCTGGTAATCTGGTTTGGGCAGAGTATGCTCATAACTCCCTTCCTTCTTCTGCTAAGGCAGTGTCTCCCTTCCAGGTGGTGTTTGGCTACCAGTTTCCAATGTTTTCCTCTCTGGAGAGATTGGTCTCCGTATCTTCTACCCATGCTTCTGTCTGGAGTTGTCAGCGGCCCTGGCACAGAGCTCAGCAGGTTCTCCTGCTGACTGTGGAGACTTACTGCACCATGGGCTACAGACATAGGGTTCCTGCTCCATCCTACCGGGTGGGCCAAAGGGTCTGGCTTTTGACAGCCAACTTATCTCTCTGTGTGGAGACCCAGAAACTAGCGCCCCGTTTTGTCTGCCCTTTTGCCATTACCAAGGTGGTCAACCCTGTTGCTGTACGCCTCCATCTGCCCAGACCTCTTCGCATCCATCCTACATTTTACGTCTCCAAGGTCAAGCCGGTGCAGATGCCTCTCTTTGTGCCTCCCCTCGCACCTCCACCACCTGTTCGGTACATCGATGGGTGTCCTGCTTATACTGTGTGGCACCTGATGAGGTCCCGCCGTCGTGGACGGGGTCTCCAGTATTTGGTGGACTGGGAGGGTTATGGACCGGAGGAGTGGTCTTGGGTCCCTGCTCGGTTCATTCTCGATCCTGATCTCATCACTCAATTCCACCAGGACTTTCCTGATCAACCTGCTCGACCATCAGGTGCTGGTCTTGGAGGTGTAACTGTTGAGGCAGCAGCTACCCTGCTGTTGCTAATCATCTCTGATTCCCTCCACCTGTCCCTGCAGTAAATCCCTGCCTCTGCCCTTCACTCTCTGCCAGACTGTTGCACAGCAAGCACTCAATCATCTCTCCCGCTCTGTTTATATTGCCAGCTTGTTTCCCTGTACTGCTTGCCACTCAGCCTGACTTTTAAATAACCTGCTCAGCCTCTGATCTTGGCTTCATGCTACCAGCTGTTGCCTTTGTCTGCTTCTGTCTCCCTACAGCACCATTTATACCATAAGCCTTGTAAGTCACAGCACCTTTGAATTTTCTGAACCGTTCCCAGAGTCCCCAGAGAGTTGTGATTAAGCCCTAGGATCCTGAGTTTTACCACACTCCAACAAGCATCTTCTTTCTATTTAACTTCTGTCTGTGGAGTCACACCCCCTTCCAGTCGATGTACAGAGGACTCCCCCTCTCCCTTGCAGATCACTCTCCTCATCCCAGTTAGCCTTCCTTCTGTTTAATTCTCCCTCTGCTTCAAGTCATTTCCCAGTATTAACCCTCTCCTTTCTCCTTAGCACCTGTGCATTGGCAATATCGCTCCAGCTCCTGAGGGTCATCCAAGTTAAAGCATTATTGAATCTGGTTTCTTGTACTTCTTAGTGTCATATTTTGAGTCGCTGAAATAAAACGGGACAGGTCCTTTTGAATTTTTTAAGGGAGTGCTTCATTCTATGCAATGAATTTACTTATTTGACTGCAACTTTTTAAAATAAATAAGCTATATGCAGAAGTCAGGCAGTTCTGTGATTGTTGAAAATGTAGAAAACAAAGAACAAAGTGGAATGTCTCTGTTTATTTTTGTATATTGGCCTAATCAGCCTAGAAGTTTAGAAATGTAATATCTTAGAAAGGTACATTTTTCAATCGTTAAACAGTTTGCCCAGAATTCATCCATCTAGATTCTAATGCAGTGAAACTTGGGGGCATTTCTGTTACATAAACAGTTTTACCCAGCATTCTTGTTGACTCAAGAGTGTTATTTTAGGACAAATCATTGAAATAAACTCCAGGACTTGTGTTTAACCAGTCTGACATTCTGAATGTATGGTCTTTACCTCAGCTGATAACAGAATTAAAGTCCTAAATGGTGACCTGAAGTCCCACATCTCAAAGGTTGACTAACAAGCTGAAAGCAGCAGAATACCGGATGGAGTCTAAATTAAAAATTAAAAAAACAAGTAAATAAATTCACTGGTGTCCCTGTCAGACATCTGTTCACCTTTGTCATGGGAGGAATAACACATCAACATAAGGGTGGGGTCATCTGGACACCACAGCACAAGGGCTAGAAAAGGGGATGAAAACAATAAAAATGAGCTTGAATGACAGTGCATTCACTTCTCTGGAGGAGATGTTGCAAGAAGTATTAAATATTTCAGTGGGCAGAACAGTGACCCAAACACCTTGTATTTTTCTCCGTCCCAAGGACAGAACAAAGTCAGAAGACCAAATGAGTTAGAGATGGATCAGAATAATCAGAGGGGAGAGGGCATTGTGATGTGCAACAGATTGAAGAGTTTTACTGTGAATTTTAATGTGAGATGATTTCCACCCAGCTGACAGCATGTTTGTGCATGTGGGCGTGTGGATGTGTGTGTGTGAGGGGGTGGGGTCAGGTGGACACTCTGGTTTCATCTGAATAATTTAAGCACACCAGTGTGTCTGCATCACTATCGTGTAGAGGATTGGTTTTCAAGGCAAAATTGAAAATTACAAAAACTGAGTCATTAAAAAAAGACATTATGAGCTTTAACGTACAGTATTTTTGGAGCATAGTTTTAGAAGGGGTTCAGCAGTTTCTGCAGCACAAGGTAAAAGATTGCTGTAAAAAAAAAAGACTGAATGATCTCATGAACCCAGTTATGAAGAACTGTTAACCAACGCTTTTGCAGAGCTCTTCAAAATAAATAAAGCTGATTTCTCAACATCATCAGTTTCTTCCATGCATTGTATATGAGATATGAGGTCAATGCTTCCATGTATGGATCAGCCTGAAAACTTGACGGTAGCTCCTCCCACACGCAACAGGAGCGTCTAGTTTATGAACACATTTTTGGACAAGCAC
The DNA here is from genome assembly GCA_036245035.1 of Adrianichthys oophorus. NCBI lineage: Eukaryota > Metazoa > Chordata > Actinopteri > Beloniformes > Adrianichthyidae > Adrianichthys > Adrianichthys oophorus. The sequence goes on from BSAI01000148.1 coordinate 823,268, forward strand.
AAAGCATTGAATTCGATGTGCATCAAAAGAGGCGGCGAATGCAAATCTGACACTTGATTCACGTTCAGAGTGAACGCAGCACTACACCAGGCTCTGTGAAATTGTTCAAAAGTGTTGAACTTTTCAACTTAAAGTGCGACTAATACTCCAGAGCATCTTATCTATGGTTTTTCTTCTTTATTATGCTTTTTTTTTTGGCTCCTGCGACTTATACAGTGGTGCAACTTACACTTTGAAAAATATGGTAGCTTCAAAATCAATCAGACCTCTACATCTACATCACCTGTATCCCACTGAGGACAGAATCGTCTTTTTTCTGTGTTCCCTGCTCACTGGTAAGGCCTTGGAGTGGTTAGCTGTGGTCTGGCCCGGAGGTTTGTTACCCTTCCACTCCTATGCTGAATTTGCTCGGCTGCTGCGTGCCTTCTTCCAGCATGCCAGTGACGGAAAGGAACTAAGTGAGCAACTAATGGACATTAAACAGGGAGAGAAGACAGCCGCTGCCTACTCCTTGAGGTTCCAGACCCTCGTTGCTCAAACGGACTGGTCTTCAGCTGCTCTCAAGACGGTCTTCTGCAGAGGACTCATCGCGGAACTCCAATGCGAGATAGCCTGTCGGGACAAGAACATGGATCTGGATCAGCTGATCCCCGTCACTATCTGCTTGGACAATCTGTTACGGACCCGGAAGCCTAGAGACTCTAAAGTCGAGCCGTTTACCTTCAACTTGGCATGCTCTTGCCACAAGCCACAATTAATGCAGCTGGGATCTGCGCGCCTGTCACCGGAAGAGAGAGCTTCCTTCCCCAATCATTTAGGTGGACGACCGGGGGGGGGTGAGAGTGACACTTTCCTTACTTTTGAAGTACCAATCACTCTACGGAGAGCAAATAGACTTTTGTCCAATGCTATGATCAATTCAGGTGCTGCAGCAAATTTAATTGACTTGCCATTAGCCCAAGCTAATTCCATTCCTCTGCTTGCCTGTGATTCGCGGATGGCATTCTCTGCTCTAGATGGTCATACCCTGGGCTCAGGTTGAATCAAGTTCCTGACTCCGGATCTCCAACTTAACATTCAGCACCAACAAAAGGAACTTATCCGTTTCCTCACCATTGACTCTCCTCACTGTTCCATCATCCTGGGTCTGCCATGGCTCAAGACCCATGACCCCACCATTACATGGTCCTCCACCACCACCCTCACGTTTGAATCACCAGCCTGTCACCAAGGTCACCACCTTAAACCACCTGGAGCTTCGACAGAGCTACCAATTTCACCATGGACAATTCCGTCACCACTCATGACTCTTTGCCTTCTCAGTGTTAGACTTAGAGGAGGATTTCAATAAGCAACATGCTACACGCCTACCTCCTCACCGAGCATATGACTGTGTTATTGACCTCCTGCCTGGAACCATCCCAGTAAGAGGAAGGGTGTTCCCCTTGTCATAACCAGAGACTGAAGTTATGCAAGCCCACGTCTAGAAAGAACTAGAAAAAGGGTTCATCCAGCCTGATTCCTTGGTTTTGCCAACTTCTACTTCATCCATGGTTTCAGCTCTCAGCTCACCTTTCTCCTCAAGGGGGCACCCAAGCGCCTACAGTGGAAAACAGCCTCAGCCTTCCACAACCTCAAGCAACATTTCTCACATTCGCTTATCCTGCGTCTTGCTGACCCCTCAACCCAGTTTATTGTGGAGGTGGACGCCTCGAGCATGGGCATAGGGGCTGTTTTGTCACAACGTCACCTAAAGATGTTTCCCTGTGCCTTCTATTCCAGGAAACTCAGTGATGTAGAGAGAAACTATGACGTGGGGGATCGATTGTTGCTTGCCATGAAGGAGGCCTTCATGAAATGGAGATATTGGCTGGAGGGGGCATCACATCTTTTCTTGGTGTTGACAGACCACAAAAATCTGGAGTATATCAAGACCACCAAGAGGATGACTGGTTCCAATGCAGCGAAGAGACCTGGGAGGCAGCCAGCTATGGCATGTCGTCCGGCATTTTCAAGCACAGGCTGAGGACTTCCATAAAGCATAGGACTTCCATAATCCTCATCATTCCTCATCCTCATAATTTCCTGAAGAGATCTTTAGTAACATGGTTTTGTTTACAAGCTCTGGTTTGAAATATAAATAGAAATGGAAGTAGCAGACATGCCACTCCACTCATTAGATGTAAAAAAAAAAAGTAAAATATGTCTGTCAAAATTGGTTGATTTTATAGTGAAACAAAAACAGCTAAGCTAACTAAAGTAGGCTAACTGGCAGCCGACTGTTGCGGCAGTAAAAAAAAAAAAAAAAAAACACAAAGCATTAAAAAAGCAAAATTGAAGAAGACAGTGGTATCAGAATACCCAACTTTGTTTCTGTTTGTGATTTTTCTTTCTTTTTTTTTAAACTATCGCTATGGTCAGTTGCCAGTTAGCATACTTTAGCTCCTAGTTAGCTTAGCTGTTGTTGTCAGTTCCATCCATTTTCTTTGCCTGCTAACCATTTTGGGTTCACGGTGCACCAGAGCCTGTCCCGGGTACTGATGGGCCAAGGCAAGGGTACATCTGGACAGGTCCAGAGGCTGCAGCGGGCGTGCCCGCCTCGCTTGTCCCAGGAATATACTGCTCGACTAAGCGGGAATCTCTCACTCTAATATGCCGCCGCTGGCCGATGTTGTGCCAAGGTACGTTCCCCTGCCAGAACGATGCCTAAGACTGGGGAAGCAAAATCTGGCAGGGGAAATGTACTTTGGCACAACACCGTCACCGGCTGGTAGCAGCAAAGAGACAGGGATCCCTGCGCCATCTGCTCGGGTGTTTTTATTTTTTTTCATCATTCTCTTACTAATATCTCTATTTTTTTGCCACCACTTACGAGTCCGTTGTATTGTTTAGACGCTCCGCTGTTGTCGCCTGGCCAAACCAAAAAAAGACGCTGTAAATACCTTTTTCTTCCCAGCAGAGCTACGGTATCAAGATAATATTCCAGCCATGGGATCAATAACATCCTAAAAAGTTTAATTCTATTGTCGTTTAATAAATGAGTCACAAGGCGCAGGCGCACTCAGTTGAATTGATGTTCCAGGGCTCGATGTTTATGCCTGTGACCCCATGATGTATTTTTGACAGTTTGTTATCAGGAGAAATCCATATTCAAGACAAGCAAGAGTCTTATTCAAAACAAAGACAAATCGTATTCAAAACAGACATGTCAAATGTAAAACAAAATTTTGTATTCATATTTTTCTGGAAAAGTTGTGCACAAAGTATATACATTTTTGCACAACTTTGTCTTTATGAATACTTTTCTTATTGACAGCTATCTTACCCCATAATTATGACTGAAGTCATATAAATCTGCAGGGCAGAGTGCCTCCTCTACTAGAAAAATCTGTTTCCTCAAGTAATTTAAGGACAAAAGGTCAAACTATAGTGGTGGTTAATGCCCATCAGCCTTATCCTGTGGTTCTGTATGTTACATTTATTAATGGCAGGTAATGCAGACTTGATAAGGCAGACTGATTGGCTGTGGTGGGTGGGAGAAAGGCAGAAATCCCAAGCCCCCCCCCCCCATGCAGTGTGACCTAGATTGAGAGATGCATGCAGGACAATAATCTCTCACTTCTTTCCCTTTCTCTTAGTACTGAGCAGACTGGATGCATGAAAACCAGACAGTCCAGCAGCAAAGCAACAGTATGGAGGATGACTGTTGAAAATCCAGGCTGCACTGTCACGACCTCTCTAGCAGGAACCTACTGATATGTTTGGATCTGCTCACCATAATAACAGAATGATGATGTCATTGCTATTAATGTAATTCATTCATCAGTCGATCCGTTATAATGAAGACCCACTGCAATGAAAATGGTCATTTTTGTGTTTTTATTTATTTATGTTTTTTTTTTTTATCATACTGGAGGACATATATTAAATAATTTACGATTAAAACTGCATTTGTGAGTATTTCTTAATCCAAATCGCATTGGATCAGAAAACTGGATGCTTGAAAAAGCTCAGGCTCGGGGAGAAGAAGAAAAGGGTTTCCCAACAGTCCTGCCCACAAACCAGAATTGTATTTCTAATGATGCTACTACCACTGGGTATAAATTTTGTCTTAAAAAACGTCAAAGGCTTTTTGGTCTTGGCTAAAAACTGCACAGTTATAATTAAAAGACTACTGGGAACTATTTTACAAATGAAAAAAAAACATGGTTGAAGTGGGACTTTAAGTAGAGCTGTAGAGTTGTGGCCTTTTATATCGTCAGAACAGAAATGGGAGGTTTGGGTTAAGACTAGGAGGAATCTGAAGATGCCCTGGAACCAGACTGTTTGCTGGTCCTTCCTGTTTTTAAAATAGCTTTCAGGGTTTACATTTTCTTGATCAATTGATACTCAAAAGAAGGCTGCACAGTGGCGCACTCACCTCACAGCAAGAAGGTCTTGGTATGAATCCCAGCTGGGACCTTTCTGTGAGTTTGCACGTTCTGCTTGTTTATGTGTGGGTTTTCTCTTCCTCCCACAGCCCAAAAACATGCTTCATAGGTTCATTGGTAATTCTAAATTGTCCCTAGGTGTAAATGTGGGTGTGTGACCCTGCGACAGACTGGTGACGTGTTCAGGGTGTACCCAATGTTGGAGCCATTATTTAATGCTTCCAAATATTTGATATTACGTCACAGAGAGGATTACGTATTTAGATTGAAGCCTGACAGGTTGGAAGCGATAGAGTTTTTTGACCATGTGGGTTTGTGTAATTTTGATTCTTGAATAAAAGACTGAAGGAAGATCACGTCTCACTCGCGTTTCAAATAATAATTGCTGGACAGACTTCAGATGGTGGTACAGAAGATAAATACTGCAGAGTGCCACCACACCCAGTCTTCATCGGTCAATAATTTGCCGTGAGGCCATGTTGTTCCATCAGCTGTGCATGAAGAGATAAACTGTTCTCAAAGAAGAACCATAAGATGAGATGAAAGAAAAAGCCAAAGCCAGTTTAAACTGATTGTGTTTAGTTGTTCAGGAGAATCCTAAAGTCTTCACAGGAAGCCAGAAGAAAAACACATCGTGAAAAAAGACAGAACCACGAAAAACCTCCAAGCTAGTAAAAGTAAAGGATGGAGTCCCTCAAACATCGTATTCAGAAACCAAAATGATACATCTCAAGGGAAGCTGATTTTAGAACAGCCATGTGTAACTGCTGACCTAAAGGGAGGTTCTCACACCGTTACTATCATTACTGGTGAAATGTGGCGGCAAACCTGAACACACACAACAAAAACAACCTTTTGACATTACCCCAAAACACTGATGTAGCAATTTGGACCTAATTTATTTGAGCAAATCTGTTTCAAAATTTTGAGTAACTAATACCATATTCCTTACCTAACCAGCTTACCTTACCTTAACAACTAAAACATACTCATTTGAGTTCATCACACTAATTATCTCACTTTTTTGTGTAAAAAAATACCAAAAACAGAGCCTTTTGTAAAAGTTAATCACTCTCAATATCTAAAAGATTTTTTTTAAACTGTAGTTCTAGGTTTTAAATTAGATATAAATGACCCACACAAGGGCTGCACGGTGGCGCGGTGGTTAGCGCTCCTGCCTCACAGCAAGAAGGTTCCCGGTTCAAGTCCTGGCTGGGGGACCTTTCTGTGTGGAGTTTGCATGTTCTCCCCGTGCATGCGTGGGTTTTCTCCGGGTACTCCGGCTTCCTCCCACCGTCCAAAAACATGCTTCATAGGTTCATTGGTCACTGTAAATTGTCCCTAGGTGTGAATGTGAGTGTGTATGGGTGTTTGATTGTGGCCCCTGCGACAGACTGGCGACCAGTCCAGGGGTGTACCCTGCCTTTGCCCATGAGTAGCCGGGTTAGGCTCCAGCAACCCCGTGACCCCGAAAGGGATAAAGCGGATTGGAAAATGAATGAATGAATGAATGAATGACCCACACAAGTATTGTCCCATACTTGAAAAAAACAAAAGACAAAACATTCTGGAATCTTACAGAGAAGATTTAGTCTATGTACATTTAGTCTATATATAAACATATATTATGTTCATGTTAATAAATCTGTAGACTCTATCCTCATTTAAAACTTTAATGACTATGTTTAGTGTCAAATTTTGTCCAAAAAGCTAAAGCATTTGGGTTAATTGTACATGTTTTATTTCAGTTGTAAACATTACTATTGATTAAAGGGTAGAGTGAGTACAATTTACCCCAAAAATGTTATAATTGAACATGTATAAGTGCATCCTAAACAATTTGACACTCTTGTAATTACACTCCTCCAAATCATTTTTATGCTGAAATGATTCAACTAAAAAAAAAAACCAGATCAAATTAAAAGGTGTCACATTAATTCTTCTCATATCTCATCTGCCAGAGCCAAACTCCACCACAGACTGTAGACCGATGGGTCATCCACATGTAGACAGCTGATCAGGAGCCTGCAGGATTAACAAATGGATGGACATTTACAGCTTGTCCTCAATAATTTCCCAAATTATGTATTAGTAATTCAGTTCATTTCTACTCCTGTATGTTTTTGGCACAATCATACATTTAAACGACAGAAGGTCTCAAAGCTAGACAGAAGTAAGAATGGATTCCTCTACTTCTGTCGAAACCTGTCTAAAAATATATTTTAAAAAATGATAACGGTTTGTTTAAACATCGTTACATCATTCTCAGATTTTTGATTTAAGTAAATAAGCATTAAAATTTGATATTTTGGTTGGTTTAAAAGCCTACAGGTTTGGATCCTTCAAAAAAATAAAAAAAACAGAAGTGTTTTTAGGAATTCTCTTTTTTTTGGCTAGACACGGAACATTTTTAAGCTAAATAACAATCAAGCAATTTTAGCTATGAAAACAAAAGAAAACAACTAAAAATAGAAATACATAGAATCTATTAAGAAAATAAATATTTTAAAAATAGTATTTCATAAATTGATCCAAAAATAAATAAAAGAAAATGGTGCCATTTTCTTGACGTTATATTTACTCTTAAATAGACATATTTGCTGTTACACACACAGTACACACATGGGACACACTCAATCCATTCATTCACCACCCACTGAATCCCAATGGGGGTCACGGGGGTACTGAAGCCAACCCAGCTGTAGGGTGAGGGCGGGATTCACTCTGGAGAGGTCACCAGTCTGAACCATGACTTCTTACTGTGAGATGAGGATGCTAGCCACTACACCACCATTCAGCCCATACACACTGAATTCAAGAAATATTATGATCGTCAAATAAAGTTTGATTAATTGTTTGAAAGGGAGTTGGAAGAAGCAACTTCTACAGAAAAGTCGCTTTAGACTGAGAGCTGTGCAGATCAGGAGCAGAATCGTCATTTTGACTCAAACTCTTCTCTTCCTCGTCGACACCGTGAGCAGTTTACTAAACTCATCCATTTCCTCATTCATCCAATACGGAAATCCTATTTCTGTAATGTTTGGAAACATCTCCTAAATGTACATTTCAAATTGATCTTTACTTTAAGTAATGTTCTTCTACATGGACAATAAAACTGCAGCTCAACCAGATCATTAAAATGCAGATATTCAGAACTAAAATGCCAGAACTGCCTCTTCTCTGGACCGCAAAACAGATATGAAGACGCTGTAATGCCTACACACATTCTCTGGCACAGCAGCCAAAAGTGAATGTTTGATGATCAGCCACCCGGACTCTTCAAAGCTTTTCTTTGTGTGGTTGCAGTGGTGGAAGTGGCAGAAAAGAGTGCAGCCTCATCCAGTCCCTGCTGGAGCTAAGAAAACAAAAGCTGACATAAGGAAGTCCCGTCTCCGAGGACGATAACGTTGCTTAGTGAGGGTGGACGGTTGCTGCTCTCATGTAAAAGATATCTTTGGGAACTTTCTGACTCTGTAGGTGTCCAGCTGCTGCTGGCCTTGTGTGGGCTGAGTGCACGTTTAGCAGGCGGTCAGGGTCCTTCATCACACAGAAGGCTGTGAGCGCTGACCGAGGGAGGGCATCTGCACAGCACAGCCTTCTCATCCGTTTGAGTCTAAAGTTACACATGACGGGGTCGGGGTCAGAGGAGAAGAGGGGGGTGTCCTTTACATCTCAGTAACTGTCACAGGTAAGAATGACCGCACTGCTGTATTTCCAGTGTTTGCCAGAGGAAGCTCCAGTACACCACACAGCATCTGACAAAAGCCACAACACAACACAAGTGTGTCACCTGTGTTAACCTCTGATCATTTCACAATAAATGGAATAGCTGCTGAAACCAAACAATCTTTTCAAGTCTATTTTTTAATCCTCATATTCTTATATCACTTTGGCAGAAACCTGTCTGATAAAAGCAAACTCAAATGCATTCTGCTTCAGAGCATCTCTCTCCTTTGAGAGGATGACATTTTGATTTGTTAAAGGTGTGAAGCCCACTCACACCGGCATGGATCCGAACCAAAGCAGCAGGTCCAGAACAGGTAACCCCACCTCACCGCATCCCCTTCCTCATGTGTGATGTTGTGTTTATGTAAAGGTGTCAAAGCATTTGGCTTTTTCCTTCAAACTAACATGACCTTAGTGCTCTCTGGGTTTGGGATGGACATTAATCAGCTAAAGAGGGAGAACGGTGGGTACAGAAATCTGCAGTGCTATATCAATGCTGTGTTTATGGACATATACATTTATATATTGATGCATATTTTAGTGACTTTTATGTATTTTAACTTGTATTTATTATTACATTTTTAAATCTTAATTCCTCATTTTGTCCATTTTTATTTGATCTTTTTTTAATGTTGTATGTGCTTCACAGCAAACCCAACAGCTTCTCTCGGGATCATTAAACTATTTCTATCCATCCTGAACTGTGCATTACTTCTAACTACAACGACCAAATCAGATGTTAGATTTTCTAAATTTAAAATATTGAAAATATCATCACTAATATTAAAAATAAAATACCTATTAACCAAGATGCTTTTTCACAGTTTTAAGTAGTAATGTGGCCACAATTGAATGTGTTCAAGGAGATGAAGATAACAGTGGATTTAGATGATCTCTGCTCAGTTTCAAAAACTGGTGAATGACAGAGAATTGACCAAACTTCCAGGCTAATTCATCTGAAACATACCTTACAATAAAAACAGCTCTAATAGTTTGGAGGTTATACAACACATTATATGTTACATGATTAATTCTCCTATTTTGCAACATAACTCCATATAACGCCAATGCCCTTTGATGTAACTTTTCTCAACATTACAATTTCAATAAGAAAAATAAACATTTTCAAAAATCAGCATGAATGCTTTTTCGTACCCTTAATAGTCTAGTCCCCGAATAAACGGTCCGTCTTATTGAGACGGCTGTGGTTGTGATTTTGGGCTCTATAAATAAACCTGCATTGAATTGGAGCCTTGTTGAGCTGTTTTTGTGGCAATGCTTGATGTCCATCTTGTCACCCCAGCTTCTTTATATATAGATTTGATTATTTTACACAATAATGCCACAACAAACTTGAAACTGTCCAAAAAACTCAATTCCAAGTGACAAACTTTGTGATTTTTTACTGCAAAAAAAATCACTCAAATAGACTGTTTTATGTTTCCAAAAAAAAAAAAAAAAAAAAAAAAAACTAAAATATGTAGAGACAAAATGGAAACGTATAAACCCCAAAACAAAGCAAAGTTAAAACAAACAAAAGCAGATGAAGATCCACTTAAAGGATCTTTTCTAAGGAGAGTCCCAATCAAGTGTTCTAACTCCTGCAATGTTTGTTTGGTTTTAAAGAGGAAAACTTTCTGAAGTTTCATTTAAATTTGGGTCATTGTGTGTGTGTGGGGGGGCTGTCATTGCTTCAACAGTGTAAACAGCTGATGTGATTTGCAAACTCAGACTACTGAGGGTTTAACTGGAAAAAACCATTTCTATCAAGTGAAATCAGTTAGAGGGTTTAATAATGTGGTTCTTCATGAAAACCATTTCTGTGAATTGAAATAGTTTTTCTGTATAAGCTCATTTGAGCGTTGATGTACATCAATACAGTGAAGATGTCAGCTGCTTAACCTGTTGTAATGCATGACGTGACTCATTCACCCCCCAGGACTGCTCTGCATCAATCAGGCTGCAACTCAATGATCAGCAGTGCAAAGAGGAGTCACAAAACCGTTCTCCATCCTCAGTGAGAGCAGAATCCCTGCATCCAATCAGAGCAGGGAGAGCAGAGCTGCAGGCTGGGTGTCAGAGGCCTCCTTCACCACTGGGACTGCTGCTGCTCACAGGGCCTCCACCATGATAAAGTTGACCCACATTCCTCAACAGGAGACTGTCTGATCACTAATATGAGAGCAAATGATTGGAACGCCAAGCGCGGGATTGGGGAAAGCTGCGCGTGTTTCCGACCAGGATCTGATGCGTGCGTGCGTGCGTGCGTGACTTCAGATCAACGACAGCTGACATGGATCTGAAAGAGACTTTTTCTGCCTTCGTGAGCTGATCCACTGCGGCAGCTGGGATACGGCTGCATCTGCCGGCGCGTGGGGGCCTGCGCATCGGTCCCCTGTCCTCCCTCCTACCTTCCGACAGCTCCAGGTCCAACTCCGCCAGCTGGTCCCTGACCTCTTTAGGCAGAGCCGACAGATCAACGCCGCGGTCGGCCATGGATGGGTGCGCAGCAGCCCGGAGGTCCGTAATGTTCCAGCGGGCAGCAGATGCAAAGCGTCCTGCGTGGAAAAGCGACTAAAACGAGACTGATGGCGCGCTGTTTACTCCATCTGCGGGACTCCTCGACACCGCCATGACTGTGGGAGATGGGAACAACTTGCCAAGAGGAGAGTGTCACGTGACCGGGACTGACGTGATGACAGCAGTCTGTCAGCGCCCTCTGCTGTTCACCCACAAAAATGTTCAACCACAAACCATGAAAGACCCACTGATGAAAATCATGTTATTGGTGTTTTAACATGTTCATGTGGCCTTTTCTGATGATGGAGGACATGTTTAAAGAACATTAAGCTTAAAACTACCCTCTGCGAACCACCATCTGAACATGGTGGGGGGGTTGAGACCTCGAGTGATCTCAGGAGCAATGCAGTCTGGGGATTCAGCCCCCGGTAGGGTCTCCCATGGTAGACAGGTCCTGGGTGGCGAGCCAGACAAAGAGCGGTTCAGAAACCCTTATGAGAAGACAAAACACAGATCCAGTGATGGATTAGCATCACCGGGGCCCCACCCTGGCCTGCAGGCGAGCACCTGGTGACCGGGGCTCCTCCCACAGGCCCTGGTCAGGTCCAGCCAGAAGAAACAACATGGGATCACTCTATTGTGGGCCCTCCACCTGTAGGGGAGCTCAGAAGGGGCCGGTGGCAGTCAAAGGTGCCTCGGCGGCAAAAACCCAGTCATGGAACTTGGCATTTGGCACATGGAACGTCACCTCTCTGGGAGCCTGAGCTTGTGCAAGAGGTACCGGCTGAGGGCTCTCATCTAGGCTCTGAAACTCAGTCCCCCGGTTCCATTGTCCTCCTGGGGGACTTCAATGCCCACGTGGGCAATGGCAGTGACACCTGAAGGGGCGTGATTGGCAGGAACGGCCTCCCTGATCTGAACCAGAGCGGTGTTTTGTTGTTGGACTTCTGTGCTAGTCATAGTTTGCCCATAACAAACACCATGTTTGAGCACAACGGTGTCCATCAATACACGTGGCATCAGGACACCCTCGGCAGGAGATCAATAATTGACTTTGTGGTCGTTTCAGGCGACCGTGTGTCTTGGACACTCGGGTAAAGAGAGGGACAAAGCTGTCCACTGATCACTATCTGGTGGTGAGTTGGATTTGCTGGCAGGGAAGGAGGCCGGAAAGACTTGGCAGACCCAAACGTACTGTGAGGGTCTGCTGGGAACGTCTGGCTGAGCCCTCTGTCAGGAAAGTCTTACCTCCCTTATCCAGGAGAGATTCATACAGGTACCGAGGGAGGCTGGTGACATTGAGTCAGAGTTTGTTGAGGTAATAAAAAAGGACTATCGGTTGGCCTCCAAGAGATTCTGGCAAACCGTCAATCACCTCACAAAAGGAAAGCAGTTTTCCACAGGAACCTTTTTCAATTTAGGTGGGGAGCTGCTGACTTTGACTCTGAACATTGTCAGGCGGTGGAAGGAATACTTTGAGGATCTCCTCAATCCCGCTGACATGCCTTTCTCTAAGGAAGCACCTTGGGGTGGGGCTGTCCATTACCCAAGCTGAAGTCACTGAGGTAGTTAACAAGCTCCTCTGTGGCAAGGCACCGGGAGTGGACGAGGTCCGCCCTGAGTACCTCAAGTCTCTGGATGCTGTGGGAGTGTCTTGGTTAACGCGTCTCTGCAGCATCGCGTGGCAGTCAGGAACAGTACCACTGGACTGGCAGACAGGGGTTGTGGTTCCCCTTTTCAAGAAGGGGGACCGGAGGGTGTGTTCCAACTACCGGAGAATCACACTCCTCAGCTTCCCTGGGAAAGTCTGGAGAGGAGAGTCCGGTCGATAGTCGAACCTCAGATCCAAGAACAGCAATGCGGTTTCCGTCCTGGTCGTGGAACTGTGGATCAGCTCTACACCCTGTCTAGGGTGCTGGAGGGTTGGTGGGAGCTCGCTTCACTCCAAGTGCTGCCCACAACTCAGAGATGAATTTCTAATGAGCTTCCGTCCGCTCTGCAGAACCTCTGTTCTAGAAAACCACACAAGTTTTTATTTATTTTACAAAAAAGAAAAGAAGAAAATAATTCAAAGGCCACTCCACTTTGACAACACATCTAAATAGGATCATAGTGGGAATTTAAATCATTGAAAAAAAAAAAGTGTGTGTGAAAAAAAGAGAATTAAAAAACAGGCAAAATACTTTTATATTAATTTATTTTGTTGTTTTCCCGAGTCAATATATTCATTAGTTGAGACTTTACACAGGTAATGTTTTCCATCCTGAGCACTGAACTAAACTCCCGACACATAGATCCCTCCCAACATCATGTTTTTTCTTTGTAGTTCAGAGCAATAATGATGCAAAATTTAAAAACACAACATTCCCACAGAAAAAAAAGAAAACAAAAGTGATAATGAAAAAAAAACAGTTTGAAAAGTAAAATTCCATATAAAATAAACTGCATTTGAAAAATTAAATGACAAAAGAAGCACCTTGCATAAGGACCGAGTCTACTTCATGATATAAGACAGCTTAGAATACATCTGCAACTCTCCACATTTATGCATTAATTAACAATCCCATACAATCAACAAAACGTGTCTTCACATTAGCTTTGGTCACCCCACAAGTATAGCTTTCTGCTAAACCTGACCAAACCCCTCACAGCAGCTGGACTCTACAGGCTTGCAAGAATATATTGCACTACTCTTTCCTTATTTGAAATGTCTGTTGGGTTACAGATTTAAAAACCTTACATGATTGATGACTAATTTCAGAGCCTTAAAAGAAGACTTGCTGTTCTAGCCTGTTTTGAGGACAAAAGAGGGACTCATTAGACAAGAACATTGTTCATTCAGAAATTTGATGTAACAGTACAGAGCAAATACAAAAATAAAGAAATAACAAAAAAACAAACAAAAACTGCAGCCTTGAGCCACGCAGTCAACAGAATTTACACAAAAGATAGTATGGTTATTGGTTTTAAAATAGAAGGTAAAAATGTTAAAAGGGTCAGGCACACAATTACAGGGTAAACAGTGTTCACATCTACAATCTGGTGTGTTACAAACAGAGCTGAGTGCATTTACAAAAGAAATTACTCAAAGAACATTGGTATAATGCTAAAAGACTAGTTGGAAAGTACACGGATGTCCAGACTGCTCTTTACCACACTGCTAATGTCAGAGTTTGTCTGCACTTCTAATTCAATACATGGTAAGAAGCTTGAAGTGTCACAGTAAAACAGTCAGCCTGAAGATAAAACTGAAAGAGACTAGAACAATGGCTGATGATTGGCTGTAGGGCTGGGCCTTATGGGCAAAAAGCAGTTTTATATCCATTTTCAGATAGGATGACGGAATGGATTTTAAAACAATGTATTTCTCAGTTTTCCTTAAAGAATGATAGTAGCTCTACAGAATGTGACATATTTCCATTTCAGCTGATGTCAACCAGTGTCAGCAGCTCACATCTCTATTTCTGTAAATGCCTTCTTTTCCTGTCAAAATCCTAAACAACCCCATGTTCACTTTTTATGTTTGTTAAACAGCACAAGGAGTATATAAATTATAACAAATGACACATTATTGTTGTTTGCTAAACACTAGACACTCATTTTACAGATGCTGCTTTGTCTGTTCATCATTGAGTTGCTTTAGTTTCTAAGAGTGGGTGAGGATTAAATAAAAAAGGAATGAAGCTGATGAAAACAGCCTTGCTGTATCCCTATGAACATTATTTCTGGTTTTGTTTAACCGCCCAGCCCTAGCTGATGAGGCTTTTCCCTACTTCTATTTTTCTTTCAAAGGTTTCCAACAGCCAAAACCGAACATAGAAGTGACCCCAAAACCGGCAGAGTGAGTGTTCAACATGTTCTTCATATTTACAGACGCAGAAGGATGGAACTTCTTCGAAATGGTAGCCCAGTGGAGGTGGAGGGTCCATCTGTCAGATTATCAGAAGCTATGGGGGGGGGGGTCATCTCATTTAGGGGAGCAGGCTGAGGGCGGGTCCCACTTCACAAAACGCTTTGCAACGATCCGGCCTCCAAATGCATCTTCAGTTCACTTTGGCTGCCTCTGTTTGCACATCATCTTGGGGATTGCTGTGACTGCGTTGCCATGACAACCCCTCCAGGTTGGCCCGACCCCATACCTGCGAGGACGGACATAGCCACCGCTTCAGCAGCGCGGACATTCAGCCCGTTGATGGTGGCCCTTGGGCTTGAAGCTGGAGGTGACGGGCCGTGCTGAATAACTCCAGCTGGAGAACCGACGGGTTCTGTGGAAATATCCCGATGAGGCTCATCCCTTCCTGCAGCTATAGACAGAGAGCAACATTCACCCTTAGAAGGTGAGAGGTGAGCGGGTAAAAATAGAACATTAGATGGAGGAGGTGGAGGGTGAATCCTTACACATGAGGTGATATGATCCAGAGATGGTACTGAAAGATTACCTAACATTGCTGCTTTCTTCTGCATGACGGTGACAGGACAGTCTTTGTGAGCTAGAAGGAGCTGCTTGAGCTGGGCCACCTCATTCCTCAGTAGGGTTACTTCACTCTAACGTCAAAGTAAAAGCGCAACACACAAATGATCCTCAGCCCTACAAACCAAAAGCTTATGGAAATGCTTTACTGTGAGAACACTTACAGTCAAAGAGACATTCATGTTAGCAAGATCGTCTGCCTTTTTTTCCAAAGAGTTAACCCACAGCTTCCGCTTTTGTCTGCAGCGAGATGCAGCCGCACGGTTTCTTTCCAAAAAACGCTGTCTCCTCTCATCAGGGTCCATCTCTGCTGCACGTCGCCGCCGGCCCCCTGTTGGCTGAGCAGGGGACACCTGGAAATTGAGGAAGGGGTAAAATTTGCCTTGTAGATGTCAAGTCTGACACAAATGATATAAGAAACAAGAGGAGGAAATGAAGCTTTAATGTTTCTGCTAAATAGTTTGTCGTTGCATCATGGTGTGGTTTGCTGTTGCTCTAACCTCTCATCCAACCCCTTTGATTATGCAACATTCTCCAGACTAATTTGTCACTAGGATACCCGCAGGACCATCTAGAGCAGTGGTCCCAAACTCTCTGGGCTGTTAGGACACTTGGTACTGGCCGCAGAGAAAATATTTGGTTATTTAAAATCTGGTTCCAAAGGAAGTTTTATTTTGGAAAAACCAATGGATTCTCTCCACTACATTTGACTCATTCTGACGCATGTCAAGTCGCTCGATCACGTGTCAAAAATACATCGACTACTTTTTTGAAGCGTATGCACCGACCACTAGACTGAAATCCATTAACAAAAAAAAAACCAAACAAATTTGGAACATTTTTCTTGGTAGAAAGGTTCCAGTGAGGAAACTGAAGAAGAGCCTTCGACTTCAAAATATCTAACAATCTGCATTTAAGAGACAAAAACCAGGAGTCTTGATCCAAATATGGATTTATTGCAACAGTTGTTCCCACAGACCATAATAATAATGCTGAATATTCAGCAGTCAGCTGTCTAATATTATGAGGATGCTGCTAATGAAGTTATTCAAACAGCAGAATCATGTTTGTTATTACATTTATAAAATACCAGTTTTAGTGAATTTTTTAATGTATTTATTTGTCACGTCTTAAAAATCTGTCAAAGCTGAAGTTGGCGTCTGATTTTTTAGCTTCCATTTCATTTATGGGAAAATCTAAATCCCATTTGAATGGTTCCTCCATGAAATCTGGTGTAAAAGTAAAGTTTAAAGCAGCTGCAGATGTTTTATAGAGGAAGAAGATGATAAAAATACGTAGAGTACTGTCAAAGGTTTGTTATTTATCAAGGTCCCCTCCTGCATATAGATATGTAAATTGATGTTATAATATAAATTACAGGGCTGCACGGTGGCGCAGTGGTTAGCGCTCCTGCCTCACAGCAAGAAGGTTCCCGGTTCAAGTCCTGGCTGGGGGACCTTTCTGTGTGGAGTTTGCATGTTCTCCCCGTGCATGCGTGGGTTTTCTCCGGGTACTCCGGCTTCCTCCCACCGTCCAAAAACATGCTTCATAGGTTAATTGGTTACTCCAAATTGTCCCTAGGTGTGAATGTGAGTGTGCATGGGTGTGTGATTGTGGCCCCTGCGACAGACTGGCGACCAGTCCAGGGGTGTACCCTGCCTTCGCCCATGAGTAGCCGGGTTAGGCTCCGGCGACCCCGTGACCCCGAAAGGGATAAAGCGGATTGGAAAATGAATGAATGAAATATAAATTACTGTACTTGTGGTTGAGCGGGCGACGGTGCGTCAGAATTCTGTGTGGGCTGCTGGCTCTGTTCCTGCCGCTGGGGTACAGCAGGAATGGATCCTGATCCAACAGCGGCTTCGTCTAGTGCTGAAGGGCCTTGAGACAAAGCTGCCTTCAGCCGCTACCAACAGAACCAGGCAACAATCAGAACCACAGACCGAAACAACAATCAGAACCACACGTTCAAGCAAACACTCAGAACCACATTAAGGCCTGAAATTCCCTTTGTTAAATGGGGGGGTTATACACTTTTTTGGGGGGGAGGGGGATTACTTGTGAACTTGGCCACAGATCTTTTGTTGCCCAACTCATTCCACAGAATAACCCATATTTAGAATTGAAAATGAGGAAAGTTAGGGCCCTTTCTATGCATGATTTCAGCAGCAGCAGCTGGTGGATTTAGTGAACCTGTCCTCTATTACTGTTGACAACCTGTTGTCTCGCTTGTTTCTGTTGTGAAACTCTCTCTCTGCCTCAAGAAGCAAGCTCATCTGCGATGTGTGAGAGGGGTAGGCTAATCTTACTCCAATCAACTTCATCATTTCAGTCCTACTTGTAGGTGTGATGCAAACTTGCGGATTATGACAAATTAATTTGATGTGGGAATTTCCCGCATTATAGGAGCTCAGTTTGCGGGAATTAATTTAAAAATGCGCGATTGCTGCAATCCCACAGGAAAATTCAGGCCCTGCACATGTTAAAGAAACACTCAAACAACAATCAGAACTGCACGCCCAAGCAACAACAAGAACCACAGGCCCAGACAACAATCAGAATATATCAGGCGGTAACGATATATATCACAATATAAACCAAATAACTATATCTGTCAAATGTGAACGCTCTGTGGCTCATTAGAGAAATGTGTCATCATCAGCAGGTTGTTTAGACTTCAATCTTGATTTCCTATCATACTTTAAACATAACAGATGCACTGAAGGAACATGATGCAACAGATTTTAATCCCAGAAAACTAAAAGAAAGGCAGAAATATTACAAACTAAACTGAAAATGAAAGCAAAAACTTTCAAGTTTCAAAAGAGAACATCAATAAAACAGAAAATAAACTGCTGGATCAGTTCCATTAAAAAAACATTAATTCTACAAATAAATTCTAATGTTTAAAGTTTTACAGAACAAACATCAAATTAACAAACATTTTTGTCAACATGTAAATAATCTAGGAACTAAAAGCAAATTCTCTGAATTTCTTTTCATAGTTTAGACTGTTGCTGCTGTGAAGGTCTGAACTTTGTTGTTTTTCTGGAGAATTCTGGTTTATTTCAGTCTGAGACTGAGCATGTTTGGTGGCACTGCTTCAGGTGATATAAAAGGTTGGTGGGATTTCCAGTTTTAAAAGGAACATGCCTTCTGCACAATTTGCAGTGCACGATACTCTGATTTTGGTCAGAATAAAATAAACTAATATACCTCCACACAGGGGCTGAAAAACACTGGCCAAGTTGGCTGGTTGATAAATAAAAAAATCTATCGGCTAAACATTTATTTTATCGGTCTATTTTACACAGAAATGCCACAGATATTTTACTTTTTGGAACATTTTCTGACTTTATTTTTAGGAAAATGAAATTGCATAAAAGTAATTTATAAATGGTATGAACACGTCTTTACTGACATCCAACTGTAAACTGTAAACAAGGACAGATTTAGTAGATTTTCTAATTCTGCCTCCAGGTGATCACATTTCATATTATTTTAATATTATTAATATTAATATAATATTAATATTATTTTTACATTATTTTAATAAATCATGACGATGAACCGCCTGAAAACAGTAAAATGTTTTGGGTTCTTGACATTATATACCATCATTGAAATGAAAGCTGCAGCTTTAAGGAGGATTGAGCACAACATCTGACAGGTCACAGTTTTCAGTGTAACACAGACTCTGTGATGCTACACAGACGCTGCTAAAACAGTGGATTCAATTCTGTTATTATTTAGAAAATACAGTTTTTATGAATGTCCTATGAATTCATCTTGTTGTATTTATCCGCCGCGTCTTAAAGGCCGGTCTGTGAAAATACTTTCTGACTTTAAACCGGTCCGTGATCACACAGGACACACAGAACAGCTAGTTAGCATCATAGCATTAGCGGCTAACAAGCTAGCATCATAGCATTAGCGGCTAACAACAGCGCTGTCTCTAAATCAACACATTTTATGAATCTGTCTGTTGCTGCTTTAAGTGAAGCAGTTTTATCCTCCAGTTCTGACTGGATCCTGTTAGAAATCTCCACATATTCTGCTGTTTCATCAGCCAAACTAAACGCTGCACAGGTGAAGTGACTGCGGGGGTGGGGTGTTGTCTCTCATATATATTAGGGCTGGGCAATATATCGATATAATCGGTTAATCAATTTTTTTGTTCTAGACGATTTATTTTTGGAAAATCGAGATTTCATTTTTGCTGCTTTCTTGGGCTTCCCTTGCCCGCCCATCTGTCTCTCGCAACGAGCAGACAGGAACACGACAGCAAGCAGAGGAGCTTCTTTCACAAGGCCGAGAAATAATTGCGCAATATTTACAAGCGCCTGCAAAACGTATAGCGCCTCCACCCCCACTCCTGTAGCTTCTGTACACTTCTCTGTGACGCATTTAGCTTAGACTGATAGAACAGCTGGACGTGGAGGTTTTTAACGGGATCTGAACAGAAATAGAAGACAAACCAACTGGACCCACAGCAGCAACAGAGTTTAATAGAAAAGAGACAATAGTGTTGTTACACACTGATGCTATCATGCTACAATGCTATATGCTATGCTAACGAGCTGTGCTGCTTGTCGCCAGTTTGTGATTTAATGTCAGAGAATATTTTCATGGAGCGGACTGTAAGACATGGCAGATAAATACAACAAACTTAATTCATGGAGATTCAGTAAAATTGTATTTTTTAAATACAATAACAGACGTGAATCCACTTTGAATGAAACTTTATCAACAATATCTAACATTACAGAGGCAGTGTTGAGCTGAAAAAGGGGTCACAGGGACGCTTGTGAGCTGTGCTAAAGAGAAGAAACAACACATTTGTGATAGAAAATAAAACACTTCATAAACCGTGTGAAAATGCCAAAAGCAGAGAGCAAAGACTGATTAGAAATCTGAGTCATTTAAAACAGTTATCTTATGTTTTCATTATGCTGTGATGTCCTCTCTGCATTCCACATCATGTCATTTTTAAAACAACCCCTATAGCTTTTCTTTGTAAAATAATGTAATAATTTTTCTGGTAAAAAATGTGCCTGACCGGTAGATTTTTTTTCATCCACCGGCCAACTTGGCTGGTGGATGAAAAAATGAAATGTTGACCAGTGGGGTTGTGACTTCAAACTTGAAGCATCAAACCACACGCAGCAAAACCTACTTGAAGGTCGTAGCTGCAAAAAGTGGGAGTCTCTTTAAAAGATGCTTAAGCTAGTGGTCGCTCACCAAACATCTGCTGCATTGAGCTATAAACATGTTTACAGCTTGAATTGAGTTGAATTTTGTGTTTGAGCAGATTTCCAAAGAAAATGTTAAAATAAGATAGTTTTTGTTAAATATATTCTATCATTTGTAATTTTTTAAAGAAAGTAAAAGTAGGGAGAAAAAATAGATTTAAATAGAAAATCGAATTTTCTGTGAAAAAATCTGAGTATATTCTCACCATCTTAGTCTCAGAATGAAGGCTAAATTCAGACGGGGAGGATGACCCACTGCTAACTCCTCTAACAGGGGGTCCTGGAATTCCAGGGATGTTAGCCACGGTGTTCATTGGCCTTGCAATCTGAAAATTGTAACACATTTAATGAAAAAGAGAAGAAAAACAGGGTGAAATCTTCAATTTATTTCCCTAAAGATTAAAAAAATTCTTACAGATATTACAGAAGTCATCTGAACAGGACTGGGTAAAAGAGAGACAGTTTGTCCGTTATGAAGATGTCTCATCAATGGATATGCACTTGTAGGGGATCTGCAACCACATCAAATGTTAGTACATTACATAAACACCTACACAATCCATGTGATGCTTCATTTGCTCTGGTAGATATATGCAACATCTATACAGTGATGCAGATTATCCTTGTGATTTTTTTTTATTCTCTGTTTGAATATTTCAAGATTTAGTAAATACTGTTGAAAGTCCCCAAAAAACATTTACAAAAGTGAACAGGGAGAAAGTGCAATTTACCCCAACTGTCTGTTGGAGGGCGGAGCTTGTGTGATCACAGAGGTTGGGGACGGTAGGGTCGGACGTAAAGAGTCATTGCTCAAATGAAGAGGCAGAGATCCTGGACGCACAATGGTTGGAGTGGCAGCAGAACTTGCCAAGGGCTTTGTGATCATCTCCTGGTGTTGAATTAATGGATGCATTTTAGCAGGGTAAAGTACTTAACCAACCACTAAATCATGATAACATATCTGCCCTCTAACCCTTGAATCTCTGCTGTTTTCAGACATGCTGGATGAAGAATCAGGACTTCCAGGAGGGGAGGAATCAACTTGTAAAGGACCCTCATCCTCCTCTTTGACTTCAGAAGGTGTTTGCAATAGTGCAGCCTTAAAATATCAGAATAAAGAAAGAAAACAGAAGATGAAGGCATTCAGATCTATGAAATTCCAAAAATACAAATTTTCAGGCTACAAACACACTGGATTATGAGGCGCATCATCACTGAACGAGTTGATTTTCATACATAAGGCGCACCAGATAATAAAAGAAAACAGTTATAGTGTAGTATGGCCAAACTACCCAGAATGCCTAGAGCAGAGATGGGCAGCTACAGGCCTCGAGGGCCGCAGTGTCTGCATGATTACCAGCTACCCAAGCCCTAATCATGACCTGCTTCAGGTGTGTCCAGCCAGTTAGAACATGCCAGAGCATGGCATGTTGGAAAACATGCAAGAATGCGGCCATCGAGGACCGAGTTGCCCATCCCTGGCCTAGAGGGACCAAGAGGCAGGCAGTTGGTCAGAGGGGTTGATGGGAAGTTCTGTGTATTTTATAGTGATCTGTGTTGTTTTTCACGCTTTCTAAACTGCTTTTGCAGAGAAAACGACACAACTGATAAGTCAAACTTTATTAAACTCACTGATCACAAAACTCTCACTTCTACTGTTCATTAGGTTAAAGCACAGTATGCATCACTCCTCGAGGTACTTGACTACAATACCCACAATGCTCCAACAAACCATCAAGCGGGGCAGCTTTATAGTTTACCAAAGTCGTACTCAAAGATTGACAAATGTTTGACTGCCTTGTACCCCAGAAAATCAGTTCCAGGTCAGCAAGAACAACCAGTTCATATATAAGGAACACCGTCAATTTATGAGAAAATTAAAGCATTTCAAGTGTGCCTTATGGTCCGAAAAATGTAGTACGTCACATCCGAAAACTTTTTTTAAACTAAAGCTATGTGAAAAATGGAATAGTCGCGGTTTCTTCTTACAGGGTGTTTAGTCTTTTGTTCATCTTCTTGTGCTTTGCTAAACTCCTGTTCAAAGGAGCTGGCCAGCTCATTGAACAAACCAACCTCCTCACAGTTTTTCAGGAAACGAGTAGGAGTGGGCGTCTGGTCTGCCAGAAATAAATGAGTGACAAAAATTAGAGACAGATGGAGGCATGCTATTGTGGTTTTCTGATCAATGACATTGTCAATGTCAAACGAAAGCATCAGGCAAATACCTGCAATGATAACAGAGTCTGTCCTGGCAGGACCGAATTTTAATGTCATTTCATGCTTATGTTTGTGGACTGACAGGTGGTCTTCGTTTGTGAACCTCTGTAAGACATGATATAGTCATCAAGACACACAGGTTAAGAATGAACAAAGGGATACCGACACAATAGCAAGAAGAAACAAAAGCTTGCTGTTTGTTTCTTCACTTTGCCAGACTGAATAAAATAAGTAGCACTTAAGAGAGCACAAATACAAGGTTGAAGTGGCTGATTAGGCGAGTGTTCGAGGCCTGTGCAAGAAAAAGAATATGCTCCAATTAAAGAGGTGGTGTCATAAGTTATTCAACAAGGGAAAGATCTTACAGAGCTTCTCTGAATCAGTTGGTTTTTCAGTTTTTTCAAACTACATGGCCATGATCTTGTGAAAAACGTTGCTTGTTCTGGAAAAATGAAGGTGGAAAATTAGACCGTGTAAAACATACTTCTTTAAAACAGAGACAAACATTGAAAGGGTCTGACAGTGCCACTGGTGATACAGAAATCAGAATATATATATATCTTCTTTGACTTTCAGCTGCTCCCTTACAGAGCTCCCACAGTGAATCATCCTATGATTGAAAAATGGCATAAGCTAAATACATTTAATAATACTGATCCTCTGCTCAGTGTATAAGGGACATTGGAGGAAGAGGGGGGTTGATATCATCTTGCAAAAATAAAACAAAAACATCTAAAGAAAGTATTAGGAGCTGATTTAAGTTGAATAGCATGTGCTGAGAATTGGCTCAATATTTAAAAGAACTTTTTTTTCCCCTGATTTGAGGATCACTTAGTTTTGCTTCACGTACATTTACTTTCTCTGTTAATCATTAAATAGGTTCAATATTAAAGACCCCCTCCAATTAAAATTGGGCTTTTAACGTGTTTTTGTGACATTTTTCTCGTGATCCAGGACATATTTAAAGAAAATGAAATTCTGAATATTTCTTTATTCAAAATATGATGGATCAGGAGCAGATAAAAATGTGTGGTTTGAAAATGTTCTCAGTTGTGATGCAGAGACTGATATGAGCGGGCCAAAGTCTTCCTGTTCCGGTCGATTCTGATGCATCCACTTGCAGAATTAACAGATCCATGTTCATCTTTGTTTTACTCGTTTGAGCTGCCATCTGGCTCAAAACTGTATGGCTGGATAGCTCTGATATTGCTCGCTATTTTAGTAGCACTGCTAATGTTAGCTTGGAGTTGTGAGGGGCTGTAAGCTAGCGGGAGAGTGTAAACAAAGGCATGATGGGATATCAGGAAAGGAGGAATATTTCACTCTAATAGTCTCACCCACAACCCAGAGGCAAATTTTTGAATACATTCTGCAGAAAATGTAATTAAAAAATTACAGTCTTTTTAGATTTAGGCTAAAACAGCAAAATCATGATTAAAAGAATACTAGAAACACTTACAATAGATCCAAATATATTTGGAGTGGGACTTTAAAAAGCTAAAGCAGTGTTCCTCAGGATTCACTGTGTTGTTGATGTCTCTTTATGGATTAACCTCAACATGGTTAATCAAAACGTGGTCTGTGTTTCATGTATGTGAAGTTACATTGCTGATGTTCTCTGTGTTTTAGTAAACATGAGGCAATACTATAACATCAGCTATGAAACTGACATAAGACTAGCTTCAGACCATGTTTATAAGCTTTGCATTTAAAAAAAAAAAGACCAACTATACATTTAAAAACATACGGTTCTGTGGTAATTTGAATGCTGAACCACTCCCCTTATGTTTGGGAAGGGTTGTGCTCCATGTATGAAATGGATAATTAGAATAAAAGTAAGGTGCACTCTTACCTGCCCGCATCCAGGAGCTGTGCAGACAAACGGACGATCATCCCCCATCTCCGACTAGTGTTTTGCAAAACAGGGTGAGAAGCAGAAAAATAAACGGTTTTGTTAGCTGAAAAGTTGTCAGGAAATGAGTGGGTCTCATTGACAAAGAAGGAAAGGGATTACAATTTTGTGGGTTATACTTTTGTGCATCTTTGACATTCCTAATAAAAAATAAAGAATCAAAAGCAATTTGTTGACTATAAAATGACATTGTTCACCTGCTGTGGCTTAACAAGGTGTTACTAAAAGACAACTCCCGAAAAAAAATTACGTCAGGCGTTTGTAAGAAAGAACGTTTCTAGCAGTCCCACCAACTAATAGTAAGCAGGGAGGGACCCAGGCCGAACACCGGCCTGTTTGGAGCATGTCCACTGGACCACAAAGCAGCAATGTCAACGAAAGCTAGTACCCTTCCTATACTGTCCTCAGTGGGGCTGCATTGTTCCAGGGTTAGGATAGATTATTTACTAAGGCCACATCCGGAGCCAGTTTCGACTCCAAACACAGATGGGCCGCAAATTGACATGTCAGGACTTAACATAAAAAATTTTCCTCCAAACTTGACATGACATAACAGCGAATGAGTAAACTAACTTCATTGAAACCAAAATGTGCTGAACTACAAAGGCTGCTACTGGTATGAAAGAGTCCCACCACAACCAAGATAGTATTTGTGCTAACTGCTAAACCAAGCTGTACTAACTTGCCATGAGAATTTACACTTATAGGTTCGCAAAACTGCACCTAGCGTTACACGTTAGCAAGCTAATGCTAATACTCAGAAACTGTCCGAGTCATAGGGGTGTTTAACGTGAATATTGACAAATTCTTCTTATCTTGAATTCAAAATTCATGTTTAAAAAAGAAAAGAAAAGAATTTCAAACTCACAAGCGTTTAAACCGCCTCAGCAAGACCCACCTCCCCGCTCCAGACACTAATGCTGAGCTGCTGCTGCCTGTCCGTTGTTGACACTCTGACACTTCCATCAACCAAATCTCGCGAGAGCAGGGATTTGGCGAGGTATTACGTAACATCAGGCTGGACGGAAACCTACAATTTTTTATTCCTAGCATATATAATTTATCTAGGGGTTCATCAGTTGTTTTTGGGAACTTGGCGCATAAAAACTATCAACCAACAATCAAGAACTGTCGCAACAAGCAAAAAGAAACTGTGCCACCGCGATTACATAACCGCTTCAATTTCCGGATGTGTACTTGTCAAGCATGATTTGATTGTGATGTGGTGTAACAGCTGTCATGTGGCTGGACATGCATTCCCCTGGATCACGCAGACCCTCCTAATCCCATCATAAACTAACGAAAGAATACCCGTGGTTTTAAAATGTTTATTGTAATATCCATGAGACAAACAAAATCCACTCATATGATGTATGGCATGGTCTGCTGTTTTCATTGAGATTTCTAGCGCCCACAAATTAAAACGTAGATGACATCAAGTATAAACACGCTTTTACTTTTTTCCATTATGAACAACACTGAAACCACTGCTGTCATGTTTTATTTCTATTCCAAATGAGTAATAATTCTTTCGGCCTTGTTTTTTACTTCTGTGGGCAAAACTTTTCAAAAACAAGTTTGACATTCATGTAATATACAGAATTTCCCTGTACAACAATATTCTGAGAGAGTAAAAGTGAAGACCCAAATGCAAGTGCAGACGTTTGTTTGCAATTTGCTCCCATTGTAGTTATGTTGCATTAATGAGCATTGAATAAAAACCAGAGGTTCACAACACTTTGAATTAATAGCACACAACCAAGATTTGAGGGTGAATACAATGTATACATTCAAACAACTAAACTACAGACAAGGCAAAAAAAAAAAAACAGTTCAGTAAATACAGGCATCTTTAACAGCTGCAGCCTGTGTAGCAAAAATGATATAAACACACAGACCCAGCTCACCAGTGGCTACAGACTATATTCATGTGAAAACTTTAATCAATAGCAGTCAATTAAAATGCTACAGCAGAATGACAAACTGCAAAGCTACATAGGTGTTACTACAAACAGAGGTTGTTTCTTTAGGGTCCCTTGAATATTCGTTTTGTCATTCCTGTTTTCCGATTCTTTATTTGTATCAAAGTCTGAAGGAATTGAACATTTTCACAAGTGTGTTTTTAAGGCCTTTTCATACTAGAGAGAGCAGAGATACCCAAACCCTCATATTTTATAGATAAATGCAAACTAAAAAATACATTTCCTGGATTGTGTTTCAAGTCTACCATAAAGACTTAAAAATGTTTTGGGGCAAAAATTTACAAACAAGTTCTGGAGAACAATCATCATCCCAGACTTTGCAATAGAATAGTGGAATTAATGAAATATTAGCTTAACCTGCAAAACTACAGAAAATAAAGAAATTACTTAATTCTAACACTTATGCACTGCTACAAGAAAAAAAATAATTTAATTGTACAAAAACATAATACAAGCTTAAGTCAGGCAAGCTAGGTTTCTCCAAATGTTAATATCTTCTATAATGTAAAAGCTTAGCTACTAAAATATGATGTATTTCGACTTATGACTTTACATATTTGATTTGAATAAAGCCTCAATCACAAATGAAAACTATGCATCGATATTAAACTTAGAAAGTGACTATTTTCAAAATATGTGCGGCCATGCTGAACTTTTTTCTTGGCCACACAGACCCAGATGAAGGGTTAAGGTTAGGATTACAGTTTTGGTTAAACCATAAAATGGTTCCAAAGCGCAGCTGTCTGCAGATCAATGCTCCCCCGGGGATGGACCAGCTGCGGAAAACACAGTTTACTTACCTAGGCGCGTGACAACTAACGGGACTAACTTTAACTTAAGTTTACATATGTGTGACCAACAACCTTTAGCCTTGGAAGCACTTAAAATACATGTGGTCATCTTGGCTACACATATTACTTGTGACCAACATGAGTTTACATCAATTTTTGTGCTTGTCGCACGTAAATACGTGTGAATGACAGCATTAAATTGATGTTAGTACAGCTGTTAACCAGCTTTTAATGACCCACCCCCACGTCTCTCACAAAGAAATAGAAACATGCAAAAACAGTTGACTGGAGCAGCTTTTACAAATCATCCTGACATGTTGAGAATACGTGCCGTTCAAAGATGATGCATAAGAGCACCAGTAACTTCAAAGGCGGATTTGTCACATGTAGAAACAGACCAGCTCAATATAAAACATATTAATATGACAATTTTCCCAACATCCTGAAGACGTGGACTGGTCAAACCACCAACACTGCTCTATTTCCACTTCAGCCCCCTGCTGAAAAGACCTACAAGAGGATTCATTTCAACTTTTACCACTAAGAAACATGGAAATCTTAGAAGAATTCCTTTAACATCAAGAACATTTCTGCAAAAAACTACTTAAGACAGTCCCCCGAGGGAAAAAAAAAACTCAAAAAGTGATCAAATGACCATCTTACCCACAAATACCAAACTCAAGAGATCAGATTGTATCTGCTGGAAGTGCAATCCAAATCTACTCTTAAATTGAACAGAAGTCAAGGATGAACTGTTAATCCTGGACATGATCGTTCTGTTCTTGACTCTTCTGAATCTTTTACTATGACAAAGATGCGCATGATTCTCTGTTTGAATGATGGATAGCTTGGAAGAACACTGCTAGATGAATATAAAAAAATTAAATAAAACATCCATCCTTTTTCTGAGCCTTTCAGGGTCACGAGGCTGCTGGAGCCTGCTCAGCTACAGTTGGGTGAAGGCGGGGTACACCTTGAACAGGTTACCAGTCTGACACTCAAACCTAATGTCAAATCAAAAGATAAACCTATGAAGTAAGTTTCTGGACTGTTGGAGGAAGAAAGCCCACGCATGTATGGGGTGAACATGCAAACTGCACACAGAAAGGTCCTAGCTGCTGGGATTTGAACCAGGACTTTCTCACGATGAGGCGAGTGCCAACCACTACACCACAGTGCAGCCCACTAGTATACTTCTAATTAAAGTATCAAACTAAATTCTGTCTGTCAAGTAAAGTACCAAATTTTCTAATTACAAATTTTATAAATTAATATAAAGCTCTAATCTTTAAGGTTATTTCTTGAGTCTTTGAACCTATTTTGGTGAGTTGGGGGAATATTCTGCTCCTTCCCACTATGTCTGGATCCCTGCTGAGGTGGGAACCGTTTGCCATGACTGAAGCCTTTCTGCTGCTCCTGCCTCCTGAAGACTGAAGCTCTTCCTCTGTCAGGAGTTTCTCTGAGGCTGTGTGAAGGTTTACGCTGGCTCCTTTTATCACCACCTTTCTCCGAAGTTTGCCTAGAGCAGAGCTGACTTTCCTTGACTGCATTGACCTTGAGCTCCTGCAGAGGCTGACTGGATGAGGAGTTTGCAGGGTGGTAAGAGGGCGTCTGTGCAGGGGGCGGTTCTTGAGCCAGTCTCTGACACACTTGTGCATAGCTGAGCTTTTTTGGCTCCTAGTAAGAAGAAAAGAAACATCATCAATGAATGTAACAAATTCAAGGATGAACATCTGAAGAGCAACAACTAAAGTAACAAAAAGTTTTTTTTTTGTTTTGTTTTAGCATGACCTTTTTAAAGTTATAAAACCGCTGTTATGTATATTCAAAGCCGCGCTAACATAGCTGACCGGCAACTGTTGGTGACATCATTGAGTGGAAGGGACGTCAGAATGTGTGGAGACACTATTTTTCCATAACTCTCCGTTTGGAGGGCTAAATGAAGGCGGTAGGGAGAAAGGAAGAATTTGGATTCAGCCTTACCCTACCCCTCCAGCTTCACCTCACTCCTCCAATTGTTGGGGCATTTAGAGGGGTAGGGCTTACGGAAATATTTATTTTAAAGGGAAATCGCAACGGCAGAGGGCTCTATATCCATACGCCGCGAGGGTGTTCCGAGCCACAGAAGAGAAACGCGTTTCATGTGGGTGTGCTCTGAAGCACAGATTTTTACATTTAAATGTAAGTAAGGGCTTTTTGTTTTAGCATGACTGTTTAAAGTTATAAAACTGATGTTATATATTTTCCGAGCACTAGCAGCTACACGCCACCATAGATGACAGGCGACTATTGATGACATCATCGAATGGGAGTGACGTCCAAATTCAAAGACGCTCAATTCACTCATTCAAACACTATTTTTCCATATTTCATCATTTGGAGGGCTAAATGTAGGGGTAGGGAGAAGCTGTTAGGGAAGAATTCAGGATTTCCTTGGACTTTTCACTCTTGTATCTTTTGCACACAATTCTGTATGGTTTTCATTTTTACATTTTCTTTAAAAAATGAAGACTAAGAACTAAGACTATAATGAAAATGCATACTGCTCCTTTAGAAACCCCCTTACCTGTTCAGGTGCTGCGTTAGGAGAGGATGGGAGTGCTTTTTCTGAGGTCACCTCCTGGTTTGACGTGTGTTCTGCTGCTGGAGGAACGCTTTGCATGGACACATGTTCATTCTTCAGAACAGAAGGATCACTGTCCTGCTCTTTTGTGCTGGTAAGTGAAGTGCTGATTGAAAATGAGAAGTCATCTTTATAGCTGCATTCCGTTGAACAACAACATTTTCAATATCCTAAAGAGAGTCTATAGAACAGTGATCAATCAATAGAACGTATGAATACACCTTTCTTTTGGCTTTCTGGAACACAGGAGGCCGTTCCTGCCCATAAAACAGTTTTAGACCTAACTTCATACATTATCTTTATCTCATTATTAATCTTTTTAACATTTGTATGGAAACAAACAGCATTTCTTGTTTGAATCAGGTATGTAGTATTTGAAGTATTTGTCTTACCTTGAGGCTTGTGGTGGAACAGGAGTCAGGTTGCTGGCTGGTTTTTCAGAGCGTTTTGTGTTTTGAATCGAACTGACTTCGAGGCTCATAGTCTGAATCACAGAAAATGTTTCAGTGGATGCTGCTTTTTAAATTTCCAATCCTTCTTCAATCATAAAAACTATAAAACTGTATTAATCACCTTGGTAGTAGCCTTTGTGCCACGAACAACATCAGAAAGGCGCACCTCTGCCACAGATCGTTCCTGGACTGCGACCACAGATCCTGGAAGTGGAGGGAAGCTGGAAGCTTCAAAGTCAAACTTTGGAGCCCTTTCCTCCATAACAGAAATAAGTCTCTAATAGGTGGGAAAGAAAATAGAAAAGAATGCTAAGTCTCAACTCCAACATGAGAAGGTTTTTTTTGGCCAAAGTGAAGGAAAAACAAACCTACAGGAACACTCTCATCTTCACTTCTCCTCGTGCTTCTGTGGATGCCTCTTCTGCAGAAAAAGTAAAAACAGAAAATGTATTATAAAGACGTTAGGTTATTGAGTTTGGGAATTCAATTTATCTTTGTGATGTCAGTGAGTGAGGTAAACAGTAGACAAAGTCAAAAGATAAAGTAAAGAAGAATTCAAGCATCAAAACTGAATCAGAAAGGAGGACTTTTACACCGAAGTCACAGAGAGTTCTGTCTAGAAGGAAAGACTTCAATTACAAGTAAAAGGTACAGCCTTGTGTTTGAGAGAAGCGCTGTGTCTGTTAATTCTGTCCTGTGTGCATCTGTAGCATTCACCTTAGTGTTGTAAGAGTCGTATATTTTACATTTTTCGTGGTCCAATATGAACCTGCTATGTTTATAAAAAGAATGTTGATATAAAACACAACAAGCTGTATTTTAATACATTGGGTTTGTATGTTTGTAAATGTGAGTCAGTTCCTAACAGACACAAACCTCACCGTACATCACTGACACATATGCACTTACATTTTATATAAAAAGTCTGAATATAAGTGGGAGAAATTTTAAAGCCATAAACTGCACATACCGACTCCTACTGGAGCGGTGGGCGTTGACGGTGCTGGAGTTTGCTTTGCAGGTGTCTGCACCACTGTAAGTGTTCATGAACCCACTGTTAGGAAAAGGGGCCTAGAAACAACAGGGATAAAAAGTTCCATAATCTTCACCTTATGAAAAAAACTAAATGTGTTAAAATCCAACCCCAGATTAACCATTTTCTATCAATCAGGTATCATCTTTCTCGTCTGACATGACATTGTATAGTGTGAATGACTGGTTTTAATCAGAAATAGATGCAACTTCAAACATGAAATAGATCAGATTGTGTAAAAAAAAAACATTGTGCTAAACAAATGAGCGAAAACTTTAAGATTAAAAAGACTGTTGAGATTGTTACCAAATTGGACGATGAAATTAACTTGGTGTTACTGTACTACGAAATGTAATTACCATTACAACCAAATTCAATCACTACACTTTGAAACTCAGCACAAATGTGTTGCTGGTCAGATACACCGCTCAGAACAGTCAACTCAGATTTAAAAAAGTAAATAAAGAAAAAGCCACAGAGACATGATTTGTCCAACAATTCCATTTAGAAAGTTTCACCTTTAGAATTTAAAAGGACATTTCTCACCAGTGGCATTTCAAAGTGAGGCATGACTGCAGCATTCCAGGAAGAAGATACAACAGGATAAGCGGGGAATTGTTGTTGAGGGTTGAATATCTGCTGCATGAAGACAGGAGAGTCGCACTGAGCCTGCAGCAGCTGCTGCTGCTGCTGCTGCTGCTGGTACATCACTGAATCTGAGGCATGGAAGCCGTTCTTTCCAAAAAACGTGTTCACAGCCTTAATACGAGCCTAAAAAAGACAATCATTTTAAATGAGAGTAGTGATGTAATGGATTAGATATCTCATTGTCCTTTACTCCCCTCAGATCTCATAATCTCACGGTCATGAGGCCATAAAACACTGAACTAACTAGAAAGAAGAAAAATGGTGGTGGTGGTGGTGGTGGGGACAAGACAGGGTGGGGGTACAGCAGAAAAACAGGAAGAAATCCAGAAAAAGTTCTTGAAAGGTCATCTAGGTAGCACCAGTGCATATGGGTCCTTCCAAGCGCGATACTGATCATCACAGGGGGTTTTTCAAAGGAACTTTTCTTTATTATTTCATTTTAAAGAGTTACATTTATGAAGATACTATAACAAAGTCAAATGATCGTAAAGTACGTTTGACAATTTCCTGTCAAGGACTGATGAGGCCAATGCTGGATTTGACCTACGCTCATCGAGTTTAACACATTCACATTCCAGTGATCCAAGGCTAAAGTTTAGCCATGGAGTCTCGATGGGACTCTTAAAGAGTAAAAACATAGTTTTGAGCTGCAGTTCTATTAATGAAAGTTGGCGTAACCGGCACTCACCATGATTGGTTTCCCCTGAAATATTTTCACATCCTCTCGCAAGTACCTATAAGCCTGAATAACATAAAAAAAAAAAAAAAAACAGTTACAGTCATTTCTAAAACACTAAAAGTTGTTTGTTTGACACTACATTCCTTAATGGAGAGTACATCTGTAGGATGGTCACAAAGTGAATAAATCCATAAAATGATATGCTACAAATATAAAACCAACATCATTTTATGCACACATGAAAGCTTAAGAAAATATTAAAGCTGAATTACCTGTACAGACAAGTATATGCAATGAGTTGCTTAAAACTGAAATGTACTAAACATATAAACAAACGTACCTGCTGTGCATCCATATCTGACTGAAATGTGATGTACCAGCTGCTGTTGTGAGCAAATTCCGCCTTCAACACTTTTGGACAGTTTTCACTCCTAAATAGAGCTTCCACTTCCTGTCAAAATAATTTAAGGAACAAATATATGATTTCTATTTCAGAAAGTAAAACAAAATGTCTACATATTTGATAAGCTGACCATGAGCTTACATTTTAAATAATACAGTAAAATACATACTTGTTATGTGTTTTAAAGAACATTCATCAGAGTGCACAGCAGCAATTCTCTGCACCATGGCAGCAAACAAGTCAACACTGTGTTGGAATTGGAGTGCATCCTGGGGTGTATTCATACCTGCACTGGGGTAGTCTCTGGGATCTCTCTCAGAATTATAACACAGCGGCTGTGGTTCGGTCGAACCTTCTTCCCAGCTTCATCAACTTGCACCATAGTAGAAGCTATGTTCAAAAAAACAAATTAAAAAAAAGTAAAAAGTCAGTACAAAATAAGCAAATTCCAATTGTCTGAATGGAGGACATTTCCTACTAAAACTGCTTGACTGGCACAAAAAACTGTTTATTTTTGACATGCATGTGCATTAGTTTATTACATTAGGTTCTTGAAGAATGGTTTTACTTTGTAAAAATCACTGATGGGCAAGCATCAGATCATCAGGGAAACAACAAGCTTAAAATCCAACATGATGAGTGCAGTAGCAACAGTACCTTTCAGTACATCCAGAATTAGGTTGATATCAGTGGTGAGAGCTTTGATGTCCTCCATACAAGCAATGGTCCAGATAGACACAAACTGATCGCTGTCCATTTGAGAAATGAGGTACAGGTCCTTAGACAGATTCTCTCTGCAACCAAACAAGACATTTAATAAAGTATTCGAATCTAAGTTCATATGATTTATTGGTATATTCTAAAAATATACAGAAAATTGTTCAGTTACTGAAAATCAAAACCACTAATAAAGAGCTTGAGACCTAACAGTTATTTTCACCAAACAAAAAGAAAAATCTAACCAAACACGCTTAAATAAAAACAAGTACATTTTGTTTCAGTTGTAGAGACTTGCATGGCAGCATCCCGGTCCTTATCAGGTCTAAACATCAGTAAACTACAACACCAGATGACCACTAGAACAACCATTATGACTTTATTTACCAAAAAACCAGCACAGAATCCAAACACTGTTGACATCAATCAATCAATAGTATGATGTTTCCTGAACAAACAGGTTAAAGGGCTTTAGAACCCTTTTTGTGGTCTAAAAGTTAAAAAAACAAACTTTTTCTATTGTTAAATACAGCGTTCCCTCATTTGTTCCTCACAACACACTTTCTACACTTTTCTCAAACACACATGAACATTTTCCCACTTTTCTTTTGTTTAAAATCTCAAAGTTCAAACTTTCATAGAAAAATTAATTCAGTATCATAGAATGAAAGCAAAGATCAGATTTCTGTAAATGTGTGAAGGTGAATGCGTTCTGCACTGGAGACACAGAACGGAGGAGGTTGACTGACAACAGTCTACAGCCAATCTTTAATAGCAGTAGATCAGTATGTGAAAGGGTTAATGGATGAATGGGACTGACTGTGGTAGATTAGTGCTATTCATGTATACTCCATTTACCATAAAAAGTTTACTGAAGTACTCACCTACTAAAACAAGACTCAAGTCGATGCCTGAGTGCTTGCTGTAAACGCTCTTCTGTCATTGCCTGGTTCTTAGAAAGGTCAAGGTCTGTTGCAGGTTCACCATGAGAGTTGAAGACCACACACAGAGTGTCAGGTGAGGCAACATCATACTCATTGGCTGTAGATTCAGTGGAATAGTCCTCTGAGATGTTTAGATGTTCTGCGTAGAATCCTTTACCTTTGTGAGGTCAAACATTTGAGAAACCAAAGAGCATAAAAAAGAAAACATTTCAACATGAGAAACATTTTCAGAGTAGCCCTGAAACAGACTGGAGATCTGTCTTCAGGGTGTACCGAGGCTTCACTTAAATAGTTAGGTTTGTTTCTTGCAATCCCATCACAGTGAAAAGCATTCAATAGGTTCTGAAGATGAATGGATAGATGGATTTTCAGATTACCATAATATTTTGAACAAACAAAACCCTGAGTTTTTTTCATGTCTGCATACGCCCAAACAAAGGAGTAGAAATGTTGCATTTGCTTTGACACAGCTGTACACTTCAAAAAGAGATGGAATTGTATTCTATTGTGTTACCATTTTTAAATGGGTTCAAACTGATGCATGTTATACCTTCAGTCATGTCAGAGGGTGGAGGACAAGTCTGTAACCACGGACAATCCTCTGTCTCCACTGGGATTTCATTCTGTTGGACTGGGATGCCTTGCCAAACTTTGGCATTAGGGTTAAGACCTGCTTCTTTTGTTGTTACCTGCAATTGTAAGAAGTGATATCAGTTTAGTTTAGAGCTTCCACAGATTAAATGAAACGTCAGAGAATTTGATTTCTTAACGAGTGGTTAAGATTAGAAGTCTTTGAAGAAAAGAATGTACCAATGACCTATTACATGTTTAAAATACCAAAATCCTGTAGAGCTCCAAAGGCACCAGACTCAAATTACATTTGCTAGCGAACAACCAAGTGGAACTCTTCGGTATGAACAACACTTTCCGTGTTTGGAGGAGAAACAATGCAGAGTTGCACCAAAAGAACACCATACCTACTGTGAAGCATGAGGGTAAAACTATCATGCTTTGAGGATGCTTTTCTCATCCGTATTTAACAAAAAAAATGAAAGAGATCATGTATGGATAGAAACCTCTGTCCATCAATGAAAACATTGAGTATGAAACATGTCTGGCTCTTCCAGCATACTAATGATCCAAAACACAAACCAAAAAGTGGCTACATCAAAAGCATTTCAAGGTTCTGGAGTGTTTTAATCAGCCAATGGACCTCAGCCCAATAGATAATCTGTGGAGGACTTGAAAGTCTGTTTTCCAGCAACAGCCCTAAAACCTCACAGCTCTTGAGAAGATCTGCACTGAAGAATGGACCAAAATAGCAGCTACAGTGGGCATTGACCTGGTGAATACCTACAGGAAACATTTGACTTCTATCATTACCAATCAGAGTTATATTACAAAGTATTCTACCTCTCACAACTGAAGTGTTACAGACATTACAGATCCCTCTGCCAAATATTGTTTTACCCTGCTGTATAACTTTGTCTTTAAAGACCCACTCCACTGAAAATTGTTTTTTTAACATCCTGATGCGGCATTTTTTCCAATGATGGAGGATATGTAAAAAATTAAGCTCAACATTGCATTTCAGAGTATTTTGTTATTCCAATCCTTGTGAATCAGAAGCAGACAAAAAAAATGCTGTTTGAAAAAAAATCATATTTAAGACAGAAACTACACTAGATGAGCCACGAACTCCCTGCTCCGTTCCATTCTGATGCATCACTTCCAGACAAATAGATCCATGAACGTTTTTGTTTTCCTCGTCTGAGCTGGAATCTGGACCAAAACTGTACATCTGGATAGCTTCAAAATTACTCACCATTTTATTCGTACTGGTAACATTAGAGGGTGTGAGGGGCTTTAAGCTAGCAGGAGAGTATGTAAAACAGATGGATGATGGGAAGTGTGTGCGTGTGTGGGGGGTGGGGGTCCTTACACCACTCAGCAGTCCTGACATCATTATCATAATCAATACATAAGATGTGCAAAGTCTTTCAGGGCAAATGAGAAAATTTTACCAAAACATTTTGTCAGAAGGAAATAAAGGACACTGGAGGGTTTTAAGTTTGAAGGCAAATGTAAATTTAGTTGGGGAGAGTAAAGAAGTTGGTTCCATCTCATTGCAGCATTGTTTGGTTCTGACTCTAGGTTCTACAGGAGATGCTTCTGCTTTCTTGAGATTACGGAGCACACTGGATGTGTTCAATTTTTGAGAGTCTTAAAAGTAAGAGTCTAATTAAGTTGGTAATAAGGTGGTTTTGTTAGCATAAAGTTGTCGATTTAAGTCAAACTCAGCTTAACTTCCTAACTTTTGAACCATTTTCAAATCGTTCCCAGTGTTTTTTTAAATTAGGATTTTTAATCCAATAGTAAAAAATAAGAAACCTGTTTTGTAGGCCAGTTTCTGCAGAGCGGCAGGAGTTCCTTAGACATTCACCTGAGTTTGGGGAGAAATTGTGCGACACAGAATAAGCCTGTTGTTAAACCTCAAAGCAGACAAGGTGGTTTACACAATCCAGAGTCGTGATTGGCTCCTGCTCGCCTCGTTCAATCACGTGTAAACATACGTGAACAAGCTCCGCCTTCGCCGCATGAGTGCGGTTTCAACAAGGCACCTTGAGCCCCCATCCACTGCAAAACACATGTTGTGTTGAGGTCACCTAGATCTAACCATCGGGATACATTCAAATGTCCTGACGTCCAACTTAACCCGTCTTTAGTTCTATTGGTGAATCAGCAAGTTCAGTTCTTCCCCAAACAATGAAAGCCAACTTCCAGGTTCAGAGAAAGCACGTGGCGCGGAGCAATCCACTGGTTTTTAACAATAACCAAAACGCTCACATCTCTGAACACGATAGCGGGCTTAGTTCCGATCAATCGGAAGTTCTACGAAGCCGTGTTAGCCAGAAATAGACGAGTTCGTCGACGTTAAACTCTGAAAGTCATTCAGTAACAGTTGTGCGAAAGCTAGCGTGGTGGTGGCGGCACGCGCTAGATGCTGCACGTGCGACGGAGACGCTGGATTTACTCACCGAGAACAGGATTTAAAGTTAAATGTTTCATGAAGACAGAATGACGTTATTCTGTGTCAGCGGTAGAGTTCAGCTAACGAGCTTCCGCTCACTAGCAAACCACCCGGACGACCTGTCACTCATTCCAACCGTTAACTGACATATGGCGACGGCTCCCGTCGATAACAGCGGTACCGGTTCTCCGGTGACCACCAGACAAAGACGAACTGTTGTCACCAAAGTTCCCGTCAACCAGCGGCGGAGGAAACGAACTTTTCAGATAAATTCAAACAGGTTTCCAGTAATTAGTCGCCTCCAGGCCTTCCTCTTACCATTCTGTCGTCCTCAGCTCCTGCGGGTTTTAAACCGATGACCTTTCACGACCCCCAACCGCCAACAGGTCCAGATTAGTCCGGAACCAAACGCAACTCTCTCGCTTGAACGGACCCAACACTCCAAACGGACCGTTTAGTCGGCGCTGGTCATGTTCGAAGTGGTGTTCCTCGGTGTGGTTCCTCCCCGGGTGGAACAGCTGTCTGGTCCCGCCCGCCGGAGCTCAACGGCTGCTTCTGTGAGCTCTTGAGCAAGCAACCGAACCGCTGACGTCATGGGGGCTGACGGTTATGGATCCAAACCGTCAACACGCACACACTTCCATGTGACATTATGTGTGATCATGATTTCTGCAATGGTGTAACAATACCTTCTGATCATAATCAATAATCTCATTTCTTACTTGATCCATAACCTGAATTTAGACCGAAACAAATGAATAACCTTGAGCAGATATTAAGAACCCGATTATGGAAACTTTGTAATAAAAGTTAAGTAAAACACAACAGAATTCATTCTCTTTCAATGAATCAAAGCCTGTTTGACAATCATTACATTCCACAAGTCATGTTCTGTACAGAAGCAAAGATGGATTCATGATTAGGAGCAGTTAGAATGTCATTTTCTATTTCCTTCCTAATCAATATGAAATTCATTAAAAAAATAAGATGGTTTGATTTCTCTTTGCTTTTCCTTTTTGGTCCTTTCATCTAAGTTTTAATTTAAATAAAAAACTTTATTTGTACAGCAGCTTTCATACGTTATTCATCGGACATGTTAGCCATTGAGCATGTTTGGGAGGCTCTGGATCAGCGTAGACGTCACAGCATGTTCCAATTCCTACCAGTATCCAGGAACGTCACACAGCCTTTGAAGAGGAGTGGGGCACCATTCCACAACCTGATCAAATCTATGCCAAGGAGATGTGTTGCAATGCATCAGGCAGATGGCGGTCACACCGGATACTGACCGGTGTCCTGAGGCCCACTAAACACCACGTTTTAGAGTGGCCCTTTATTGAAGCCAGTCTAAGGCACACCTGTACAATAATCATGCTGTCTCATCAGCATCTTGATCTGGCACATCTGTGGGGTGGGATGGATTATATCAGCAAAGGAGAAGTGCTCTCTATCACAGATTCAGACATATTTGTGAGCAATGTTTCAGAGAAACGGTAACTTGGTGTTTGTAGAAAATGTTTCAGATCTTTGAGTTCACCTCAAGACAAAATGGGAGGAAAAACAAAAGCGCTTTTTTGTTCAGTGTAGTAAAAAAAAATCTATTTAAAAACCAAAAGAAGGAAAGACCTTCACTCACCAAAAATGATAAAAAGTATGCTATGTTAGGATTGAAATACTGGATTACATGATATTGTAAAGAAATAAAGACCATAATTTATCATGTAAAGTAAAACAAATCAAGATGACATGTACCGCTTAAAAATTAGTTTTTTTTAATTTCACGTATTTGAAGAAAAAAATGCATATGAGGATAGACTCCTGTCAAATGTTTCTGACACTCACAGAACAGCTGTAGCTCCTAAAGAGACTGAGGTAGGCAAAAACAAAAAAAGAAAAATCTTCAGATGATGTATTTGCTGGAATACAATTGAAAACAATATCAACTTAAGAATTCAAATGACAACATTTATCAACTTGCATGTCCACTCAAAAGCTTTAAAACACTAAATGTAATTTTTAAAAAAATTTAAACTGGAACCGCTCTCTCTCTCTCTCTGTCTCTCTCTATTTTATCAATAATAAAATTAGAGATGATCTTCAAAAAAGTGATCTCAAACGTTTGTTTAAGGCATAGTAACCACTTTAATGAGCAAATTGACCAAAGCAACACAACAATATTGGTAGATTTTTTTGGTGGATCCATTTAAAATGCTGAAACTGTTGTTGTCATTAAGCTTTGCCGGACCCAACCGTCTGTGATCCTTGCTGACTCTGTAACTGCTGGATCTTCATGTTCATTACTTCAATCACAGCTGCAAGAAGGAAAACAATACATATGTTAAACCTGGACGTTGTGTTTGTAAAATAGACAAAAATAAATAGAAAAAACTTTTTTTTTTTTTATTTGCGTTTAACAAATGCCTCATTAAGTCTTAGGATAAAGAAATAACTATTTAGTTGTATGAAGGGATCATTTCAGTCAGATTAGAGCCTCATTAAACAGTTTTTGTGGGAAACATGTTTACAATTAAATAATGAGACGCTGTACAAGAGGAATCACAATGAAAAATCAAATTCACTGTTTTTATTTACATTTGAACACCCTCTCCCATCCGAACAGGCCAGGAGTTTGGGGGTTTACTGTAGGTCTATGAGTGAGAATGCTGGTCAGCCTACCTTGTTTCATGGCATGTTTTTCCTGGAGTGTTGGCTGAATTTTCTCTATCTGCTTTGTGAGGAAGTCTATTTTGCGCTTGAAAAATTCTTTTGAGTCCTCCACATTCTAGGAAAAGAAATATTAAGATTTATAGTCGGTTTACTGTTCATCAAGTTGTCAACTATGTTCCCGTTTCAAGGTGCTACCACTTTTACCTTTTCCACATAATATCCTGTTCCCACATCCACCAACACGTGCTCCACATCATTTAATGTGCCAGGGACGTACATCTGTTCAACAGGTCTGGTTAAGGTCAATAAAAACATGCTTTTTACACATACACTGCAAATGAAAACTTTCCTTTAGGGCCTCCTCCTCAAGTGTTGGGAGTTGTGTCGTGGATAAGCAGTCACAAAAAACAGGATGGAGGAAATCAGAGTTTTTAACAGTGATAGAGCAGAAGTTCAGTACTAAATCCCCCTTCTCTACTGTTTTGAAATCAGCTGAAACAATGCCCCAGGTGCCTGGAAAATGAATGTAAAGAGCTCTTTTATTCAAACATTTTCAGGAAGGAGGGGCTCTGGTACTTTGCTTGGTAGTGGCAGTGGAGAGGTCTGGCAAAGGTTAGAACTAAATATCTGCTGCACTTAAGGTTCCTAAGAGCACAGTGGCCTCCATAATCCTTAAATGGAAGATGTTCAGGACGACCAGAACCCTTCCTAGAGCTGGTCGTCCGGACAAACTGACTTGGTGAGAGAGGTAAAGAAGAACCCAAAGATCACTGTGGCTCCAGAGATGCAGTCGGAAGATGAGAGAAAGTTGTAGAAAGTCAACGATCACTGCAGCCCTCCAGTATTCAGAGCTTTTGGCAGAGTGGCCCGACAGAAGCCAAAGCCCGAATGCAGTTTGCTAAAAAACACCTGAAGGACTCCAAGATGGTGAGAAATAAGATTCTCTGGTCTGATGAGACCAAGATGGAACTTTTTGGTCTTAATTCTAAGCGGTATGTGTGGAGAAAAGCAGGCACAGCTCATCACCTGTCCAACACAGTCCCAACAATGAAGCATGGTGGTGGCAGCATCATGCTGTGGGGGTGTTTTTCAGCTGAAGGGACATGACGACTGGTTGCAATGGAGGGAAAGATGAATGCAGCCAAGTACAGGGATATCCTGGACCAAAACCTACTCCAGAGTGCTCAGGACCACAGACTGGACCAAAGGTTCACCTTCCAGCAAGACAATGACCCTAAATTAAAATTAAATAACCAAGGAGTGACTTCACAACAACTCTGTGACTGTTCTTGAATGGCCCAGCCAGAGCCCTGACTTAAACTCAATGGATCATCTCTGGAGAGACCTGAAAAATGGCTGTTCACCAACGTTTACCATCCAACCTGACAGAACTGGAGAGGATCTGAAGCAGGAATGGCAGAGGATCCCCAAATCCAGGAGTGAAAAACTTGTTGCATCTTTCCCAAAAAGAATCATGGCTGTATTAGATCAAAACGATGCTGCTACTAAATACTGAGCAAAGGGTCTGAATACTTAGGATCATGTGATATTTCAGATTTTCTTTTTGAATAAATCTGAAAAAATGTCAAAAATTCTGTGGTTTTTTTTTGTGTCAGTATGGGGTGTTGTGTGTACATTAATGAGGAAAAAATTAACTTAAATGATTTTAGCAAATGGCTGCAATATAACAAAGAGTAACAGATTTAGGAGGGTCTGAATACTT
The DNA here is from genome assembly GCA_036245035.1 of Adrianichthys oophorus. Classification (NCBI taxonomy): domain Eukaryota; kingdom Metazoa; phylum Chordata; class Actinopteri; order Beloniformes; family Adrianichthyidae; genus Adrianichthys; species Adrianichthys oophorus. The sequence goes on from BSAI01000148.1 coordinate 865,489, forward strand.
TCTGTACCCACTGTATGTCTGTGTGAGTAAGAATATATGTATGCGAGTAGTTCATAATGAAATATGTCTTCAAATATGCCTTTTCATAATGGCTTTAGTCTTTATTAATGGCTGCAAAAGGTTTTAAAAAAATAGTCAGATGAAGGATACAGAACTGGTAAGGGGAACGAGCAATTCTTTTCCTGTATGGAAGAAAAATGGAAAGTGGTTATTTTCTACACATGTAGTTTGTTGTACATTTCTGACATAATTTGTACTCTTTAAAACTGCAGGAGAGACTGAGACCTGAGACTCAGACTTGAGTGGCACTTAAGTCTAAACACACGACTTGGAACTTAAAATGTAAGACTTGTAGAGAGAGTTTATTTGGTTATTCTTATTTTCAGTCACATATATTAGCTCTTCTTTTGGTGAATTTCTTTTGTCCTCTTTTCCTCTACTGTCTGCATGCGAGGTAAACAAACCACATGCAACCACACGCCATCCCCGTGTTCACTTCACCTGTGCAGCGTTTAGTTTGGCTGATGAAACAGCAGAATATGTGGAGATTTCTAACAGGATCCAGTCAGAACTGGAGGATAAAACTGCTTCACTTAAAGCAGCAAAATGTCAATTTGATGTTTGTTCTGTAAAACTTTAAACATTAGAATTTATTTGTAGAATTAATGTTTTTTAATGGAACTGATCCAGCAGTTTATTTTCTGTTTTATTGATGTTCTCTTTTGAAACTTGAAAGTTTTTGCTTTCATTTTCAGTTTAGTTTGTCATATTTCTGCCTTTCTTTTAGTTTTCTGGGATTAAAATCTGTTGCATCATGTTCCTTCAGTGCATCTGTTATGTTTAAAGTATGATAGGAAATCAAGATTGAAGTCTAAACAACCTGCTGATGATGACACATTTCTCTAATGAGCCACAGAGCGTTCACATTTGACAGATATAGTTATTTGGTTTATATTGTGATATATATCGTTACCGCCTGATATGAAAAAACAATATTGTGATATAAATATTCACTATCGCCCAGCCCTATAAGCATGTAGTATGAGAGTTTGAAAAGTTGCCTTCTTGAGAAAAGTGGGAAGTAAAAAACAACTTTGAAATATTTTTTAAAACATTTATGATCAAACTCATAAACGGAAATGTCACCTACCTTTGTTATTTTGATTCAGTACATTTAAACTGTCTTTAGCTTCAACATACTTGGTCTGCACAACTTTGAACTGGCCAATAGAAGAAGTCAAGAATTCAACCTCCTGGAAAAACAACAGTATGAGTTTCAAAAAAGATTCGGTTTAAATGATTGAATAAAAAAAAAACATGAGTAGGTATACGCAGTCTTTACCAGAGGAGTTCAATTTACACAGCTACACCAACATTCTAAAGTTTTACAAAAACTAATGCTTCCAGTTTTTAATTGAAACATAAGTGAGATGTCTTGTTGCACAATGAAACAAAAGGATAGTAAAACTAAGCAAATGAAGTTACAAAAGAAAATCCTGGAATCAATTCAAAGATCACTGTGTGATCTAATTTTAAAAATCATTCGGCCTGTATAACAATTATTTTAGTTTACACAACAACATTTCTCCTGTTAATAACCTTATGACTGGTCAGTGTGTATCCCACAGTAAATAGGAGTGTGCAAGTATGCGGTTTCACACTCACCTGATGAAATAACAAGGAGGAGCAGGACAAAAATGCAATTTGAAAAAGCTTGTAGTTGTTACGTAGAAGCAAGAATCAGCAAGCCAAAATCTCCCTGCTCCACTGACAAATAAATCCATGAACATCTTTGTTTTCTTGTCTGAGTTGGAATCTAGATCAATACTGGATGGGTGCATAGCTCCAATATTGCTTACCATTTTTGTTGCACCAGTAATTTTAGCTTGGGAGTGAGAGGGGCTGTAAGCTAGCAGGAGAGTGTAAAAAAAAGGCAAGTTGGGAAATGAAGGCAGGCTTATTCCGTGCCAACAGTCCCACCCACATTTCAGAGGTGAGTTTCTAATTAACTACCTCTGCTATGCAGAAACAATGTCACGTCAATGTCATCAATGACATGTTTTTCCCCCCCCTAAAAATAGCATAATCACAATGGAAAGACTACTAGGAAAAAATTGAAACTAGATCAAAAGATGATCGGAGTGGGACTTTAAAGTGTGGCATTGGTTTATCTGTGATTGGCACTGCAATGGACTGGCAACCCATCCAAGCTGTACCCTACCTTAGATCAACAGTGACAGGCTCCAGCAACCCTGTAACCCCAAAAGGAATTAAGCAGGTTCAGGATTTTAATTTTTTCATTTATTTTAAAATTGATTGACATAAAAACAATGTTGCACTATTGGTTAGCAAAAAAAAACTAGCTTAATTTAAAATTTAAAAACTGTAAATGTTATTATATAGGCACTGTAGTGAAGTTAGTTTTATGTTGGATATTAGACAGACATTCGGTCTGGGTAAACCTCACTTGATCGTGGTCCAGTATGACTCCAAGAATGGCGCTCTAAACACAAGGACTCAGAAGACTGCTAAAACTTGTACTGACTTCCTCTTTTCAGAATAAAATGTGGGATAGTTGAAGCATAGGCTCTTTGTTTGAAGTTGTTAATGGGCTAATATTTACATGTAAAAATTCATAAAAACATTATAAACAGAGATTAAATTTAAAGTCGAGAGGTGTATCTCATGTTGCCAAAGAAGTACTATGATCCAATATAGATTGAGTTAATTGATCACATGACCTGGAAGCTATTGAGCTAAAATGCTCATGTGTCATGGTCAGATCATGTGATCAGTTTTAGTCTACATAGGAAAAATATGAAAAGCATTAAAAGCAAATCTAAACTGTTGTCCCTGATGGTGCTTAATCAGTTTTACTAATCTAGATTGTTTTCGACCGAATCGGTCCAAAACACTAAAAGCTTTTGAAGAAAAACGCAAAAAAACTACATAAAAATGTACGGGAGTTGTTGACGGTCCCCAAATATGAACGCTAGCGTTTACCGACACCTCTTGCTCGTACAAGCCGCTCGACTGTCTCTGCTTACGGCTCGAGTGTCGTAGTGTTCCCTGCGCGAATATCTGCCGAATGTCCAATATCCAACCAACTTCCCCTCGGTCTCACCTCGCCAGTTACTTTAGAAGTTGTGTCGCTACCCAACCTGTCTGTCTCTATATTATCACATCTTTTAAAGTCTAATGACAAATGGTAAAAGAAACAATTGTCTGTTTTTTTTCCAAGCCAAAGCGCATTCTTTACAACCGAACAACAAAGCGTGACACGGTCAGAGCTCCACAGACAGGCCCCCGCGGGGAACCATGAACCCCCGCGGCAGCTGTGCTGCCCTCATTCCCCCCTTCAGGTTCGAGACGTTTATACAGACGCAGCGGTCACACATTTAGTCTGAACTCGTGCTCTCTACCTGGTCCAGCTGGCTTTTCAGTCCTTCCAACTGTGGCAGAGAGAGGTCTGTGAGATTTACCGCCATGTTGGAAGCGTGATGTGACCTACTACTTCCAGTTGACAGAGGCACTTCCTGTCCACATTTGTTTCCGGTTTATCACAAAATAAAAGCTGTTTTGTACTACTGCAGGTTTAACAGCTGCCCTGTTGTCTGTGGGTCAAGTATTGGGACCTATATTTGTTCTAGTTTACGCCTATTTTATTTCTTATTTTATTTATTACATCTTAAATGATTACATTTTCGATTTTATTTCCTACTTTTTAAAGTTTTGTTGTTACTTTAGGTAGAAATGTCAATGATGGGAGGCAGACTAGAAAGCCCTGTAGGTTATGGCATGCTGGGGACTGCAACTTTTATTATTTAAAGTTATTTTTAGCTTTGCTTAGCTCTGTTAAAACACATAGATTAGTGACATAATATTTTCTAAAGAATAATATTCACACACCTTTTTAAAAATGCTATCATGGCTTTGCAGTTTGGATTTAGGAATTAAATCCTAAGGTATACTTGAGGGTTTATGGTTTATATTTATTCATAGTTTGTGTTCTAGTTCACAACAAATAAAAAAAGAACAAATTTAAAAACTCAAAAAGACCAATTTTAGACTTTTCCTAAGGACATCCTGCTTTAATTTTATAGAAGCAGGATATTTATATATATATATTTTAAAGTACTGCAGAATAGTATATGTGTTGAATTCAAGTAACACAAAAAAGTAGAGAAAAATCTATGCAAACCACATGAATGTAGACAGTGAGCCATTTTAGAATGTTTTTGCATGGTATCCATTAACATTTGGTTTTTCTTCCCACTTAAGTGTATTAATCATGACAGTCATCTCAGATGTGCATGTGAATCAAAATTGGGTAGCATGATTGTCCTTTGTTGTCACTCAGGTGTTTTCAAATTACTTTTAGAGCAAGAACTCAAAATGTTGTAACAGATTAAACTCATCTCTCACTCAATCTGACCAATAAGGTCAAGTGGGCCCAGTTTCCCTGTCATTTCTCCAGATCAGCTAGTCTTTTGCTGTACCAACCCCAAACTGAATGATAAAGTTTTAAAGAATCAAGGTTCGTGTTGAAGCTCTTGTTGGCGTTTTGTTGGCACGGCATCAAAGTCTCAGATATTCCCTTGAGCAAATAATGAACTGCATCAGGAAAATCTTTTTAAAAAGTTATCTTTATGGTTTCCATCTCTTGTCCAAGATAATGCGCCAAAATAAAAAGAATTAGCCACATATAATATTTGCTCCTATAGTGTAAATACTATTTTATTAGCATCTCAATAACCTCAGAAAAACGAGCAGGGTATGCATAAACACATTTATTCAAAAAAGTGAGTCATTTGTTAAAAAGATTTTTACAAACTCTTTGGAATCATTTTCAATATTAAAAATAGTTAAAAAAAATAGAAAAGCTGAGTTAAATACAATTTATACATTACTAAAAGTCAAAAATGTCTTCAAAACAAATGGCTCAATAATGTCATTTACATGAGCATACATTGTTTGTTGGAGCTTCAGTCCTATTGCAGGTGAACTGGCAGGCCATAGACCACAGGTGCAGCTCCTATCAGGTATTTCAGGTTTGTGGCCTGACGTGATGAACTCATGAACTCCAGGATAGACGCTCCCGACCCAGCAGATAACCAGGACTCCAGCAGGGCTTTGGTGAAGCGGTCAATGTCTCTATCAGTCACATCCCACAAGTTGCCCAAAATGAAGGGGCTAAGGAAAAAAAACAAAAACAAAAATATCCCATAAACTGAAGGAAACTTGGAAAGTAAAGGAAGAGGAAATGTCATGTTTAAAAACCAAATTGAAATGTTTAAAAATATTACATTTGTTTTCAAAATTAAGACATAGCATTGAACTGGTTATTTTTTTTGTCATAAATATAAAAAACAGATTTCATCATGATGGCAGAAATACATGGTCTTTGGTTAATATTGTCAGAGATGAACACAATAGTAAACTAGATAGCATTTTTTTTAAAGTAAGATCTGCTATTCTCCCAAAAGAGGGTCTTTAACAAGTGCTCTAATCTAATGGACCATGTAACTATCATAGATAGACAAATATTGGACTACAAGAAAATGGAGATCCCCAAGACAATATCTTACCATCCTGCCATGAGGTAGTTGAGGAGTATGCCTTGGCCTTCTTGGTTGCCTCTCACAGCTAACGCAGCACTGCTGCATCCAAAGAGAAGAGAGGCGGCTCTCATCTGCTGCTTTAGGACTGAATGACTATCCAAGAATCTTGCGCCGGCACCGTGGCCCACGTAACTAAAGTGTGAGGAAAACCAAAAAACAAAAGAGCTGAAAACACATTTAGTTTGCTCATTAAATCTGAAGCTCTAGTTTAGTTTACATACCACAGGTTACAGTGTACAATGCTCCCTTGTTAAAATTACGGTTTACCTTTAGCAGTCTCACTAATTCGCAGATGTTTTGTCAGTGCAATTTTGCAAGTTTTTTTTAACAGCGCACTGTATTCTGTTCCCTGATTGGTTGTTCACTTTTGTCAAACAATCTCCTCCGTCTCCTGTACAAAATGTCTTCAGTTTGCCAAATTTACATAAATCTTCTATCTTTTATTGAAAGTTTAACGAAGAGAGAAAGGTGTGAAAAGGTTCATGTCTGTCTGAGAAAAGTGAAGTGTGTAGTGAGGAGTTTTATTGCATTAAAAACATCTGTAAATTTTACCCTGTTAGTTTCAGGATCCAGTTTATGGACAGGAGCTACTGAGCACTTGCAGTAGCTGCACCAAACCTGTGGAATGAGCTTCCCCTCCAGATCAGAACCTCTGAAACTTCTGCTAGTTTAAACTTTCACTTAAACGCACTACTTTTCCCTGGCTTATACAATAATACACAGTTGACCAGAGATCATATTATACTATGCCTTTCCTCCTTGGTAAAATACTAACCTACAGCTAACAGGCCAAGACCATTGCCTGTATAGAAGAACTGGACTGAGTGTGACATCACCCATGGAAATGGTTTTTTTTCCAGTTCCAAACAAGTGAAGTCTTTTTTTTTGTTGTTGTGATACAGCTGTTGCCATGTTGGAATCAGAAGTTGTAAGTAAGCAGTTATTGGTCAGAGTCGGTCTGAGTCAAAGTTTCTATAGCAACCAATCTCACCAATCAGGAGTGAGCCTTGTTGGAAGGCCACACCCCCTTCTCAGCGTTCACATGTCAGATGTTTTGAAGGCTGGATGTAGGGGCCAGCAGGCTCCTCCTACTTTTAATTAAGGCATTTAATTGGTCAGTTTATAACTTTAAAAAATTGAACTACAGAAAAATATAACGAAAAAAAAGAAGATTATCAAAAACATGATAAAAAAAAGGTAACAGAATAGGAATGGTTATTCTGGCAAATCGAATGACCAATAGCTGTTTACTTCAGACCATGGGGGTTTCAGGTGTTTTGACATTAAAAAGCCAGAATAGCAGTTACATGGCAAAGCAAAAAGCCATCAGTGGTGAAGTGTTGATTAAATTTACAGTTGCAGCAGATTCATTTTCTTAACATTTAAAGCATTTTTAAAGGTCAGCATTCACCACTAGGTTCTGTGATAATAATAATCCCACGAGTCTGATTATTTTACTTTTGTTTGGTCCACCCTGCTTTCACTACAAACAGAAACGAGTCCTGAACACACTCACATGTATAAATCCTTGGTAGCAACTGCTTCCTTTAGTTGATCTGAGTCAGGAGGAACACCACACACACCCTGCCACTCCGGTTTACTAAAATAAAAAAATCAGAAATACTTAATTGAATGTGATCCAGTGACCGATTTGCAGGGAAATGTAGATCTGTCAGCCAGCTAATAATTATTGGACTCACCTGCAAAACCACTCCTTGAATCGATCCTGGGCGTTTTTTAAATTGCCATCAGGGTCCAGAACGTAAAACACCTTCTTCATGTTCACACCAGAACTCAAGACAGACTGGGAATCAACCTAAAAGGGTGAAGGTCTGATTAGCTGTATTCATATTCAACTGTAAATCCAACTGTGAGGAAGTAAATCCCATCATCCCAAAGAATAGCTCAAGCTCCGGTACCTCTTTCTGAATGTTGAGTCCAAGCAGTGAGTGCAGAGAAGGAATCCGGCTGACAGACTGGGTCTTCAGGATGGACATGGCCTCCCACGGCAACTTCTGAAGGAACTGCAAGAAACGCAGAGCAGAATTTGACGAATCGTCAGTGTTGCTCTTTTCTGTCTGACAGACACGAGTCACTGCGTATGGTAGAGTTTGGTGTCTTTCAGAAGTAAAAAACCAACCTTGTCTAGGATTAGAACCACGTGACCTCTGGGTTCATCCCTCTCCAACAACTGTGAGATTGCAGCTTGAAGAAAGCGATCACATTCCTTGTCCCATTTTGGTGAAAGTCCCAGTGTAAATCTTTTAAGATCTTCCTCAGAAAGCACAGGAGATGCTGAGATCACAGCCTAAGACAAGAGCGAAAGCTTTAAAGAACTCAGTTTTCTTTTTAATAAAGGGGGAGGTTCTGGAGTAAACCAATAAAAGGGCAAGAAAACGCACCTTCAGCATCTCCACACTGACTGTCACTCCTCTTGCAGACAGAGATTTACAGACACGATGGGCATGAATAGAGAGCTTTGGATCCTTGGTAAGAGGTAGAAGAAAGCTCTTCCAGCATCCAAGAAATTCCTCCATTTTCTTCAGCAGGTGCTGAAACATCAACACAAGTGTGACGTTTTCCAGCTTAGAAGTGTTTTGGATCATTTTAAATCACACTGCTAAGCAGTACGAGCCGTAGGACTTACCTCAACTCTGGAGTCCAGAGCCCGACGGCCCTCCCACCACATTGCTTTCTCTGCCACACAACTCACAACTTTTTGTTCTGCTAGAATGCTGTCCATTTCCTGTAGCAGGTGACTGATTTTGACCTGCATGAAAAAAACAGAACACTTTCAAAATGAAAATGTTCATTTCAAAACAGAGGACAGGAGTCCACCATGAAAACAATTTACTTCTTATAAAGTTAGCTACATCGTTCTCATGTTTTCACGTGTCATGTTCTTAAAGCTACCTGTGATAGGTGAAACCCACAAAGTAATCAATCACCTTTTTTAACAACCATTTTTGATGTTTTAAGGCTGTAAAACTTCTCTCAGACAGACGTGAACATTTTCACACTTTTCTGTCTTGCTTAAACTCTCAAAGTTCAAACCTTCACAGAAAAATAAGTCCAGTATTAAAAAATGAAAGCAAAGATGATCTTTCTGTAAAGAAGAAAGGACACAAAGAAGACTGATTGACAAGGTGAACAGCCAATCAGGACACAGAACACAGCGCGCTGTTTAGAAAAAAAAAGTGCGAAAAATTCCAGTGAGCAAAATGTACAAAAGAGCCAGACTGTAAAAGGTGGACTGCGAAAAAGTGATGGACCACGGATCTGTAGATCATATTAATACAGGATTTGCCTCTACTGAGAGCAGCAACCAAATCATTTACCCCTTTTGCTTTAATAAATCTCATGTTTTTAAAACCAAAGTTTCAGTGTTTGCATTTCACAAGATTTAATCAGACTCTCCACGAGACGAGATTTCTGTCAACTTGAGATAATGGATTCTGTATTACCTTTGTGTTTTACACAAATGCTGCAGTGATCCACAGTGAAACAGTCTATAAAGCAACTTTAAAAAACTCATAATAAGCTAAAGCATCAGGAGCAGAGAATCTAAGATAAAGTGCAACCTGAGAGGAAAAAGATCCAAATTAAAACAAACGTTTGCTTAGAAAGAGACCTAAAATGTGTACATAGGTAAACAAACTCTTACACTCTCAAGCTAGTACTTGTTCTAAATTCCATACTATTGTTGGAGGTTTTATGTGAACTGCCTTAAAACTAAATGTCAGTTTGCCAAAATTCGATGAAGAAAAAGCAGCTCTAATGATCAACACGTTAGTTTTCTGAACTGAACAAAACTTTTACCATTTATTCAAACAAACCGAATGCAGAAACATTCAGACCACACTGATGAAAAGTTTACCTTCCTGTTAAAAAAAATCTAGTAAAATTACTAAAGACAATAGAATCAGGATACACAGCTGGTAGTGAGTGCGACAAAGATGGTCTATGAGTAGGAAGAGTGCTTACTCCTCAGCAATAAACACAACCATTAACACAGCCCTCCAAAAAGTCACAAAGCCAAGGAGCAGGAGAGAATAAAGACTCTACTTAGATCAATTTTGTTTTGGTAATGTGAATAGCTTTTGGTAAAAAAAAACATTTCAGCGTGGTAAGATCTGCAGAAAAACTATTCTGTTTAATAGGATATTTACATAATGGAATTGAGCACCAAATACTCATGTACAAGTAGAGATGGGTCCATTCATCCATCCATCCATTTTCTTCCGCTCATCCAGACCGGGTCGCGGGGGCAGCAGTCTAAGTAAGGATGCTGAGACTTCCAGCTCCCCGGCCACTTCCTCCAGCTCCTCTTGGAGGACCCCGAGTCGTTCCCAGGCCAGCCGAGAGACATAGTCTCTCCAGCATGTTCTGGGTCTTCCCCAGAACCTCCTCCCAGTGGGACATGCCCGGAACACCTCCAGGGAGGCGTCCAGGGGGCATCAGGACTAGATGCCCGAGCCCTCTCATTGTGCAGGAGAAGCGGCTCTACTCCGAGCTCCTCCCGGGTGACCGAGCTTCTCACCCTATCTCTAAGTGAGTGCCCAACCTACGGTAGAAAGCTCATTTCGTCCAGAGCGTAGATCGACCGGTAAATTGAGAGCTTTGCTTTCTGTCTTAGCTCTCTCTTCACCACAACAGACCGGTACAGCGACCGCATAACAGTGGACGCCGTTCCAATCCGCCTGTTGATCTCACGCTCTGATCACTCGTGAACAAGACCCCAAGATAACTCCTCCACTTGGGGAAGGAGCACTTCACCCACCCAGAGAGGACAAACAACCTTTCTCCGGTCGAGAACCATGGCGGTGCTGACCCTCATCCCAGCCGCTTCACACTTGGCTGCAAACCGTTCCAATGCATGCTGGAGGTCCTGGTTCTGTCCATAAAGACTATGAACAGAACCGATGACAAAGGGCAGGCCTGCCGGAGTCCAACATGCACTGGGAACAGGTCTGACTTAGTGCCAGCTTTGTGGACCAAGATCCTGCTCTGGTCATACAGAGACCGGACAGCCCTGAGTAAGCCCCCCCCGAACGCCTTCTCCAAATCCACAAAACACATGTGGACAGGATGAGCGAACTCCCACGAACCCTCCAGCACCCTGGACAGGGTGTAGGGCTGGTCCACAGTTCCACGACCAGGACGGAAACCGCATTGTTGTTCTTGGATCTGAGGTTCGACTATCGGCCGGACTCTCCTCTCCAGTACCCTGGCATAGACTTTCCCAGGGTGGCTGAGGAGTGTGATTCCCCGGTAGTTGGAACACAACCTCCGGTCCCCCTTCTTGACAAGGGGAACCACCACCCCTGTCTGCCAGTCCAGCGGTACAGTTCCCGACTGTGACGCGATGCTACAGAGACGTGTTAACCAAGACACTCCCACAGCATCCAGAGACTTGAGGTACTCAGGGTGGACCTTGTCCATTCCCGGTGCCTTGCCACTGAGGACTACTTTGGTGACTTCAGCTTGGGTAATGGACAGCCCCACCCCAAGGCTCTCAGCCTCTGCTTCCTCAAGAGAAGGCGTGTCAGCAGGATTGATGAGATCCTCGAAGTATTTCTTCCACCGCCCGACAATGTCCCCAGTCGAGGTCAGCAGCTCATGGCGTCACATCTCTGCCATTAATTGAAGGGTGCGTATTTGATAACTGAGTGAGCCCAACTTATAACTGCACCGCGCAGTCCTAACTGAGCGCACGCGGTGAGAGCTCTGCGCGCGCTCAGTTTTTTTTTTTTTCACCCTAACCAAGCACGCGAGGGGAGAGCTCTGTGCGTCCGCTCGGTTTTTAGGGGGTGTTTTTGTCAATCAGGGGGCGGTAACCACACCGCCGTTCCAGCAGCCAGACCGGCGTTTCATCCGCCGTTTTTTTTTTCTATTAAAGCAGAAAAAAAAAAAAAAAAAAAAAAACCGAAAGCCCCGCCCCGTTGCCTCGCGGATTTGACCAGAAATTTCGGCCAATCAGCTCGACCAGATAGGTTACTGCCCCCTGAGTGACAAAAACACCCCCTGAAACTGAACAGGCGTGCAGTGAGAGCGCGGTGAGAGCTCTGCGCGCGCTCAGTTAGGACTGCGCGGTGCAGTTGTAAGATACGCTCAATCAGTTATCAAATACGCGCCCTTCAATTAATGGCAGAGATGTGACGCCATAGCAGCTCCCCACCTGCACTGAAAACTGTGTCTGCAGAAGACTGCTTTCCCCTCCTGAGGCGCTGGACGGTTTGCCAGAACCTCTTCAAGGCCAACCGATAGTCCTTCTCCATGGCCTCTCCTCTATTGGTTTTTTTCCAATAATATTTTTTTAATGAACAAATAAATAACAAGGGACAAACTAAAACCTCACCTGCTGTTTAGACGTGGAGATGTGCAGAGTAACGGGTGCAGAGCCTTTCTCAAGACGTGACAGCATCACACTGTTCTCCATTTCCAGGGGTTTGACCCCAACCACTGACATGAGACACACTGTTACTCCTGCAGAGGGGAAGATGGAGACATTGTTCAGACATTCATCTCATGTTGTTAAACCAACATTATTATGGACAACAATGATCATAGAACATCTCCAGAATTTAGACTTCACTGTTGTAGACCCGCTCCAATGAAAATTGTGTTGTTGGCCTGTGTAACATGTTCTTGTTGCATTTTTCTCATGATGCATTTTTTGAGGCGACAGTGGTACAGCGGTCATCCTCTGATCGGAAGATTGCAGGTTAGATTCCCGTCTTGCTTAACCATTGTGTCAAAGTGTCCTTGGGCAAGACACTGAACCTCAAATTACCTCTGGTGAAAGGTTGGCACTAGTGTTTGGCAGCGGAGTCGCCATCGGTGTGTGAATGTGTGCATGAATGGAACTGTGACTGTAAAGCACTTTGGGCCGTCAAGGAAGGTAGAAAAGCGCTAGATAAGTATACGCCATTTACCATACGACGGAGGACATGTATAAACATATTTAAGATTAAAACTGCATAAATAAGTATTTCTTTATTTAAATCGATCAATTAAATGAATCGGGCAGACAAAGACATTCCATTTGACAAAGAGCTTATTTGGGATGTAGAAAATATGCTGGGTGGTCACAAGCTCTCTGCTAGGCTTCATTCTGAAGTATTCATGAATGTCTGTTTTCCTCGTCTGAGCCGATATCCGGACCTGAACTGTACAGCTGAATAACTCCATTATTGCTCACCATTTTTGTTGCACCGTTAATGCTAGCTTGGAGTTGTGAGGGTAGGGCTGGGAATTTTTTATATATCACAATACCGGTTTTGTTTTTCATTTCAGAAGATAATCTATAATCATGCTTTGTATCACAATATAAACCATATAATATCTGCTAAATTTGAACACTGTGTTCATACAAATATTGATTTCCTATCATACTTTAAACATAACAAATGCACTGAAGGAAAATGATGCAACAGCTTTGTTTCCCTCCAGAAAGCTAAAAAAAAGGCAGAAATATTACAAACTAAGTTTCAAAAGAGAACATCAATAAAACAGAAAATAAACTGCTGGATCAGTTCCATTAAAAAAAAAAACATTCATTCTACAAATAAATTCTAATGTTTAAAGTTTTACAGAACAAATATCAAATTAACAAACATTTTTGTCAACATGGAAATAATCTAGGAACTAAAAGCAAATTCTCTGAGTTTCTTTTCATAGTTTAGACTGTTGCTGCTGTGAAAGTCTGAACTTTGTTGTTTTTCTGGAGAATTCTGGTTTATTTCAGTCTGAGACTGAGCATGTTTGGTGGCACTGCTTCAGGTGATATAAAAGGTTGGTGGGATTTCCAGTTTTAAAAGGAACATGCCTTCTGCACAATTTGCAGTGCACGTTACTCTGTTATTTGTTGGATTTTAAATAACTAAAATACCTCCACACAGGGGGCAACATTAAATTTTTGAGACACTGGCCAAGTTAGTCGGCCAAACATATATTTTATTGGCAAAACTACAACACTATTTTATACAGGAATGCCTTAGCTATTTTACTTTTTAAACATTTTCATATTTTGTTTTGTCAAGAAAAGGAAATTGCAATCATCACATGTTCTGCTGTTTCTTCAGCCAAACTAAACGTTACACAGATGAAGTGACCACTGGGGAGGGGTGCTGTGTCTCACATCGCATTTGTTTGTTTACCTCGCATGCAGATGGGAGTGAGTTAAAAAAAAAATCACCAAAAGAGGGATTAAAATAAACATGACTACGTTTACACAAACATTTACTCTCCATGTGGTCACTAACCGTCTAATTTTTACTCGACAGAGGAGAAAATGTTCGCAACTGGCAAGTGTTTAATTCGGACCCTTCAAAGTAAAAGTCTTTAGTGATGGACTCATTTTACTTTAGAGAAGAAGTTATATCGCAATAACGGTTTTTATCCTTTTATCACCCAGTCCCATGTGAGGGGCTGTAAGCTAGAAGGAGAGAGTGCAAACAAAGGCATGATGGGAAATGAAAGCATTATTACAAGTCAACAGTTTCTCCCACAACTCCGAGGCAAATTTCTGCTGCTCTCCAGAAACTAAAGAGGTCCTAGAAAATGACAGGTTTTTTTGATCTTCGCTAAAAACAGCATCATCATCATTAAAAGTACACTAGGAAAGCTTTGGCAACAGATCAAAAGATGACCGGAGTGAGTCTTTAAACCTTATCTCTTCATAAAAGAATCAGTAAGTTTTTTTCCCCCCATTCATTTGCCGCCATGTGTTGCTACAGACTCATTGCCACCCTCAACTGAAAAATCTGAAAAACCAAACTAAGCAGAAACAAGACATGGCTGTATGACAAGCCAGGGCTCTAGACTACATTTTTGTAATGGTTGCACCGGTGCACCAAACTTTTTTTCATGAGTGCACCGGCAGTAAAGTTTGGTGCAGCCACCTTCTCAACCACATTACATTTAACTCAGCAGTTTTACATGGTCACTTTCCTTTTTAATTGCTGTCAATATTGTCATTAAGGAGTTGAAAATGATAAACTTACAAACTGGTAAACATAAAGCCCTTTATTTGAACACAATTCTACAATAATGATAAATTACATAAAAGGTTGGTTTAAAGACCCACTCAAATGAAAACTGTGTTGCTGATTTTTTAACATGGTCTTTGTAGCGTTTTTTTCATGATAGAGAACCTATATGAAAGAATTTAAGACTGCATTTCTGAGTTTGTCTTTATTCAAATCGGAGCAAATCAAACCATGAAATGCAGTCTGAGTCACGTTCATAGGGGAACTACCGTCACCAATTATGAGTGAGTTTGTTTCAAATCCACACCCCTTCCACTGGAAGGGGAGAATCTGTCAATCAAACTTTTGAGGTGGGGCCAGCGAGCAACACATGCTTTTACTGAGGCTTCTGATTAACCAGTTTATAACTTGTGATTAAAAAAATATTAATCTTTTAAAAAATAGGATTAGAAAGAAGATGTTAAGAAGAAGATATAAGAGCATGAAGGATTTTTCTGACAAATGAAAAGACTGAGTAATAACTGTCTATTTCTAAATAAAAGTCTGTGGGATTTTGACTTTTTGGAACCAGAAGGAACGTCCTGTTGGGAACACGAGAGGGGAGGAGTTAAGATGTTCATTGTTTTTATGGTCTATGAGACAATAGATCTGTGAACGGCCAATATTGGAGCTGGATTTTGCTGCCATTTTTGTTGCAACACTAATTTTAGGTTACAGTTGTGAGGGGATGTAAGCCAACGGGAGAGAAAGGAAACAAGGATTTGATTGGATATCAGTGGAGGGTCACTTCTACAACAACAGTCCCACCACAACTCAAAACACAAAAGGTGAATTTCTATTGAATTCCTGCTGCTTTGCAGAAACTATGTCCTAGAAAACGACAAAAGGCTCTTCATGTCAAATTACTATCTGTTGAAGTGAGAAACAAACGTCAACATCCAATCAGCAATATCCCATAATACCTACCTTTTCCAGTTTCTTTTTGCTTCATTTTTTCACGTTTCATTTTAATTTATGGAAATTGCATTTGTTTTCTGAAACGTTTACGTTTTATTTTTTGTTTTTTAATGTTTTGGTTTGTTGAATATTTGATTTAAATTCTAAAATGTTATGCTGTTTTTTTATTATTTGTTTTGTTTCTTAAATGTTGTTATGATCTTTATGATGTATTTGAGTGATTTGTTGATGTGGTTTGAACTTCAGGGCCACCATAGTTCATCTTTTAACACCAATAATGTCACAGATAAATAACAGACTTTTTGACATTCCGTCAATCTCCAACCGTTTAAATGTGAATCGGCAGATTCGGACACAAAAAAAGCTGCTTTTCTTTCTGGTTCTGCATCGATGTACAACACAGAGTGCTGCGGCGCGAAGCCGCTTTTCTCCACGGTGGAATCTGCTGATAAACGTTGATGACGTAAACATGTCACACCTGCACAGCGCTGCACATCAGAATGAGGCTGATTTTCTCCACCACAGACTCTGCTGGAATGACGTTAACGGTTGAAAAGTTACGGTAGAAGAAAGAATGTAAAACATGTTTTACCTGGAGGAAGAGACTGAATCTGGTCAATAAGGTCTTGGCAGTGTTTCTGAGGGAAAGAGGACAGGTCGACAGTGGGAAAGGCAAAGATTCTCTCCATCTGACTCAACCTCTGGTCAGCAGGATGAGTGGAACCAGTCCCACTTCCTTCATCCAGACTCAGAGAGTCCATCTTCTCTGTCAACTCATTGGAGCCCTTTTTCAGACGTCTGTTACAAAACAACAAGAATTAAAGGGTTGAAGGTGCATTTACAAAAAGGTCCATTTCTATTTTACAGTAAATATGAGAACATTTCAAATAATTCATTTGTTCATACCGGATAACGACAAAAAATAAGCTATTTTTGTGATTTGTTGTTGTTCCGAAACAAAAACTGAAAAAACCAAACATTTTCTCTCTTTTCACAGCACGTTTCTAGATGGAATCATAAAACAACATAAATATGGATTCTTGTTTTTGCTTTCATCTGCTCTCCTTTCCAAAAAGAGCACAGGTGTTTTTCACTAAAACTCCCCATCACAGATCCCCCAACAGTCATTGCTCTTTTCTGGTAACTGTTACAATAATAACAAAGACATTTTTCAAGAGTTATACTATTTTAAGTTATGTCATGATTGTTGAGATACTCAATAAAACCATAGCAACACCACTGCTTTTTACAGAGACAAACGGTGACAGAAAAAACAAGAATTATTTATCTAGAAATGTGTGCCAGAAAGAAATTACTGCCAACTTCTATTGCCGTTGGTTGACCAAGACGCACGTGGGCGTTAGAGCATCAAATACAACTGAAAACAGAGAAAAAATATTCCAAATGATAGTAGGATGTTGGGATAAAAGAGAACACAGTGTGAACAAAAGCAGTACTTACCGGAGAGAACTGAATAAATGCCGCAATGTGCGGTGCCGACTTGTGACTCCCAAGGACTGAACATGTAACATGGCTGTCGTCAGAGGGTCTTGCTGTCCCATAGTCAAAGCAAGAAGGCCACAAAGGCTTGGGTAGATGGTGGGACAGGGGAAGTGCTGAAGAGTCAACCAGGCTGAGCGGAGCAATGACTGAACATCATCCAGAGAGAGATCAGCTGGAAAGATGGAAAAACAGAGAAACAATTATTTTCTCCTGTTCTGACTCTACTTGTAGAACATTAATTCAAAAGACCAAGTGAAAAAGAACTAAATCTGGATAATATTTTCGTCCAAAAATGATTTTGCTGCTGTGGTATTAGGACGTGTGTTGATGTGATCCTCTAGTTTGGGATACACATTTCCATATTAGCATGTCAGTTCCAGTTCAGCTCACCGGGCTTGTTGTCAGTCTGTGAGATGTGGAGGTTCAACTCTTCTCTTAGATGACCTCTGCTCCTCACTTCACAGAACTCTTCTCTCTCCAGGTTACAGCAGACGTCTCTTCTCAACACCTCAAAATCAACATCTAAAAAGCAAATACAAAAGTTCAATGTTTAAGGCATGTGTAGATATTCTTTAATCACATAGATGTGCAAACAAAACATCATGAATTCATGTCTGAATGCTTCGTTCACAACATCTCAGACTTTTGAGAAAACAGCAGAAGATAGTTTCAGCTTGTGAAAAACTGCCCACTTCCATTTGAAAGATGGCCAGTCATCACATTTCTTTCATTTAAACCTGTTTTTGTACCATGACTGGATGCTTCAGTCTCAGCGTCTGATGTTCTCAGTTGCTCGATGCTCATGTCTAGAACCTCGTTCATTTCTTCTTTGATGGTCCTCATTAAATCTGGCTCCTCAACATTTTTGGGTGCCTGCTTTCGTGTTCTTCCAGTTCTAGTGGAAGCTGGCAGATGGATCAGAACCTCATCCTCAGAGGAAGTAGCACAAGATGTTGTTGCGCCTCTTTTCTTTTGAGCCTGCCTCCTGGGCAGGATCATCTCTGCAGCTGGATCTGGGACTGGTTTGGTTCCGGTTTTTCTAGTATGTCGTCTTTTTGGAAGATCGTATTTTTCTTTGTCCTCTTTTTCAGTCTTAGCTTCTGAATCACTTTCATCACTAAACTCCACCTGTGGTCAAACCATCAACGCAGAGAGAAAAAGAGACTGAGTGAGTCATTGTGGCATTTCCAGGGAATAATAAATAGAACACAGACAGAAATCTTTTTAATAAACAGCAAACCCTTTGGCCCACCTTAAAACGGGATTTCTTTGTCCGTTTAGGGGCAGCAGGCATGGCTGGGACTTTCTCTTGCACAGGTGAAGACTCTTCAAACACATGAAAGTGCAGCTTGGGGCAGGTTCTTGACACTTTCTGCCCTGATGGAGGACATTTCACCCTATAGATTGGGGTACAAGTCAGTGTAGGGACCACTGTATTAAAGTCAAATGAGTCTGGGTCTCCAGTAGAGGATTTTGACTTTGTCATTACTGGTGTCATGGGAACCAGACATTTTTCTTTAGCGGAGGAGCCAGTCACATGAATTTTGGGTTGAAGGACTTTGACTTTCCTCGGCTCCTTTTTTCTGTCTGGAATAGCTGCATTTTTGCCTGTTTCTGTTGGCAGTTTCCCTTTTGCTGAAGAAACTCCCTTTTGTTGCTTAGTTTTAACATCTTTATAGTGTTCAGGAGAATTCCAAGTCCAGACACTTGAACAGAGCTCCTCAGGGTTACAGTTGTTTTGGGCAGCCAGGACCATTAGTGACGCAGTCGCTTTAGTTCCTAAAATGCCTGCTTTCACAGGGCCAAGAGCAGGAGAGGGCAGCAAATCTACAACTGCTAGGCCAGCTTCCAGGATTTTCCATAAACCACAGGACTTGTTGTGCCTCATTTCCAGTCTGGCGTGGGCCATGCTCAAGTAAGTACGGCTCATGATATCCTGCATCAGTAAGGGTTTGCTGACATCTTTGGCTTTGAGGCGTGAAGGAAACAGCTCAGACAGGCTCTCCTTAAGTTGGTTGGTAATGATCTTGCATCGGGATAAAGTCGTCAAGTGAAGTTTAAAACCAAATCTTTCATCAGTGGGACCCTGCTTCAGAATCAGATCCGCCTGTGCTGCAGCCCAGCGAGCAGTGCAGCGGCCCAGTGAGGGCTCAGAGCAGCATGGGCACCTACAACCGCCTTCATGCGCCAGGGAGGACAGCCAGCTGTGAGGAAGAGCTTTGAAAGGCGGAGAGTTGGCTGGATCCTCCACCAGAGCATCTTTGCTCATCCACCTGGTGCTCAGGATGTTCTTTAAATCATCCTCCGGGTTTGGAAGAGAAGACTGAGGCCTTCTAGCTGGACGACCTTTCCTTGGTTTGATTTTCAGATCCGTCCTCTGAACTCGAGCAGAAAATTCTTGAGGGGGAAAGACAGCGGAATGAAAAATAAGATGGACTCAGAACCAAAGAGAAGTGTTAGACAACCCACGAATACCAAAATATCTGTTTGAACTCAAGTGTCTGCACATTCACAGACCTGTACAACGTTCCAGAAGGTTTTTGACCAGGTCTAAATCTGTCTTACACTCCTCTCTTTCCTCGTGCATCAGCTCAAGCTCTGCTTTGATCACAAGTAATTCAGCACATCTACAATAAACAGAGGGAAACACTGGTTCATTGAAGAAAAACCCACATCAATGCGTACGCTTCCACATCTTATTGTGAACACATACTGGCTAAGTGCTTGCAGCTTGATTGCCAGTTTCAGTGCTTCCAGACACTGAAGTCTAGCATCACTGACGGCGCCGCAGCTGCTACGTAAAGCCACCATCTTCCTGGAGCAGCTCAGCAGTTCTGAGAGCAGCTGCCATTTCAGCAGCAAGTTGTCTCCTGATCATGGGCCAGAGAGGAAGCAGTGTCACAAACTAAACACAAAACAACACGTTTCTATGCATGATCCCAATTAAGAAAAAGCAGCATTTCTGACCAAAAATGTCTTTCTTTGAAACTGACTGCAACAACTACGAGTCATTTCATTCTTCAAATATAACTTGGCGGTTTTCTGATCATCTATTATCAAAGTGTTACCAGTGGTCTTTTAATCCTCATCATGCTGATTTTGCCGTTTTTTATTGATTTTTTTTGCTACGGTTTGCTTATTTTGGGACTGTTGGCGTGGAGGAAGCGTCTGCTCATTTGTAATCATGCTTTTGTTTACACACTCCCCAGCTAGCTTGCAGCCCCTCACAACCCCGACCTAGCAACAAAAATGGCGAGCAATATTGGGGCTGTCCAGCCGTACAGTTTTGATCCGGATATCAGCTCAGACAAGGAAAACAAAGACATACATCGGGGGTGTCAAACTCAAGTCCTCAAGAGCCGGCCTCCTGCTGGTTTTCCAGAATTCTGCTGACTTTGCTGCTGATTGATTACCTGGATGAGGTGTGTTTAGCCAATAAGTAGCTTCAGTGGCAGGTTGGTTGGAAAACATGCAGGACACCGGCCCTCGAGGCCTGGAGTTTGACACCCCTGACGTACACATCTATTTGCCTGCATGTGGATGCATCCGAATGAAGCGGAGCAGGGAGCTTGTGGTCCACCCGTGTATTTTCCATGTCAACAATTGGCTCTTTTTCAAACGGCATTTTTTCCATCTGCTCCTGATTTACCAAACTTTGAAGAAAGCAATACTCAGAAATGCAGTTTAATCTTAATTTTCTTTAAGCATGTCCTCCTTCATCAGAAAAATGAACACGTTTAAAACACCAGAAACACAATTTTCAATATAGTGGATCTTTGAGCAAACATACAGTACCTTGATGAATAAAGCGCACATCTGAGCTGCTGCCATTGGTGCCATATAGACCTTTTCCTACCAAAGTGATCAGCAGGCTACAGAGAAGCTTCAAACTTTCATACAGAGCAGCATCTGCTGTATTTATGCCTGAGAGGTAAAAAGTAGACTCAAGTTAAAATCCTTAACTCCACGCTCACTATCAAAACTCGGAGTGAAGTTCTGACCGTGCTGTGTGATGAGGCTTCGCTGTGTTTGCTGTAGTTGTGCCGTGTCCAAATTCAAATAGGAGCTGCAGACCTGCAGAGTCTGTGCCTGCAGCAAGTACCACTTCTTTGACTGTTTGACATCATTTACCTCTTTAAGCACCTCACACAAACACGGAACGCCACGGTCAACCTGACATTTGCCAAAAAACAAAATGTGAGAAACAGTAGAAAGAAAGCAAAACAAGTATTTGTCAGTCTCAGATTCTGCATGTTGTCTCATTTAAAAAGCTGAGTTTGGTTTGTAATATTCAACCACTTTAACCGTGAAAGACAGAATGTAAACAAATAATGCAGGAAATTACACTCATTTTTAAGGAAAAAATATTTGTATGTTGGAGCAGAAAATAAGTATTCAGTCAAAAATACAAGTTCACCAATACTTGTATAACCCCGGTTGTCAGTGAGAGGTCAAAGGTTTCCTGTAGGTATTCGCCATAGACATAAAGCAATTCACCAGCTATTTACCAGGTTTGCTCACACTGTTTGGGTCCATTCTTCAATGCAGATCCCCTCCAGAGCTGTGAGGTTTGGGGTTTGTTGCTGGAAAACACAGACTTTCAACTCATTCCACAGATTCTCTGTTGGATTGAAGTCCACAGACTGGCTAGAAAACTCCAGAACATGCTCCTTAAAAAATGCTTTTTTTTATGAAGCCAGCCCTTCATTACCCAGGTGATGTGTTTGGAATCACTGTCAAAGAAGATCCAGTCACGTTTCATCTTCATCCTCTCACTGACTGAAGGAGTTTTAGTCCAAAAGCTCACTATACACGACCCCATTTATTCTTTCCTTAATACGGATCAGTCGCCATGTGTCCTTTGCAGAAAAGCTGCTCCAAACCACAATGTTTCCACCCCCGTGCTTCACAGTGGGTATGATGCCACTGACATGTAACTCAGCTTTCTTCTTCCTTCAAACATTGTGAGTGGCGTTTTTATCAAAAAGTTCTATTGTGGTTTCATCTGCTCACATGACCTTCTCTGGATCATCCAGATGGTTTCTGGAGAACTTTAGACAGACCTGGACTGTACTGGCTTAAGCAGGGAGACCTTTAGCTCTGCAGGATTTGAATCCATGACGATGTCCTTTGTTACCATAGCAACCTTTGTTGCTGTGGTGCCAGCTCTATTCAGGTCATTGATCTGTTCCTCCGTGTAGTTCTGGGCTGCTTCTTCACCATTCTCCAGATCACTTGAACCCAACCAGGTGAGATCTTGCATTGAGCTCCAGGTGGATAGAGATTGTCAATGAACTTTCATTTTGGAGTAATTACTCCAATCTCTTGTCATCAAGCAGCTTAGTTATTTTAGATTGTTTCATGCCCGTCCTGTTTAGGTCTACAATCTTGTCCCTGGTGTCCTCTGACAGCTCTTTGGTCTTGGATTTTTTTTTCATGGTGGAGCGGTTGCAGTCTGACTGTTTAAGGGTTGGACAGTTGTTTTATACAAATAACAGGTCAAACAGGTGACATTCATACAGATAAGGAGGATCGATGTTGCTTCTCCTTAAAGAAGAAGCAACAGGTCTGTGAGGGGCAGAATTCAATACATAGTTTCCAGTATACAAATAAGGTCATTAAAAAAAGTTGATGTGATTCCCTGGGGGTTTTTTTTTTTTACATTCTGTCTCTGACAGTTGCAAAGCTTTTATGATGAACATTGCAGACCAAAGTCATCTTTTAAATGGGAAATCTTACAGAATCAATGACTGCTTTGACCCACTGTAAATGAAACCTACCTGTCCGACACTGTAAAAGTACTGAGCTCTTAGCAAGATAACCAGCATTGAGATGGAGGAAGGTCCCTCAGAGGAATTTGAAGCCAACATTTTTTCTGCTTCCTCCAGCTGAGCCTAAAATAATTATACATAAATGCAATTTTTATGAAAAAACACTAACCAGTAAAAATTTTGGTATACAATTAAAACAAAGCAGTTATAACTGAAAGGTGAATTACCAAAGCCAGTTCTGGGCTGCCCAAATCCAGGAGGATGCTGACTGAGTGGCAGAGAGCACTGGCACAACCCACTGCATCAGCAAATCCACGGTAAAACTCAACCGCACACCGGAACGCTTCCAAAGCCTTTAGAGGCTACAAAGTATAACATTAAATAAAATACAACCCAAGGGTCAAATCAACATTTACTCAGTTTGACAGTTTTAAAAACATTTAAAAGAAAATGACAACACCTTACTGGTACATTTGATTTAGTTAAAAACAAACAAAAAAAAGAGAAATTTAAAAGAAACTATTAATTTAAAACATTGTTTGAGCCATTCTTTACCTTCCCCATGAGTCTGAAGAGAGCTGCAGACACAGCAACAGAGCTACAAGTCTGTTTGGCATTTCGAACAGAAGGCCGAGCTCCACTTTTGATAAGACTTGACCACATTTCCAGAGCTTCTTCCAACGGCTGGCACAACTCTAAAACCAGAAGGACATTCTCAATCTTACAGGAATGACAATCATTTGACTGCACATAGAATAATAATGATAAATTGCTTAGGTTTTTATTGAATGACACAATGTTAAAAAAAATACACACAGAAAAATTCCTTCCACAGCTCTGTAAAAATGATCGTTTACATGAGTTAACAGATGACAGTAACTCTCTTACTTATTTCTGCAGCCAAGTTAAAATGGAGACCTTCATAGACCAGACTGCTGTCATGCATCTTCTGCTTTTCTTCAAAATCAAAATCATTGTTGCCAAAGGAAGCGTTAACACATGGCGTGTGTTCACGTAGCTCTCTCTGTTTCCTGTCATTCTCCATAGCCTGGATCAAAGACAGAAACGGTTTCAACAGCAATCCGGAACAAAACAAACGCCTAGGTTGGTTTGATCATTTAGAATTGGTATTTTAATCAATGATATAATCCACTCGGATGAAAATTGTGTTTAACACGTTCTTGTGGCATTTTTCTTATGAACAAGTCTAAAAAAACAAGATTAAAACTGTATTTCAGTGCATTTCTTTATTCAAATTGCTGTGAATGGCAGCAGGCAAAAACTGCCGTTTAAAAAAAGGTTTGTCGTTGTTACGTCCTAACTACAACCAGGAAGCCACAAGCTCTCTGCTCTGCTCTATTCTGATGCATCTACTCAAAGACAAGTAGATCCGTGTACGTCTTTGTTTTGCTTGTCTGAGCTGGAATCTGGATCAGAACTGAACGGCTCAATTTTTGTTGCACCGCTAATGTTAGGTTGGGGTTGTGAGGGGCTGTAAGCTAGCGGAAGAGTGCGTAAACTAAAGTGTTATGGGAAAGAAGCGGAGCTTTACTCCATGCCAACCGTCTCGCACACAACTCAGTGGTGAATTTCTAATGAACTCCTGCCACTCTGCAGAAACTATGTCCTAGAAAACCACACAGTTTTTTCTTTATTTTGGCTGAAAAAGGCATAATCATAGTTAAAAGATCACTAGGGTGGTTAGATCCAAGAGGATTGAGTGGGACTTTAAATACTAAATAAATATTTAAGTGGGACTCCATTAGTCACCACAGATATTTAAACATAAATAAACATCAAACTGATCAAAGTTTGTTTAGAAAAAATTTTTAAAAATCATGAACGTTAAGATGATAAAGGTGGATCACCTCTTGAAGATGTTTCTCCAAACTGCAGATAAAAAGCCAAAGTTTAGCATGGGCTTTGTCATCCTGCAGTCTGTCAGAATTCTCCGGAGTCTCGAGCTCGTCTTCAAGAAGACGCAGAGCTTCACGTGTGAAATCAACTGCAGCACTGTGTGGTCACAAAGACAACGGTTTTGATTTACATCACTCTAGAACCCAGTAAACACGACCAGAGAGGATTAGTTTCATTCCAAAGGTGTAAACATAGGGGCACAAAGCATAAAATGAAGTTGCACTTCAAACAAAAACATTTGAGAATTCTACAATGTATTGATTTGTAAATGATGCATAACAGATAGAAAAGCTCTTACCAGTCGGTGTGTTCTCCAAAGTCCTGGAAGCACACAATCTGAGCCATTTCACAGAGGTAGACAGCTCGGAGGTGGTTGTGAGAACTTTCCTCATTACAGATGTCCAAGAGATCACACAGAGTGTTGTAGCGTTCTTGGGACGTGTCTCTTGGCAACTCCTTGTACGCATGCAACTCATCTTCCAAAAGGCAAAGCATGACATGCTCATCAGGAACATCCGGACCAAAGCCATCACGCAACGTTCTAGACCAACACCATACAGGAGGAGAAGGGAGGTGTTTTACTTGACCTTGAAAAGGAAACCGTTCAGTGCGGGACTTGTCACTACCTGAGTCTTATGTCTTCATCTGAAATATTGACTGCATCAGTCTTGGTTTTCACCCAAAGAGAAACCGGTTCTGACATGTGAGTGGTGATGTTGTCTCCAAGAGCCTTCAGCCACAGAATCACCCACTGCAGCGCTCGGTCCAGCTGCCCAGCCCGGCGAGACGTTTGCACAGCCAGCATGAAGGGTCGATTCAGCTGGGTGGAACAATTCAACAGCATTATTTCATAAGCAATAAAAACAGATCTAAAACTAGGGAAGTAAAGGATGCAGATACACATCCAAAAAAAATCCCTCTAGTACTGAGAGTAACAGCAGTACCAGCTGAAAACCATAGATATGAACAAGAATCATTTGGTAAACAGGTATAAAATCAATCAGGAAGTAAATAATTGATTTCTTTGTCAGTTGCTCTTCGTGTTGTGTCTCTACTGTTTTGTCTTTTTCTGTACTTGTGAGGCAAACAAGAAGACATCCAAGCTTACTTCTACAAAGTCAGGTCAGTTCCAATTGGCTGGAAATGAACCACAGTAAGGGATGTGTGTTGTGTTCACTAAACACATGACAACCCTTTTTTTCTCCACAGCAATGCAAAAAACACCTGAATAAATTCAGAAACTTTTTATTTGACCACAAAGAATAAATGTGTCTATAAGAGCCAAAATGCAGGTTTGAAGCTGCAGCGTCGATTAGACATTTAGTTTTGATGATTTAAAAAAGATGACATGCCAAATGAAGAATAAATATCCAGATTGTATCCATTGAGGTAAGGACTTGGACTGTACCCAAGGATGTAACCATACTTTGTGAATCGGTAAAAAAACAATTCAAACTTGTCAACATGTTCATCGAAGCAGAAAATTTAAAAATCCCAAATTCCCCAAACGTCATTCTGCTTTGCATTCCTGCCTCAAACGTCACACAGAAATGACATATAATTGTATAATTTATGTACAATTGTTTAAATCAAATCAAGCTTTATTTACAGAGGACTTTTCCAACAAATAAAGCTCAAAGTGTTTCACATTAAAAACATTTCCAAATTTAAAACTTGTATTGAATCCTTTTCTGTCAGTAGGAAAACAGATAGTTTGATTTAAGGGCAAAAAGAAAACATACTTGGCCTTAAAATACCTTTAATTCATTGTGTTGAGAAAAAAAAAAAAATCAATCAAAAAATTTGAAATCGTGACTTTAAAACCATGAATCGAATCGTCGCTTGATTGCATCGTTACATCCCTAACTGTACCGTATCGCCACAACGTTAGTTGAATCTTTTAAGTGGTCATTTGTGGACCAATGTGCAAAAATAAGCTAATGCAACATTTCACCTGCAGGAGATCAGAAATTCACAAATAAACTAACCATGTTTCTGAAAGACAGTTTAGCTGATCTTTAACAGGAGCATCTTTGAAACTTACCCTATCAACAGACAATGATACCGTGTGGTTTTGGCAGAGATCTTTGCAGAGGATCTCCACCATGGTGAAGGCTTGATCATACAGGTGACGATTGTACAAACCACATGCTATGTTGCTCACAGCAACCACTGCAACACAAAGATCATACAAATAAACACCACACCTCGAAAAGGTAGAACCTTAAAACGGATGGCATTAGAACCTGCTTTGGTGAACAGATTTTCATTAGCCAACTTCCGAAGTTCTTTCATCAACAGTCCAGTTGCAGACTGGCAATAGAGCAGCACTCTCTGCAAGAGGTCAGGGTCCTCCAGCTGGGAAAGGTGTTTTTATAATCAAAAACATGTTTACAATCACACTGCAGCACAATCTGAAAGGTGAATCAATGAATTAGTCTTGAGCAATAAAGAGATGTTCTCACCTGCGATACAAGCATGCTCTCATACGCAAACACAAAGCTCTGGTAAACGCTGAAGCACAGGGTCTGCTGCAGCCTCCTGCTGTCAAAATGCTTTGGCAAAGTCTGGAGAGAAAATGCACAACAACTTAAGAGATCGTGATTAACAGCAGGAAACAGATTCTCTTTATATCAAATACAAACCTTGTCTAACATTTTCAGTATGCGCTCTTGGTACTCCTCAAGAAAAGAATAGAAGGCAAGGAGCACATGTCCACTCAACCCCTTCTCACTTCTGCTTTCAACAGCCCACAAAACAAGACCACACGCCTCCAGAAGTGCATGTCCTCCCACACCGCTCAGGTCAACTGAGAGAGACCTCAATACTCTAGCACACTCTGTGAAAGGCTGATCATTCTGCCTGCCTGCCTTTATTTCTGAATGAACTTTTACTCCCAGTCTACCCAGCACCAGCGGTGTGCACTGGTAACCAACACACTCTGAAACCTTCTTCTCCATCTCTTTCAAGAATCCAACTGCCAGGCTGTGGTGACCATCTTTACAGAGCATCTTCACTGAGAGCAACATCATCTCAGAAAGAATGAATGTTTGTAAATGCTGCTTAGAATCACTTCCCCGGCAGCCCTGAAAAGAGTTGGTTATTCTGTTGAAAAGCCTGTGCATTTCCTGCAAAAGAAACGAAGCATCCTCCTGCATCACTGATCCACAGCTACTCTCAAACTCCATAATGGCCTCCTCTGCATACTTTGGAGCCTTAGAGGAAAAAGATGCTGCGTCCACGTCCAGCAGGAGGAAACTCAAAGCTTGCAACTGACAGCTGAGTCTGTTTTGAGGATGAAGGAGTGTC
Source organism: Adrianichthys oophorus (assembly GCA_036245035.1). Classification (NCBI taxonomy): domain Eukaryota; kingdom Metazoa; phylum Chordata; class Actinopteri; order Beloniformes; family Adrianichthyidae; genus Adrianichthys; species Adrianichthys oophorus. Next base: position 893,557 of record BSAI01000148.1, read on the forward strand.
CTGTCTTTGGCAGCAGACAGTTCATTCCAGAGCACAGAGAAGCAGCTTCGCACCAGAACACTGTGCTCTTCTTGAACCTGTAGATCAAACATAGTTAAAGCAAAATATACATATTTCCCATGAGACATGCATGAAATCTGTTTGGTGCCTCATACCTGCTGTGTTGGAGAAAGCCTGTTAAAAAGGAGAGCAGCAACATGACTGCATAGAGAGGGAACCTTTAGAGAGCTTAGCTTCTTGACAATGTGGAAGAGGATTTTTTCCATGTAAAGAGGACTGCTCTGACCTGCAGCTCCCACACACCGATCATATCCACACACACACACTTCCACCAGTTTCACTAAGTGACTAATGTGATCAAAGTCTGGAGATCCAAGTCCAAGCTGATCATTACAGGCCCTGATGACCCGGTCACACAGAGTTCGGCCCTGGATTCCAAGTGGAGAGCTGACATATTTCTGGAGAAATTAAAACGCAGGGAAGAAAGTAAAACATCAATTCCAGAATGCACGTTTTTATTTCATTTGTGGCTTTTTAATTACAAACAAAATAATCGTTTTGTGGACCATCTTTGGAATGAACGGAAGTACTTTAAGTGTCATGTTCTGACCTGTACTTCTTGAGCTAAATGTCTCGTCTCTTCGGCGGAGCCGGTCTGTTTAACGTAATCTTCCACTTTCAGACACTTCATTTATACACCTGTACAAAGAAAAGCTTCGATAAAGTCAAGCAGTTTACCGAACACACAATAAACACACTTTAACACACATCAACCGTAACATGTTATCGTTCGGAAAAAGAAACTTACTTTAGGTGTCCTTCGTCTGCAAAAAAAAAAAAGACTTTATTTCTTTCAACAATGAGGTAAATTCATGGCCCGAAAGCGTACCTTCCAAAAAGCAAGCTTTTATTCGGTGTTTGTAACTAGCGTCCTACTACCTAACCGTAACGGGCGCGGCGTCTTTTTCTTTTTTGAAAGAATTAGCAAAGACCAATCAGCAAAGACATCCGCTTTCAAGCGGAAGCAGATGGAATTGTGGGAATTGTAGTCGAGTTAAATCAACACATTTGGTTCAAAGTAATAATTTTAGATCCAAACCGGTTTCGAACCTGATATATGAACAATAGCATAGTCGCTTGAAAATAAAAATGTATGGCATAATTCTTTCAATAGGAGTGTATGATGCACACAATTGTTGTTTCTATTATTTTTAAGTCTTTTTTCATTATTATTCATCTGTTGTTTTTATTAGCGCTATGGTAACAAGGTACTTTCTATTCTATTCTATTCTATTCTGTATCAGTAGTTACACTTGGAACATGTTAAAGGGAAAAACTATTATTCTTGTTCTTGAAAACCTAGGTGAGGGCTGGCCAACCCTGGTCCTGAAGAGCCACAACTCGGCCTATTTTCCAGCTCTCTCTGACCAGCTTGCTCCTGATTTAGTGATTCCACATTTTGATTGAAAGAACTAACCTGATTTAGGGGAAAATCTGTAAAGATTTCAAAGATTAATGGCCTGAATGATCCCAGAAACGGCCCTGTGACAAACTGGCAACCTGTCCAGGGTGGATCCTGCTTTCGTCCACGAGTTTTTCACAAAATTCTTCAAATTCTTTGTGCACTTTTAAAACCTTTGCAATATTGGTATCAAAGCGTTCAGGACATTCATACCTTTTATGCATTTTAAAATTTTACGCAGTTTTTCAATAATTCTTCAAATTCTATTTGCACTTTCTGCAACTTTAAGTCCTTTAGCAACTTTAGCATTACGCAAATACTTTATCATTTTCAGAAAACAGCGTTGGCATCTTCAACCACCACATTCAGCAAACAGCATTCACACTAGCATTATCGCAGGTAATGCAACTTTTCTACTGTTATCTTTACATTTCAAGCAAAAACTTTCAAACAGCTTGAATATTGTCACAAAAGTTCCCAACTAAGCAGACAACACTGCGTTACTTTGTCTTGTTTTGTTTGTTTGTTTTTTGTCTTGTTATTCAGAATTACAAACTTCATCCAACTCTTCAACTCTTGGGGTGTCATTCAAACTTAAACACAAAGAGGACCAAATGTAGAAAAAAAAATTTGAAAGATGGACTAGATTAATGTTTAGCAAATTGAGGAAAAATAATCAATTCATCCATTTTCTAAACCCACCATTTCCCATTTGGGGTTACAGGGACAACAATCATTACATTTAAAAAATCAGGTGTTTCAATTATTTCCATAATCTTTTCCCAGTGGCCAACAACAGGCAAAAATAGTTCAAGAAAAATGACATGTCTGTAGCAGTGAGAAGTGCACAAATGAAGGTCACTTTGCCCTTTTGTGATTCACAAAAGTTAAAACTTGAAACTGAACTGATGAAGCTTACAGAATAGTTTGTACATCAGATGAATTTCAACAAATGAAAGGAAAATTAGTTGCATTTTTTAAAGCTTTCTCTATAGCTTTCTCAAAGCTGACCTTTTCTACAGTTCAAAACCAGCAAAGTGTAAGAGTATGAACATTATGACGTCCTGTAGCACCAATAAAAAGGAACATGTACAAAAGCTCATTTTACCTCTTGGTGGAAGATTACTTGTCTGAGACAGATTCTTGTGTCTCATTTTCAATCCAAGGTCAACCTTTAAACTGAGAAAATCCTCAGGAGTGAATGAAAGTAAAGATTACTCGTTTGCAGGGTTGAGTACAGTATGTTTCCTTCTCACATGATTCCACACGCATCTCCATACATGGTCCATGAATCAACACATAAAAGATTCATCTAACTTTGTGGCAATGAGGTACAGTCCAATTCTTTTTAGGTGTCTTTCTGTCAGTTTTTTTCCCCAAACCTTGAAAGAATTTGTAGAAATATGCTTCCTCAGACAGACTATGTTGTTGACCTTTCAGCATGGCCTGTCAGGGGTCACCACAACAAATCAACTTCCATTGATGCACACATTTGGTTTGGCATGGGGTTTTAAAAACGGTTGCCCTTCCAGATACCACCCGGTATTTTATCTGGGCTGGGGACAGGCACAGGGAGACCCAGCCCAGCCCCCGTGTGGCTACATGGGTTGGCTTGCTGCTGTCTTGCCTACGGGCTCACACTGGATTCAGCTCATTGCACACTCTGGAAAACAAACCCTGGTTGCTCATGCAGCAGTCCTGCATGCAACCAACAGAGTCAACCAGCTGCTCCCCTACAGAGACAATACGTAGCCAAATTGTATTCATCCCCAATTACAGAGCCTTGGTGAAGCATAGTACAGTTTACTACCTCTGAGAAAAAGTCAAAATGCCAGTGTCAGGAGTCAATGCTCTGTCTCCCTGTGAGGGAGAGGCCTCCACTCACCTAACATAAGTTCAGGTACTCTGGCACATTATTTACATATGTCACGTGTTTAGTATTTTGTTTATATATCCTTTTTTTTCCTTTGAGCTCACTTCCTGTAGGTGTGGCTGTGAGTGCAGGCACGGCTGCATCCAGAAGGCCCAGCTGAGACTGATTTCTGAGCTGATCTCTGAGCTGAACCAAGTGGACTCAAAGGGTGTGTGTGTGTGTGGATATTTGTTTTGTTTGTTACATTTTTATTGAGATTATATTGTTATGTGTAGTTAAGTTAATATATGCTAAATTTAAGTGCAAGAGCAACCTCTGTCCTTACACCTGTTTTGGTCATTTAGGTTTAGGAGGGAAGTTTTTTTAATTCACTTGGGCTTGGTTTAGTCTTTTAGTATTTAAGTGGTTACTTCCTTGTTTGAGTTTTTTTTGTTGTTGTTTTTTTTGTGGTTGAGGGTCATGTCTTCTGCAAAAAACGTTTTGAGAAACAAAGCACTAAATAACAGAATTCTGGGCATTTTGGGATATGTCTCTGTGACCACAACCCAACACTCCCCCTCTGGTCACCGGTGGGAGCCATCCCAGAGTACTGACAGGACTTCTCCTCCCATCAACCCCAGCGCACAGTATCATGATGCCTTCCCATCTCACTCTCATCAATCAGCCACAAGGACACTGGAGCGGCTCAAGAACACATGCAGTGTGAAGTTTTGTTTGTGCCTTTCTGAGCAGTTCTTCCTGATCTGATCAACCTGCTCTGTACCTGACCCTGACCCTGCT